>CM038676.1:140404557-140582861 GCA_021605205.1 Aegilops longissima | reverse complement strand
CCTCCTCTTACCGATACTGAACCTAGTGAAATCAATACTGCTTTATTGAATCTTGTCATGAAAGATCAATTCGCCGGCCTTCCTAGTGAAGATGCCGCTACCCATCTAAATAGCTTCGTTGATTTGTGTGATATGCAAAAGAAGAAAGATGCGGATTGATATTGTTAAATTGAAGCTATTTCCTTTTTCGCTTAGAGATCGTGCTAAAGCTTGGTTTTCGTCTTTGCCTAAAAATAGTATTGATTCTTGGAATAAGTGCAAAGATGCTTTTATCTCTAAGTACTTTCCTCCCGCTAAGATCATCTCTCTTAGAAACGATATTATGAATTTTAAGCAACTTGATCATGACCATGTTGCACAAGCTTGGGAGAGGATGAAATTAATGATACGTAACTGTCCTACACATGGTTTGAATTTATGGATGATTATACAAAAAAATTATGCCGGATTGAATTTTGCTTCTAGAAATCTTTTAGATTCGGCCGCGGGAGGCACTTTTATGGAAATCACTTTAGGAGAAGCTACTAAACTCCTAGATAATATTATGGTTAATTATTCCCAATGGCACACTGAAAGATCCACTAATAAAAAAGTGCATGCGATAGAAGAGATTAATGTTTTGAGTGGAAAGATGGATGAACTTATGAAATTATTTGCTACTAAGAGTGTTTCTTCTGATCCTAATGATATGCCTTTGTCTACTTTGATTGAGAATAATAATGAATCTATGGATGTGAATTTTGTTCGTAGGAATAATTTTGGTAACAACGCGTATAGAGGAAACTTTAATCCTAGGCCTTATCCTAGTAATCCCTCTAATAATTATGGTAATTCCTACAACAATTCTTATGGAAATTTTAATAAGATACCTTATGAATTTGAGACTAGTGTTAAAGAATTTATGAATTCACAAAAGAATTTCAATGCCTTGCTTGAAGAAAAATTGCTTAAAGTTGATGAATTGGCTAGGAACGTTGATAGAATTTCTCTTGATGTTGATTCTTTGAAACTTAGATCTATTCCACCTAAGCATGATATCAATGAGTCTCTCAAGGCCATGAGAATTTCCATTGATGAGTGCAAAGAAAGAACCACTAGGATGCGTGCTAAGAAAGATTGCTTTGTGAAAGCGTGTTCTTCTAGTTTCTATGAAAATAAAGATGAAGATCTAAAAGTTATTGATGTGCCCCCTATTAAATCTTTGTTTTGCAATATGAATCTTGATAATGATGGGACTGATTATGATCCACCTTTACCTAGAAGGCGTTCCAAAAATTTGGAGTTTTTAGATCTTTATGCTAAAATTGGTAAGAGTGGGATTGAAGAGGTCAAAACTCTAGATAGTAATGAACCCACTATCTTGGATTTCAAGGAATTTAATTATGATAATTGATCTTTGATAGATTGTATTTCCTTGTTGCAATCCGTGCTAAATTCTCCTCATGCTTATAGTCAAAATAAAGCCTTTACTAAACATATCGTTGATGCTTTGATGCAATCTTATGAAGAAAAACTCGAATTGGAAGTTTTTATCCCTAGAAAACTTTATGATGAGTGGGAACCTACTATTAAAATTAAAATTAAAGATCATGAATGCTATGCTTTGTGTGATTTGGGAGCTAGTGTTTCCACAATTCCAAAGACTTTATGTGGTTTGCTAGGTTTCCCGATTTTGATGATTGCTCTCTAAACTTGCACCTTGCGGATTCCACTATCAAGAAACCTATGGGAAGAATTAATGATGTTTTTATTGTTGCAAATAGGAATTATGTGCCCGTAGATTTTATTGTTCTTGATATAGATTGCAATCCTTCATGTCCTATTATTCTTGGTAGACCTTTCCTTCAAACGATTGGTGCAATTATTGATATGAAGGAAGGGAATATTAGATTCCAATTTACGTTAAGGAAAGGCATGGAACAATTTCCTAGAAATAAAATAAAATAACCTTATGAATCTATTATGAGAGCCACTTATGGATTGCCTACCAAAGATGGCAATACCTAGATCTATCCTTGCTATTATGCTTAGCTAGGGGCGTTAAACGATAGCGCTTGTTGGGAGGCAACCCAATTTTATTTTTAGTTTTTTGCCTTTTGCTTCTGTTTAGGAATAAATCTTTGATCTAGCCACTGGTTAGATGTCTTTTTATGTTTTAATTAGTGTTTGTGCCAAGTTTAACCTATACGATCTTCTTGGATGATAGTTATTTGATCTTGCAAAAAATTCCAGAAACTTTCTATTCACTAAAATAATTGTTAAAAATCACCAGAACGTGATAAAATATTAATTCCAATTGATGCTGATCAATAAAAAAAAATTATAGGTCGTCCTATTTTGGCTGAATTTTTGGAGTTCCATAAGTTTGCGTTAGTTACAGATTACTACAGACTGTTCTGTTTTTGACAGATTCTGTTTTTCGTGTGTTGTTTGCTTATTTTGATGAATCTATGGCTAGTAAAATAGTTTATAAACCATAGAGAATTTGGAATAAAGTAGGTTTAACAACAATATAAATAAATAATGAGTTCATTACAATACCTTGAAGTGGTGTTTTGTTTTCTTTCGCTAACGGAGCTCACGAGATTTTCTGTTAAGTTTTGTGTTGTGAAGTTTTCAAGTTTTGGGTAAAAGATTTGATGGATTATGGAACAAGGAGTGGCAAGAGCCTAAGCTTGGGGATGCCCATGGCACCCCAAGATAATCTAAGGACACCTAAAAGCCAAAGCTTGGGGATGCCCCGGAAGGCATCCCCTCTTTCGTCTACTTCCATCGGTAACTTTACTTGGAGCTATATTTTTATTCACCACATGATATGTGTTTTGCTTGGAAGGTCTTGTATGATTTGAGTCTTTGCTTTTTAGTTTACCACAATCATCCTTGATGTACACACCTTTTGAGAGAGACAAACATGATTCGGAAATTATTAGAATACTCTATGTGCTTCACTTATATCTTTTGAGTTATATAGTTTTTGCTCTAGTACTTCACTTATATCTTTTACAGCACAGTGGTGGTTTTGTTTTATAGAAACTATTATTCTCTCATACTTCACTTAGATTATTTTGAGAGTCTTAAATAGCATGGTAATTTGCTTAAATAATCCTAATATGCTAGGTATTCAAGACTAGTAAAAACTTTCTTATGAGTGTGTTGAATACTAAGAGAAGTTTGATGATTGATGATTGTTTTGAGACATGGAGGTAGTGATATAAAAGTTGTGCTAGTTGAGTAATTGTGAATTTTAGAAATACTTGTGTTGAAGTTTGCAAGTCCCGTAGCATGCACGTATGGTAAACTTTATGTAACAAATTTGAAACATGAGGTGTTCTTTGATTATCCTCCTTATGAGTGGCGGTCGGGGACGAGCGATGGTCTTTTCGTACCAATATATCCCCCTAGGAGCATGCGCGTAATGCTTGATTTTTGATGGCTTCTAGATTTTTGCAATAAGTATGTGAGTTCTTTATGACTAATGTTGAGTCCATGGATTATACGCACCCTCACCTTTCCATCATTGCTAGCCTCTTGATGCAGTGCATTGCCCTTTATCACATTGAGAGTTGGTGCAAACTTCGCCGGTGCATCCAAACCCCGTGATATGATACGCTCTTTCACACATAAACCTCCTTATATCTTCCTCAAAACAGCCACCATACCTACCTATTATGGCATTTTCATAGCCATTCCGAGATATATTGCCATGCAACTTTCCACCGTTCCGTTCATCATGACATGTTCATCATTGTCATATTGCTTTGCATGATCATGTAGTTGACATCGTATACGTGGCAAAGCCACCGTTCATAACTCTTTCATACATGTCACTCTTGGTTCATTGCATATCCCGGTACACCGCTGGAGGCATTCATATAGAGTCATACTTTGTTCTAGTATCGAGTTGTAATCACTGAGTTGTAAATAAATAGAAGTGTGATGATCATCATTTTCTAGAGCATTGTCCCAAGTGAGGGAAAAAAGAGAAAGGCCATAAAAAAAGGCCCAAAAAATGAGAGAAAAAGAGAGAAGGGACAATGTTACTATCCTTTTTACCACACTTGTGCTTCAAAGTAGCACCATAATCTTCATGATAGAGAGTCTCTTGTTTTGTCACTTTCATATACTAGTGGGAACTTTTCATTATAGAACTTGGCTTGTATATTCCAATGATGGGCTTCCTCAAATGCCCTAGGTCTTCATGAGCAAGCAAGTTGGATGCACACCCACTTAGTTTCTTTTGTTGAGCTTTCATATATTTATAGCTCTAGTGCATCCGTTGCATGGAAATCCCTACTCCTTGCATTAACATTAATCGATGGGCATATCCATAGTTCATTGATTAGCCTCGTTGATGTGAGACTTTCTCCCTTTTTGTCTTCTCCACATAACCCCCATCATTATATTCTATTCCACCATAGTGCTATATCCATGGCTCACGCTCATGTATTGCGTGAAGGTTGAAAAAGTTTGAGATTACTAAGTATGAAACAATTGCTTGGCTTGTCATCGGGGTTGTGCAAGATGAGAGCATTCTTGTGTGACGAAAATGGAGCATGACTAAACTATATGATTTTGTAGGGATGAACTTCCTTTGGCCATGTTATTTTGAGAGGACATAATTGCTTAGTTAGTATGCTTGAAGTATTATTATTTTTATGTCAATACTGAACTTTTATCTTGAATCTTTCGGATCTGAATATTCATACCACAATTAAGAAGAATTACATTGAAATTATGCCTAGTAGCATTCCACATCAAAAATTCTGTTTTTATCATTTACCTACTCGAGGACGAGCAGGAATTAAGCTTGGGGATGCTTGATACGTCTCCAACGTATCTATAATTTTTGATTGTTCCATGCTATATTATATTCTGCTTTGGACATTATTGGGCTTTATTATACACTTTTATATTATTTTTGGGACTAACCTATTAACCGGAGGCCCAGCCCAGAATTGCTGTTTTTTGCCTATTTTAGAGTTTCACAGAAAAAGAATGTCAAACGGAGTCCAAACGGGATGAAACCTTCGTGAACGTGATTTTCAGAACGAATGTGATCTAGAGGACTTGGACCCTCCGTCAAGAAAGCAACCAGGAGGGCACGAGGTAGGGGGCGCGCCTACCCCAAGGCGCGCCCTCCACGCCGTGGGCCCCTGTTGCTCCACCGACGTACTCCTTCCTCCTATATATACCTCACGCCCAAACTACGGATCACGGAGCCAAAACTAATTCCACCGCCGCAACCTTTTGTACCCACGAGATCCCATCTTGGGGCCTGTTCGAGCTCACGGGGGGGCATCGATCACGGAGGGCTTCTACATGAACACCATAGCCTCTCTGATGAGGTGTGAGTAGTTTACCTCAGCCCTTCGGGTCCATAGTTATTAGCTAGATGGCTTCTTCTCTCTTTTTGGATCTTAATACAATGTTCTCGCCCTCTCTCGTGGAGATCTATTCGTTGTAATCTTCTTTTGCAGTGTGTTTGTTGAGACGATGAATTGTGGGTTTATGATCAAGTTTATCTATGAACAATATTTGAATCTTCTGAATTCTTTTATGTATGATTGGTTATCTTTGCAAGTCTCTTCGAATTATCAGTTCGGTTTGGCCTACTAGATTGATCTTTCTTGCAATGGGAGAAATGCTTAGCTTTGGGTTCAATCTTGCGGTGTCCTTTCCCAGTGATAGTAGGGGCAGCAAGGCACGTATTGTATTGTTGCCATCGAGGATAACAAGATGGGGTTTATATCATATTGCATGAGTTTATCCCTCTACATCATGTCATCTTGCTTAAAGCGTTACTCTATTCTTATGAACTTAATACTCTAGATGCATGCTGGATAGTGGTCGATGTGTGGAGTAATAGTAGTAGATGCAGGCAGGAGTCGGTCTACTTGTCTCGGACGTGATGCCTATATGCACAACCGAACGATGTGAATAATAATAATAGTGCACGTGCATTGGACTAAGCTGGAATCTACGAGCATTCAATAAACAGGAGAAGACAAGGCAATATGGGCTCTTGGTTAAATCAACAATAATGCATATAAGAGCCACTTCAACAATTTTATTATGGTCTTCTACTATCGACCCCAAAGAAAAGAAAAGAAAAGAAATAAAACTATTTACACGGGAAAGCTCCCAACAAGCAAAAGAAGAACAGGAAATATTTTTGGGTTTCTTTTAATTATTACTACTACAACAAGAAAGGTAAACTAGATAAACGCTACAACTAATTTTTTTGGTTTTCTTGAGATTTTTCAAACACACAAGAAGAAAGCATAAAAAGGAAAATAAACTAGCATGGATATTACAGTGAAAAAGTATGAGCACCGACAACTAGCAATGAGTGTGTGAACATAAATGTAATGTCGGTGAGAAATACATACTCCCCCAAGCTTAGGCTTTTGGCCTAAGTTGGTCTATTGCCACGGCTAGCCTGGCGGATATCCAAAGTTGTAGTTGGGGTCGTACTGAGATGCAGCGGCTATCGCATCGTGGGCTGCAGCTTGGAGGCGAGCTGTCTCCGTCCTCCTCTTATACTCGTCAGCCTCCTCTCTCGTTATAAAATATCTCCCTTTTGCCTGAAAGTCAAAGAAAGTAGAAGCAGGGAGAGCGACGTGATAGGTGTGTCGTCTGTCAAAGATTAGTCAGTACTGGAGGAACTGATCGTTCCTCTCAACAAAACGATGATGAACCATAGCCTCATAATCTAAATAAACAGGAGGCAACTCAGTATCATACTCACGTATGGGTATATTAAGAAAATTAGCTAAACAGGTTGCATAAATTCCACCAAAGAAATCTCCATTAAATCTATTGTTATGCAACCTATGTGCAACAATGGCTCCCAAATTATAATGTTTATCTCCTAACACAACACTCCTGAGAACACTGAGGTCGGGGACACACATGTGACATGCTTCATCCTTACCATTTATGCACCTACCTATGAAGAGAGCAAAATAATGTATAGCCGGAAAATGAATGCTCCCTATGGTAGCTTGTGCTATATCTCTAGATTCCCCCACAGTTATACTAGCAAGAAAATCTCTAAATTCAGATTTGCGAGGTTCACTAGGACCACCCCATTGTGGAAGTTTGCAAGCAGTATTAAAATCCTCTAAATCCACAGTATAAGAATTTTCATAAAGATCAAACAGGACAGTTTGAGAATTACATGAAGATGAAAATTCAAACCTTCTCACAAAGGAATCAGTGAGCTAGTGGTACTGACGACACTTATCTGCCTCGAAGCTCACAAGATCAGCGTTACGCACATATGCGTTAAATTCTTCCTTGATTCCTGCTCGATCCATGAAGTCTTCTGAAGGCCATTCACAAGCCCGACTTGAGCGTCCCTTGGTGGTTCATCATTGGCATCGCGCATTGCGAGCCTGGGTCCTTGCTTCCTTGAAGGACCACCTTGGTACATTTTCCTAAACATATTTCTTCCTCTGAAAAATTTCTGAAAAATTTAGTAACTTCAAATAAAAGTGAACCAAACTCAACAAAATTGATAGCAACTACCCCCACAAGTGCCTAGAGACTATAACATGCATTAGAACTACTTGGAACCATATAAATTTGACATGCAAGCTCAAGAACATGGTCACCTAGGCATCACAAATTTGCAATGAATAAAGCACTAGAACAAAAATTAATTGGACCATTGGAGGAGTCACATACCAAGGAACAATCCCCCAAAGCAGTTTTGTGAGAGGTGCTTTGAGCAAGGAGATTGAAAATCGCACCAAAATGAGCTAGAACTCATGCTTGAGCTGGTTGGTGATTTTTTTGGGAGGAAGAAGGAGTGTGTGGGTGCAGGAATAAGTGGAGGGGAGCCACCGTGGGCCCACAAGGCAGGGGGGCGCACCCAGGTGGTGGGCGCGCCCTCCACCCTCGTGGCCAGGTGCTTGCTCCCCCTGCTGTGTTCTCAGTGCCAGATATTCTCAAATATTCTAGAAAAAAATAATATTTCATTTTTGGGGCATTTGTAGAACTTTTATTTTTGGGGTATTTTTATATTGCATGGATAATTCAGAAAACAGACAGAAAAATACTATTTTTACTTTATTTCAACTAAATAACAGAAAGTAAAGAGAGGGTACAGAAGGTTGTGCTTCCTAATTTCATCCATCTCATGCTCATCAAAAGGAATCCACTAACAAGGTTGATCAAGTCTTGTTAACAAACTCATTCTGAATAACATGGAACCGGAGAAATTTCGAACAACACTATGTTACCTCAACGGCGATATGCACATCCCCAGCAATAAGAATATCATATCTCTTTTTGACAGTAGGAAGAGGAAATTCAAAACCTCCAAAAATAATTGATGGAATTTTTCCAATAGAATTGATACTATGAACTTGAGGTTGTTTCCTCGGAAAGTGTACCGTATGCTCATTACCACTCACATGAAAAGTGACATTGCCTTTGTTGCAATCAATAACAGCCCCTGCAGTATTCAAAAAGGGTCTTCCAAGAATAATAGACATACTATCGTCCTCGGGAATATCAAGAATAACAAAGTTCGTTAAAATAATAACGTTTGCAACCACAACAGGCACATCCTCACAAATACCGACAGGTATAGCAGTTGATTTATCATCCATTTGCAAAGATATTTCAGTAGGTGTCAACTTATTCAAATCAAGTCTACGATATAAAGAGAGAGGCATAACACTAACACTAGCTCCAAGATCACATAAAGCAGTTTTAACATAGTTTCTTTTATGGAGCATGGTATAGTTGGTACTCCTGGATCTCCAAGTTTCTTTGGTATTCCACCCTTAAAAGTATAATTAGCAAGCATGGTGGAAATTTCAGCTTCCGGTATCTTTATTTTATTAGTAAAAATTTCTTTCATGTACTTAGCATAAGGATTCATTTTGAGCATATCGTTAATCGTGATACATAAAAAAGATAGGTCTAATCATTTCAGCAAAGCGCTCAAAATCCTCATCATCCTTTTTCTTGGATGGTTTAGGAGGAAAAGGCATGTGTTTCTGAACCCAAGGTTCTCTTTCCTTACCATGTTTCCTAGCAACAAAGTCTCTCTTATCATAACGTTGATTCTTTGATCGTGGGTTATCAAGATAAACAGCAGGTTCAATTTCTACATCATTATCATTACTAGGTTGGGCATCATCATGAACATCATCATTAACATTATCAGTAGGTTCATGTTCATTACCAGATTGTGTTTCAGCATCAGAAATAGAAATATCATTTGGATTCTCAGGTGGTTCAGCAATAGGTTCATTAGAAGCATGCAAAGTCCTATCATTTTTCTTTTTGTTCTTTTTAGAAGGACTAGGTGCATCAATAATATTTCTCTGAGAATCTTGTTCAATTCTCTTAGGGTGGCCTTCAGGATACAAAGATTCCTGAGTCATTTTAACAGTTCTAGTAGCCACTCTAACAACATAGTCATTATTCTTACTATTCAATTCATTGAATAAATCATTTTGAGCTTTAAGTACTTGTTCTACTTGAGTGGTAACCATAGAAGCATGTTTACTAATGAGTTTAAGTTCACCTTTAACATTAGCCATGTAATGGCTCAAGTGTTCAATCATATAAGCATTTTGTTTTAATTGTCTACCAAAATAAGCATTAAAATCTTGTTGCTTAACCATAAAGTTATCAAACTCATCCAGACATTGGCTAGCAAACTTAGTAGGAGGGATCTCAGCTTTATCAAATCTATGGAGAGAATTTACCTTTACTACCTGTGTCGGGTTATCAAGACCATGAGTTTCTTCAATAGGTAATGGAGTAACATCATATATTTCTTCAACGGGCGGTAAATTAAGAACATGTATTTCTTCAATAGGAGGTAAATTCTTAACATCTTCAGCTTTAATACCCCTTTCTTTCATAGATTTCTTTGCCTCTTGCATACCTTCAGGACTAAGAAATAGAACACCCCTTTTCTTCGGAGTTGGCTTAGGAATAGGCTCAGGAGTTGGCTCAGGAAGTGTCCAATTATTTTCATTTGTCAACATATTATTCAATAGAATCTCAACTTCGTCCGGTGTTCTTTCCCTGAAAACAGAACCAACACAACTATCCAGGTAATCTATGGAAGCATCGGTTAGTCCATTATAAAAGATATCAAGTATTTCATTTTTCTTGAGAGGATGATCAGGCAAAGCATTAAGTAATTGGATAAGCCTCCCCCAAGCTTGTGGGAGACTCTCTTCTTCAATTTGCACAAAATTATATATATCCCTTGAAACAACTTGTTTATTATGAGCAGGGAAATATTTAGCAGAGAAGTAATAAATCATAACCTGGGGACTACGCACACAACCAGGATCAAGAGAATTAAACCATATCTTAGCATCACCCTTTAATGAGAACGGAAATATTTTAAGGATATAAAAGTAGCGAGTTCTCTCATCATTAGTGAACAGGATGGCTATATCATTTAATTTAATAAGATGTGCCACAACAGTTTCAGATTCATAGCCATAGAAAGGATCAGATTCAACCAAAGTAATTATATCAAGATCAATTGAGAATTCATAATCCTTATCAGTAACAAAGATAGGTGAAGTAGCATAAGCAAGATCATATTTCATTCTAGCATTTAGAGTTTTTTGTTTAAGCTTAGCTAATAATTTCTTAAGATCACTTCTATCATTACAAGCAAGAAAGTCTTTTTTAGTTTCTTCATCCATAACATAGCCCTCAGGCACAACAGGTAATTCATATTTATTGGGAGAGCCTTCATCATCACTATCATCAAAATTATCAGTTTCAATAATTTCATTCTCTCTAGCCCTAGCAAGTTGTTCATCAAGAAATTCACCAAGTGGCACAGTAGTATCAAGCATAGAAGTAGTTTCATCATAAGTATCATGCATAGCAGAAGTGGCATCATCAATAACATGCGACATATCAGAATTAATAGCAGAAGCAGGTTTAGGTGTCACAAGCTTACTCAAAACAGAAGGTGAATCAAGTGTAGAGCTAGATGGCAGTTCCTTACCTCCCCTCATAGTTGAGGGATAATTTTTTGTTTTCTCGTCTTTCAAGTTCTTCATAGTGACCAGCAGATATAAATCCCAAGTGACTCAAAGAATAGAGCTATGCTACCCAGCAACGACGCCAGAAAATAGTCTTGATAACCCACAAGTATAGGGGATCGCAACAGTTTTCGAGGGTAGAGTATTCAACCCATATTTATTGATTCGACACAAGGGGAGCCAAAGAATATTCTCAAGTATTAGCAGTTGAGTTGTCAATTCAACCACACCTGGATAACTTAATATCTACAACAAAGTATTTAGTAGCAAAGTAATATGGAAGTAACGGTAACGATAGCAAAAGTAATATTTTAGGGTTTTGTAGTGATTGTAACAGTAGCAACGGAAAATTAAATAAGCGAAGAACAATATGTGAAAAGCTCGTAGGCATTGGATCGGTGATGGAGAATTATGCCGGATGCGGTTCATCATGTAACAATCATAACATGGGGTTACACAGAACTAGCTCCAATTCATCAATGTAATGTAGGCATGTATTCCGAATATAGTCATACGTGCTTATGGAAAAGAACTTGCATGACATCTTTTGTCCTACCCTCCTGTGGCAGCGGGGTCCTAATGGAAGCTAAGGGATATTAAGGCCTCCTTTTAATAGAGTACCGGACCAAAGCATTAACACATAGTATATACATGAACTCCTCAAACTATGGTCATCACCGGGAGTGGTCCCGATTATTGTCACTTCGGGGTTGCCGGATCATAACACATAGTAGGTGACTATAGACTTGCAAGATAGGATCAAGAACTCACATATATTCGTCAAAACATAATAGGTTCAGATCTGAAGTCATGGAACTCGGGCCCTAGTGACAAGCATTAAGCATAGCAAAGTCATAGCAACATCAATCTCAGAACATAGTGGATACTAGGGATCAAACCCTAACAAAACTAACTCGATTACATGATAGATCTCATCCAACCCATCTCCATCCAGCAAGCCTACGATGGAATTACTCACGCACGGCGGTGAGCATCATGAAATTGGTGACGGAGGATGGTTGATGATGACGATGGCGACGGATTCCCCTCTCCAGAGCCCCGAACGGACTCCAGATCAGCCCTCCCAAGAGAGTTTAGGGCTTGGCGGCGGCTCCGTATCGTAAAACGCGATGAATCTTTCTCTCTGATTTTTTTCTCCCCGAACATGAATATATGGAGTTGGAGTTGAGGTCGGTGGAGTGTCAGGGGGCCCACGAGGCAGGGTGCGCGCCCAGGGGTGTAGGCGCGTCCCCCCACCCTCGTGGACAGGCGGTGGGCCCCCTGGCCTTGATTATTTTGCCAGTATTTTTTATATTTTCCAAAAAATAAGTTTCGTGGTGTTTCAGGTCATTCCGATAACTTTTGTTTCTGCACATAAATAAGACCATGGAAAGTCCGCTGAAAACTGCGTTAGTCCAGGTTAGTTCCACTCAAATCATGCAAGTTAGAGTCCAAAACAAGGGCAAAAGTGTTTGGAAAAGTAGATACAACGGAGACGTATCAAACCGCTAGGATGCGTGCTAAAAAGGATTGCTCTGTGAAAGCGTGTTCTTCTAGATTTCATGATAATAAGGATGAAGATCTAAAAGTGATTGATGTGTCTCCTATTAAATCTTTGTTTTCCAATATGAATCTTGATAGAGATGGGGCTGGAGATGAGTCACCTTTAGTTAAAAGGTGTCCCAATGATTCGGAGTTTTTAGATCTTGATGCAAAAATTGGTAAAAGTGGGATTGAAGAGGTCAAAACTTTACATAGCAATGAACCCACTATTTTGGATTTCAAGGAATTTAATTATGATAATTGTTCTTTGATAGATTGTATTTCCTTGTTGCAATCCGTGTTAAATTCTCCTCATGCTTATAGTCAAAATAAAGCTTTTACCAAACATATCGTTGATGCTTTAATGCAATCTTATGAAGAAAAACTTGAATTAGAAGTCTATATCCCTAGAAAACTTTATGATGAGTTGGAACCTACTATTAAAATTAAGATTAAAGATCATGAATGCTATGCTTTGTGTGATTTGGGTGCTAGTGTTTCCACGATTCCAAAAACTTTGTGTGATGTGTTAGGTTTCCGTGAATTTGATGGTTGTTCTTTAAACTTGCATCTTGCGGATTCCACCATTAAAAAACCTATCGGAAGGATTAATGATGTTCTTATTGTTGCAAATAGGAATTATGTACCCGTAGATTTCATTGTTCTTGATATAGATTGCAATCCTACATGTCCTATTATTCTTGATAGACCTTTTCTTAGAACGACTGGTGCAATTATTGATATGAAGGAAGGAAATATTAGATTCCAATTTCCGTTAAGGAAGGGCATGGAGCACTTTCCTAGAAAGAAAATTAAATTACCTTATTAATGTATTATGAGGGCCACTTATGATTTGCATACCAAAGATGGCAATACCTAGATTTATTCTCGTTTTTATGCCTAGCTTGGGGCGTTAAACGATAGCGCTTGTTGGGAGGCAACCAATTTTATTTTTGTTCCTTGATTTTTGTTCCTGTTTAGTAATAAGTAATTCATCTAGCCTCTGGTTAGATTTGGTTTTATGTTTTAATTAGTGTTTGTACCAAGTTAAACCTATAGGATCTTCTTGGATAACAAATATTTGATGTTGCTGAAAAAGCCAGAAACTTTCTGCTCATGAAAACAATTGTTAAAAATCACCAGAAAGTGATAAAATACTGATTCCAATTGCAGTAGATCAATAAACAAATTCTACAGGTCTTCCTATTTTGGTAGATTTTCTGAGTTATAGAAGTTTGCGTTTGCTACAGATTACTACAGAATTTTCTGTTTTTGACACATTCTGTTTTTCGTGTGTTGTTTGCTTATTTTGATGAATCTATGGCTAGTATCGGGGGGGGGGGTATGAACCATAGAGAAGTTGGAATACAGTAGGTTTAACACAAATATAAATAAATAATGAGTTCATTACAGTACTTCATTGTGGTGGTTTGTTTACTTGCACTTACGGAGCTCATGATATTTTCTGTTGAGTTTTGTGTTGTGAAGTTTTCAAGTTTTGGGTAAAGATTTGATGGATTATGGAATAAGGAGTGGCAAGAGCCTAAGCTTGGGGATGCCCAAGGCACCCCAAGGTAAAATTCAAGGACAACCAAAAGCCTAAGCTTGGGTATGCCCCGAAAGGCATCCCCTCTTTTGTCTTCGTCCATCGGCAACTTTACTTGAGGCTATATTTTTATTCACCACATGATATGTGTTTTGCTTGGAGAATCTTGTATGATTTGAGTCTTTGATTTTTAGTTTACCACAATCATCCTTGCTGTACACACCTTTTGGGGAGACACACATGAATCGGAATTTATTATAATACTCTATGTTCTTCTCTTATATCTTTTGAGCTAGATAATTTTGCTCTAGTGCTTCACTTATACTCCCTCCGTTTGGAATTACTCGTCCAAGAAATGAATGTATCTAGATTTATTTTAATTGTAGGTACATCCATTTTCATCCATTTTCGTGACAAGTAATTCCGAACGGAGGGAGTATCTTTTTAGAGCACGGTGGTGGTTTTATTTTATAGAAATTATTGATCTCTCATGCTTCACTTATATTATTTTGAGAGTTCTTTAGAACAGCATGGTAGTTTGCTTTGGCTATAAAATTAGTCCTAATATGATAGGCATCCAAGATGGGTATAATAAAAACTTTCATATAGAGTGCATTGAATACTATGAGAAGTTTGATACTTGATGATTGTTTTGAGATATGAAGATGGTGATATTAAAGTTGTGCTAGTTGAGTAATTGTGAATTTGAGAAATACTTGTGTTAGAGTTTGCAAATCCCGTAGCATGCACGTATGGTAACCGTTGTGTAACAAATTTGAAACATGAGGTGTTCTTTGATTGCATCCTTATGAGTGGCGGTCGGGGACGAGCGATGGTCTTTTTCTACCAATCTATCCCCCTAGGAGCATGCGCGTAGTGCTTGGTTTTTGATGACTTGTAGATTTTAGCAATAAGTATGTGAGTTCTTTATGACTAATGTTGAGTCCATGGATTATACGCACTCTCACCCTTCCATCATTGCTAGCCTCTTCGATACTGTGCATTGCCCTTTATTATACGACAATTGGCGCCCACCGTGGCGCGAGCGCACGATGGTGTTGAGTTCTTGGAGGGATCACTTCAAGGATAGAGAAGCTCACAATTCATCGGATGGAGAAGAGCTGACAAATTCATTGAGTTATGATCATAGTTATGATTAAGTCTGAAGCATCACACACGAGATTGAGGTCAATACTAAGGGTTGCGTGACGCCCTATGGCATGCATTGGCGATTCGGCTATCCGAAGCCAGATCAATTTTTGGGTCGCTGCCGGTGTCAAAACCGGCGGATCTTGGGTAGGGGGTCCCGAACTGTGCGTCTAAGGCGGATGGTAACAAGAGGCGGGGGACACAATGTTTACCCAGGTTCGGGCCCTCTCGATGGAGGTAATACCCTACTTCCTGCTTGATTGATCTTGATGATATGAGTATTACAAGAGTTGATCTACCACGAGATCATAGAGGCTAAACTCTAGCATCTAGCCTATGGTATGATTGTTGTTGGTCCTACGGACTAAACCCTCCGGTTTATATAGACTCCGGAGGGGGCTAGGGTTACACAGAGTCGGTTACAATGGGAGGAGATCTACATATCCGTATCACTAAGCTTGCCTTCCACGCCAAGGAGAGTCCCATCCAGACACGAGACGAAGTCTTCAATCTTGTATCTTCATAGTCCAACAGTCCGGACAAAGGATATAGTCCGGCTGTCCGGATACCCCCTAATCCAGGACTCTCTCAGTAGCCCCCGAACCAGGCTTCAATGACGATGAGTCCGGCACGTAGATTGTTTTCGGCATTGCAAGGCGGGTTCTTCTCCAAATCCTGAATACCTATTGAATGGTGTCCGGCTTCTCATAAATGTTGCGCTTCTTGGCTTCTACGTCCAATAATGGCTACCTTCCACGTGTCGAGCGAATGCGAGAAGCCAGGGGATTTTTACATTTACCACCCTAGCTATGTGAATAAGCTGCCTATAAAGAGATGGGGATTCTCAGATCCAAAACACACCATCCTCCCTCAGTGAGCGTTCATCGGAGCGCGCCCGAAAAAATCCATCCCAACATGGCCGGCCAGCGCAACTCCTCCTCTCGCTCCCATAGCCCTAAGCCCGGAGATTGGAAGAAGTTTTCCGTCCCGCACAACCAATTAGTAGAGCTACAGACCCAGGGATTCCTCCCTCCAGCGTATATGGTCCCCGTTCAAGCCGGGCTCGCCACCTATAACGGCGGGGAGCAAGCAGAGAGCTTCCCCAACCCCTCCAAGGGGGAGCGGGTCTGCCTCGTCTCTTATTTATTAAGGGGACTTGGATTTCCAATCCATCCGTTCCTCCAAGGGCTCCCGGAGTTTTATGGCCTCCAGTTGCATAACTTCACCCCTGCTTCCGTTTTACACATCGCTGATTATGTAGCCCTTTGCGAGCTGTTTCTGGGCTGCGAAGCTCACTTCACGATGTGGAAGAAGCTATTCTGCCTTGTGCCCCGTGCTCAGAGGGGGTCAATATATCAAGTGGGCGGGGCCGAAATATGGCGCATTGCCGGGACCGGATACCTATCCGGTACCCCGAAGAAGACGTCCGAAGACTGGCCTTCAGAGTGGTTTTATATGGAGGATGTCCCCCTCCTGGATCCTATTCGGATTGGTCTTCCTGAGTTCGACAATGCCCCTTTGAAGAAACACCGAAGCTGGCGCCCACGGAGCCCTCAGGAGGAAGATGACAGAGACACCCTTTACCTGATGGGCCGGATAAAGGTACTGGCTCAATCAAGACTGACAATAACCGAGGTTATGTCAATATGCATTATGCGGGGGGCGCAGCCGCTTCAATATCGAGGCCACCCCATGTGGCATTTCAATGGGGAAGATGATGCCACTCGCTGTGGCCGTAAGGGATCGGACTCAGTTGCTGCTCTAGCAAAAATTCTGTCCGATTTGTATAAGGGAGAGGAAGAGGAGTTCCTCCGCATCAAGCCACGGGATGGATTCTCCATGTACAACCCTCCAAGCTGGGTGAGCTGCCACTTCTTACTCCCATCCTTCCCACACTTTTGTAGTAAGTACTTACCTTGCTATCTCATAGCAGGAACTTTGAAAGGCTGTAAGGGAGGTCCACAGCCCACCCCCACAACCGGAGGATCCCGGCCGGGCACTCGACCCCGGCCTAGAAGAGGATCCGGACATATTTGTGGAGCTGATCGACAGGATATTCTATCAATTAAGCTGTGATGGTGCCATGGTGGCCATTATAGCTGACTATCCTGGGCTGTTCCCCGCCTCGCATGTAAGTAAAACCAGAGTCCCAACTTTTGAGAAGGATCCCCTTTTTATGCACTTCACCTACCGTATCTGTGCGGTGTTTCACAGGGAAGGCCCTTGGGACACCATGCCGAGCTCGTGGCGAATTGCCAATGAGGGGCGCCGAAGCCGGGCAGGCTGAAAAGGAAGGCGGTCCGGACGGAGACGCCGGCGCAGAGGTATTATACAAAGCCTCGCTCCGTGGTTATCATCTTTAAAACATAATAACACCCATGTTTCCTAGAAGGAAAAACGCTCGCCGGACTATATCCGGAGAGGTCGCCGATCACGCCTCTAATAGTCGGGCTCCAGGGCCGGACACAGAGGCGGAAGCTAACACAGGGCACACACCAGATGCTCCTCCGACAAAGGATGCGGATAAAATATCCGCTACAAATTTCGAAGTGGACAGCGCCATGAATCACAGGCGTCGCCGGGCCGTACTCCGTGACGCTTGTTTCTCCCAAGAGGCCTTTGATGCCTTCAACTCAGGAGACGCGTACATCCGTGCTGCTCAAAATGGTCTTGCCAGAGCCACAGACCAGTATGTGAAGGATATACGGGTAAGAAAATTTTGATGATTATATATATCAGTAGCCCCTGAGACTTGAAACAGTTGGCATAACTAATTTAAGGATCATTATTTGTGCAGGTTCTTTCAGAGAAGAATACCCAATTGTCTCAAGAGCTGGAAGAATGCAAGGCCCAGCTACTGGCTGCAGTTGCCGCATTGAAGGAGTCCGAAAAGGCCCCCTCCGGTAACGCTTATTTCAAAGAATGATAGGTACCATATAGTATGCGGCATGCCTGCAAATCTAACAATAAATATTGTAGATGACGCCGGAGTGAATCCGGATGAGCAACATGCCATATGACAGCTAAAGGCTGGCGAGCGCATGCTTATGAAAGTTAGGCAGGAGAAAAATGACTCCAAGACGCCAATACCCAGCTGGGCGTGGAACTAAAAGATGTTCGGGCCCAGCTGGCTGACTCCGTGAAGGAGAATAAGCGGCTTCGACGCATCATTTTTAGTAAGTGCTTGAACGAGCTTTTGAAAGAGTTCGGCTATGAAGCCGGCTAACAGAGTTATGTCTGCAGGTATCTTTGGCGGTCGTCCCCTGGAGGAGATGCCCGGTCTGCGGGTGATCTTCTACGGAGCTCTCTGGCACGAACAAGTTCGGCAGGTGATGCAGGGTATTGCTCAGGCCTTGTGGCCATCCGTCTCCCAGCCGGAACGCATTGGAGAGCTTGCGGAGAAGCTCAAGGGAGCACGGCGATGCCTCCGATTATGGAAGATATCAGCCTGCCGTCAAGGTGCCCGGGAAGCCTAGGCCATGGTGAAGACGCGGTATACCAAGGCTGACCCAAACCACATGGCCGGGGTTGGACCTGTGGGGCCTGATGGGAAAGAAGTCCCTGTCAGTCTAGTGTATGACCAAGTAGAATTAGCCGCAAAGTATTCTCAACAGGATTGTAGGATAGACAGCTGTTGGATGGGATAGAAGAAGAATTTAGTCACCTAAGTGACTATGTAATTTAAATGACATGTATGATGTCCTAGCGGGATTGTAAATCATTTGTCATGGCGGACCTTTTAAACTCGACCTCGGGACCTAATAGTCCGGAGTGTTTCGAATACCCGCTCGCTATGTAAAAACGGGTATGCGAGGAAACCGAGCGTAGGGGTCATAAGTGCTTGAACAGACAAGTACCCAACTAGTTATGTTATATTACATGGATAGTAAGAAACATCTTCCAGGGAGAATAGTTCTGTTAAGGGTTCCTTTCCCTGGGTATGCATGCCCTAATGTGCATGTCCGGACTGCGAAAAGGGACGCATGCAAAAACATCTCGGGGCATGTATATAAAAAAAGTCATCTTTTGTTCACCGACCGAATATTCCCTTAAGAACGCTAGCTTTCGGCTTCACCCAGTCTGAGGTACACATTCGGCTGGCCCGGCGGTAACAATCGCAGAGGTGCTCCCCTTATGCCCTAGCCGAATTAACGGGAACGTAGGGCATAAATACAAGAGCCAGGCAACCCAGCTTGGCCAAAACTTAAGTCATATCAATGCATATAATGGCGAAAAAAGGTACATGCTGAAGAATAACACATGTGCGGGGCATGAGGCCCGATAGAATAATTAAGCTTCGTAAGAAGCCCCGAGTATAATGGTAGCGGCTAAGCGCGTTTATAGTGTGTAAGCAAAACACAAGTTGGCCTTTGAAGGTCTTGAGGAAAAGGAAAAGGAAGAAAGAAAGAGAGAAAAGACAGATAATGAAAAATGGACAGGGGTAAGGAGACGAACGTAGAGTCCGGCGCTAGGCGTAGAATCTTCGGAGTCTAGCTGCGTTCCATGGGTTTGGCTCAAGTCGATTGTCCGACGCATACCGCAGACGGTACGCTCCACCGGTCAGCACTTGGTCAATAATGAAGGGACCTTCCCATTTGGGCTTGAGTTTGTTCTTTTTCTTCTCCGGCAGGCGTAGAACTAGTTCGCCAGCGTTATAAGTTTTGGCCCGTACTTCTACTTTGGTATCTTGAGCTGTTCTGGCGATAGAATGCGGAGCGGGCTTTTGCCACGTTGCGCTCCTCCTCGATGCGTCCAAACTGTCCTGTCGATCAAGCTCGGCCTCTTTTTCTTCATACATGCACACTCGAGGTGAGTCATGGATTATGTTACAGGGCAGAACCGCCTCTACGCCGTATACCATAAAGAACGGTGTGTATCCGGTAGTGCGATTCAGCGTGGTCCGCAACCCCCATAGGACGGAGTCGAGCTCCTCTTCCCAGTGCGTGTTAGACTCCTTTAAGGACCGCACTAATCTGGGTTTGATGCCGCTCATGATAAGACCATTTGCTCGCTCGACTTGACCATTAGTTTGCGGGTGATAGACAGAAGCATAATCGAGCTTGATGCCCATGTTGCTGCACCAAAGTTTCACCTTGTCGGCTGTGAAGTTAGTGCCATTGTCAGTGATGATGCTGTGGGGGACGCCATAACATTGTACAACCCCAGATATGAAGTCTATCACCGGTCCGGATTCGGCCGTTTTAACAGGTTTTGCCTCTATCCATTTGGTGAATTTATCCACCATGACCAGTAAGTATTTTTTATTATGGGTTCTCCCTTTAAGGGGTCCGACCATATCAAGCCCCTAGACCGCAAAGGGCCAGGTAATGGGGATTGTTTGGAGAGCGGTGGGCGGCATATGGCTTTGGTTTGCAAAAATCTGGCAACCGATGCAGCGTTGGACCAAGTCATGTGCATCTGCCCGGGCTGTTGGCCAATAGAAACCTATACAGAAGGCCTTGCTTACGAGAGCCCGGGCTACGGCGTGTGTCGGAGTAATGGGCCACGGGTAGGCGAACCCGAGCCCCTTGACCTTTCAAAACATCAGGGCAGACTGCGCCCCTCAAGACCCCAAGACGAAGAGCCGCCTTCTGAGAGTCGGCGGTAGAGCCGCCATGCCCCTCCCACCGAGTCGAGGCGGCCTCAAGATAAGCCGACTCCCGGCCAGCGACTTCGGAGAAGCCGCTCACGGGAGTCGGCCCGCGACTCCAACCGCCTCCTACTAATGCGACTACGGACGGGACAGGATGGGGCCGCCTCGCAGCCCATCCCTGCCTCGTTCACAAAGGACAGGCATGGCCACAGAGCACCGTACTGACGAAGATCTCCGTCCGGCGCGGCATTGTTGCCACGCCGGCCCTGACATCAACCCCGTGGGCAGATCCATGTACCCACGATGGCCTGTCTGTACGACCCGAAGACGGCGGGACCCACCTGTCGGCGGGAGTGCAGAAGATGGCGAGAGCGCCCCAAGACGGACCCGCTGGGAGTCGGCCTCCGAGAGTCGGCCGGCCCCTCCCACGGGCTCCGTGCGCCATTAACTAGACAAGGCAGGAGTGGCAGCGGTGATCGCCCGTCGGTGGCGGCATTGATTGCCATGACCCATGACCAAGCCAGCGTCATTAGAAGCACGCTACGATAATCCGCATGCCAAGCAAGACCCGCATGGCGGACAAGGGCTGTCGGCCCCATCTTTGATCCGTCGGCGGGGCCCACTAGTCGGCGGGCCCGAAGTCGGCGGAGAAGACGACGACTTGAGAGATCGACGGCCGGGACCTGCGCCCGGCGGATTACCATTGTACCCACAGGGTAGGCCTATATAAATCCCCGGCACCCATGCAAGGTTGGACCCTAATAGTTTGACACACACATAGAGGGAAGAGAAGAGCTAGCCGTGCCCTTCTCCTTCCTCACCCCAACAGCTCAAGGAGCAACCTTGTACTCACTTTGCCATAGTGATCATCGGAGACCCCGCAGAGCAGCGATGAGGGTGTTATCTCCCGGAGAGCCCCAAGGCTGGGTAAGATTCGCGGCGTGCATGCCTTCGCCTCATCCGTTTCACAGCACCCGGCGTTCTACTCACCCCCTCCATGATAAGCCATCCTTTGGCATATGTGGCACCCAACCCCAGACATTTGGCGCCCACCGTGGGGCTAGGTGCACCGTCGTCGGGACACCTGCTCGACGGGAACCCTTTTCCTCCTGGCGGCGTAGCCAGCCAACACGCCAGACGGAGTCTGCGCCCGCGCTGCATGGCGCTGAGATTGCTGCATGACCGGCTGCCTCGCCCGAACTTGTTGGCGAGGTTAGCCTCTCCGACGAGCTGCATCCGGCCTTGAGCAGGCGGCCCGAAAGCCTCTCGCGGGCCTCCTCAAACAACTCCACGTCGCGGTGAGCACGCCACGGCCTAGGATCGTAGGCTCCACCGACCCGATCTTTGGTTGACTCCGACCTTTGCATCGCTCGGCGCGTTCCCCACCAGCGTGGTGGTCTCGATGAGCGCTCCCTCGGCGGGGAAGGCGGAAGCACCGTCAAGGAAGTGCTCATCATCGGTCATACCGAGCCTTCCGGTGAAGGAGCTCATGACCCTCTCGACGCGGTTCTGCAAGACCTAACCGCGCCTATTCCGGAAGACGCTGATGCCGGGGTGCTGGAGGCACGCCACCTTCACTCCTCGTGGCCGCGAAGAAGCGGCAAGCATGAGGCGCTTATCAAAAGCCTACCAGCGTGAGATGGATCGCGCCATGGGCAGCTCGCCCGGCTCCGATGGGCCTAACCGCCTAAGCGCGGTCCAGCAGCCTTGGCGTAGCCATCGCCTACTGTTAGGGCAAATCGCCACAATATGCCACGCCCCGCGGAGAACATCCGCGCCGCCCGGCGGCGGACGAGCTGAATAACCGAGGCGAGGAGCACTGCGATGACGGGCGAGTCCAGCAGCTCCTCGGCAGCCAGCGCAAAGACGAAGTCGGCCGCCGCACGGAGGCGCCGCGACGACAACACGTCGACTTACCTTCCCGCTTAGATCAAGGCGCGACGTCTCGGACGCCGACTGGCGGTGTCCGTGGAAGAAAAAACAAGGATCCGGCTGTCAGCCATAGTCGGACTCACATCTCCATCAAGCGCGATGAAGACGACCACCCAAGAGCGGTGGAAGCGGCGGGGCGACTATGCCCCCTCCTCCTCCCGAGAGAAAGCGAGTCTCCCGCCACCCGTCGAACATCCGACTCTCGGCGACCGCCTTGGCCGCCGAGAGTCGGAGAAAAGCGCGCCACCACCGGATCGACCGACTCCACGATTCTGGCGCTAGAAGAGGAAGGCGAGTTGGGCCGCCGTGTTTCGGACCTCGCATCCGAGGCGAGCCCTTCCCGGAGGGTTCACACTCCCGAGATACACCCAAATACACCGGCTCCGTGGGCGCGGAGGACTGCTAGTGGACTACTCCACAGCCATCGGCCTAGTGACGGCAACAAGCGCGTTGCCGTAAAGTATGTACCTCTCATGCTCCGAGGCACGGCGGGACATGGTTGAACATCTTGAAGCCCCGCAGCATCAACAAGCGAGGTCGACTTCACGAGGCCTTCGTCCGCCTTCACGAGCACATACTGGCGACCTCCCAAGCCTCGCCCGGCTTTCCTTGTGCGTGCAAGGCCCCATGAGTCCACTCGCGACTACCTCACCTTGCTGGGCGAGCTCCGGAACTCCTGCGAGGGAGTGCCACGAGTGCGAGCTATCAGTACTTCACCGCCGGTGTGAGAGAGGCACCCTCCTCAAGCACAAGCTCGCTTGCGGCAGGCGGAGACCCTCAATGAGCTGCTGATCATAGCAGAACAAATGCATACAGCCGACTCCTCCATGAAAGCGGAGATCGAAGTCGGTCGGCCGGCAAGGTGGCTCCTCGAGGCTCCCGAACTCCGGCCCGCGACACCGGTCGGCGACAACGAGAATGATCGCGGCGCAAGGCCCGCGGCCGGCTTCCAACAGCCGGCGGTGGCGGCGATCGAAGACCAACAGCCGGAGGGCAGCCTCCGGCCAGCGGCGAAAAGGCGGCAAGTCCAAGCGGTTGCGGCCTTCTCTTCTGGCGAGACTCTAGATGGTCCTGCAAGTTCCATAGCGGCCTTGAAGCCGTTGAACCACACCACCGGAAGTGCCACTAGCTCACCAGGATCGCCAAGGGAGACGGCCTCATCCCTCCCCTGCCTGCTGGGCCGCCGCCTCCATCGCCGCCCCAGCAGCCGGCTGTTAGGCCAGTCGGCGCAGTACAAGATGAGTATCCAGAAGAGCATGGAGCTTATGTAGTGTTCACCAGTGTGGCGGCGATCGCCCAGACGAAAGGGCTGACTAGCTGTGAACAAGTGAATGCAGTAGCATCGGATACTCTAGAATTCATGCCTTTGGTCAGAAACCTATCATTTGGAGCCGAGCTGATCACCGGAGGTGATGCGAATCCGGGCTCCTCATACAGTCTTAGGAGCCACCCTTGCGCGGATAGGCAGTCAGCTCGCTTCTCGCGATGCTTGATAGAGCGGAGGCAACAGACATCAACATCTGTACAAGGACACAATGGAGAAGTTAGGAATCAAGCAAAGACAACTTGAGCAGCGGATGTGTTCCGGGCATTGTACACAGCCTTTCACGCTCACCGATCGGCAAGATCGATGAGGCGTCCTCTTTGGGGACAAAGATCATTTCGCCGAGAGCGATCTGGTTCAAGTGGTGGACCTCGAAGCCCGTACCATGCTCTGCTTGGCCGACCTGCTTTGGCCAAGTTCATGGCGTTCCCCGCTCGCCTACCTCGGATGAAGATCCGAGTACCAAGGGATTCGACCGTAGCCGGCGACTACTGAGAAGTCGTGCGCTGTGTGCGGCTAAAAGCGATCGGCTGGCGAGTCCCCGGTGATCGCGGTGAAGCGGCTTCTCGATCGGGTTGTGGCAATGGCCGGTAAGCAGCCATAGATGTCGCCCAACCTCAAGGAGTCGGAAGCTGAGGGCTCGTTCAAGCCAGCCAAAGAGACAAAGAAGATACCCTTGGACCCGGAGCACCGGAGAGTCTGTTGTCGTAGGTGCAAACCTTGACGATAAATAGGAAAAGCGAGCTCGTCGATTTCCTCCATGAGAATCGGGACATTTTCGCATGGTCCCTAAAGACATGCCGTGTACCGCGGAATTCGCCAAGCACAAGTTACATGTCCGATCGATGTGAAGCCGTCGAGGCAGCCCTTGCGCCGCTGTCGAAGAAGAAGAGAAGAGTT
Source organism: Aegilops longissima (assembly GCA_021605205.1). NCBI lineage: Eukaryota > Viridiplantae > Streptophyta > Magnoliopsida > Poales > Poaceae > Aegilops > Aegilops longissima. Next base: position 140,557,836 of record CM038676.1, on the reverse strand, counting down.
GTTGGAGAAGAGATAGCCGGCTCCTCGCAGCGGTTTCATCATGGAAGTGTTCTTTCGGAGTGGCTAGCGAACCCGGTCCTGGTCTTGAAGAAGAACAAGCGTTGGCGGATGTGTATTGACTACACAAGCCTCAACAAAGCTTGCCCCAAGGACCCGTTAAACTGCGAGAATCGATCGGTGATAGACTCGACGGCGGATGCGAGCTGTTGAGCTTCTTAGATGCATACTCGGGATATCACAGATTAAGCTGAACCGGCCGACAGATTGAAGACCGCCTTCATCACGCCCGTTTGGAGCCTTCGCGCTGCGACCATGACGTTCGACAAGGAATGCGGCACCACCTTTCGGCATTGCATGCGAAGTGCCTCCTCAAGCAGCTTGGCGAAGCATGCGTTTACGTGGGCGGCGTGGTGGTGAAGACGGAGAAGCGAGGAACGCTGTTGGAAGACCTCAAGGAGACCTTTGAGAACTGCGCCGATTCGGAGATCAAGCTCAACCCGAGAAGTCGTCTTGAATACCACCGGCCAGCTCCTTGGTTTCCTGGTCTCGAGCAGCGGCATAGAGTGCAACCCGTGAAGATCAAAGGCAATCGAGAGGATGGAAGTACCCGCCGACTGCTAGATGTGCAAAAGTTCACGGTTGTTTGGCGTCCATCGGCCGATTCATCGGTAAATTTGGCGCGAAAGCTCTTCCTCTGTACCAGCTCATGAAGAAGACCACCTTCTTGAATGGAACCACAAAGCGGACGAAGATTTTCTCCAGTGAAGAAAATGCTGACTACTCCCCGATCTTGCGCGCTCCGACTCCCAAGGAGCCCATGCTCCTGTATATTGCCGCCACCAATGGGGTAGTCAGCCTGATCATTGTAGTTGAGCATAAGGAGGAAGGCAAGGCGCTACTGTCCGAGACCGGTATATTACACGGCGAATCTTGTCGACCTCCAAGCAGAACTACCCCCACTACCAGAAGATGTGTTATGGCGTACACTTTGCCACCAAGAAGTTGAAGCCTTACTTTCAAGAACATCCAATCTCCATGGTTTGCACAGCCCCACTAGCCGAGATCATCGGGCCGAGGCGCTTACGCCGAGTGGCCAAATGGGCCATAGAGCTGGCCCCTACACCATCTATTACCAGCCCGCACCACCATCAAATCGCAAGCATTTGGCCGACTTCCTCGTCGATTGGGCGAGACCGATACTGCCGCCTTGCGCTTGACTCCACCATTGGCGGATGCACTTCAATGGCTCCAAGATGCGCACGGCTTGGGAGCCGCATGGTCCTCACTTCCCCCAAAGCGACAAGCTCAAATGCGCTGCAGCATCCATTTCGCCGCCTCCAACAACGTCGCTGAATCTGAGGCGCTCATTCACGGGCTCGGTTTGCCAAAGAGCTTGGCATTCGCGGATCGTGTGTTATGGCGACTTCGACTTGGTGGTCCAACAGTCATCCGTGCGATGGGGCGCCAAAGATGCAAACATGGCGAGCTACCGTTTCTGGTACAACAAGCGAGTGGATATTTTGAGGGTGCGAGTTCCTCCACTTGCCAAGAAACGACAACGACCAGCGGATACCACAGCAAGAATCGGCTCCACCCGAGCAATACCATCCGGCGTCGCCCTTGGCGCCTCCTCAAGCCATCTGTCAAGCTGTCACAGTCGGACTCCATTTTGTGCCGACTCCCCGAAGAAGTCGGATCGACTCAAAGCCTCGTGAGACGGCACAAGAATTCTTGCAGACGGCCCCAAGAATGCTGCGATCGAAGCCGGCCGGGGACTTGAACCCGGCCGGGGACTCTGGCGACCATTGCGAAGACTCTAGTACCCGGCCCGGGGACTGCGCCAGTCGGCCCGGGGACTTCTTCAACCGAGCAAGTTGCTGCGGACTCCAACCCGCCGCCTCCCAGCCCAGCCGCCCTCGTCCAAGTAGCGATCTTGGCGGTCGAAGAAATAGCAGCACCCTCATGGGCCCAGCCCATCCTGAAGTTCTAGTAAGCGGAGAGCTACCAACCGATGAGACCTTAGCTCGGCAAGTACAACGCCGGCGGCAGCCTACACTATAGTCAGCGAGAGAGCTGGTCGGCCTTGGCGTCACTTGGTGTCTACCAGCGTTGCATTGAGCGAGAACAAGGCCAGCGATTCTCGAAGACATTCATCAAGGCGAGTGCGGCCATCATGCAGCCTCAAGAGCACTCGTCACCAAAGCCTTCCGACACGGTTTCTTCTGGCCGACTGCCCTAGAAGAAGCCAAGGAATTAGTTCAAAAATGCAAGGGGTGCCGGTGTTCCGCTCCAAGCCGTTTCGGTAAACCGCACTCAAGACTATCCCCATCGCTGGCCCTTTGCTGTTTGGGGCTGGACATGGTGGGACCATTCAAAAGCGGCGCGAGGCGGCCTAACTCACTTACTTGTCGCGGTGGACAAGTTCACCAAGTGGATAGAAGCAAAACCCATCAAGAAGTTGAATGGTCCTCTGCGGTGACTTTCATCGCGACATCACGACTCGATGCGGCGTACCACACAGCATCATCACCGACAATGGCACAAATTTTGCCAAAGGCGCTCGGCCCGTTTTTGCTTGTGACGCAAAGGCATCCGACCGACTTAGTGTCCGTTGCCCATCCGCATCAAGCGACCAGTTGGAGCGGAGCGAACGGCCTCATCTGTCTGGCATCAAGCCTCGATGGTCGAACCATTTGGGCGTTCAGCCGGTGGCTTGGCTTGAGGAGTTGCCGGCCGTCCTCTGGAGTCGCCGACTCCAAACAAGTCAGCTGCTTCACACCTTCTTCCTCGTCTCACGGTGCGAAGCCGTCATCCCAGCGGATATAGAGTTCGACTCCGTGAGTCACCATGTACACCAAGAGGAAGCGAAGAAGCACGTCAAGGCGGCGTCGATCTGCTGGAAGAGGGCCGGCTGTTGGCACTCGGCGGTCCAGCATCTACCAAAGCGAGCTGCGCCGCTACTACAACAAGAAGGTCAAGCCAAGATCATTCCAAGAGGGCGACCTTGTGCTCGGCTGATCCGGCGAACAACCGGCCAACACAAGCTGTCGGCGCCTTGGGAAGGCCCATTCATCATCGGCAAAGTCTTTGGGCAATGACTCCTACTACGATCGGCCTCGAAGCCCCGAAACGCATAAGAGGGCGACTCCGGCAAAGAGGCGGAGCGGCCATGGAATCTAATCTCCTCCGAAGATTTTACAGTTGATGCATTATGTACCACGCTACCCTTTGTGTTTAAAGTACCAAGACTTGGGTCCCCGAGGGCGAGCTCGGGGACTGCCCTCTTTGTTATCTGTATGATAAAATTATGCCTTCGAGTATGTTACTCTTTGTTATGCTATTCGACACGGGCTCGACTAGTCGGCCGGGGACTCGCCATATGGGCTATGAAATGCTTCCTGCGATCGGACAAGTAACGTCACGGTGCCTAAGCCGTCTCTGTCGAAGCCGCAGCTCGCAGAGCGACTATTTGGTGGGCAGGAGTAAGGAAGAGCGAGGCGCCCACGAAAAAAATGGCTAAGGACCCAAAGCATAAACATAGTTTAAGCCGGTTTCCAGCCCTGTTTTGCAAAAACCGACTCTTAAGTAGTCGGCTTGCCGCTTTCTACCCAACTTGTTTAAAGATTCTAGAAAATGGCCAACTACTTGCCTTCTCAAAGGTAGCCAAGCACTTGACCCAAATGGCAGTCTGCAGAGCGGTTGCCCGATGGGCAAGGCGGCAACTAAGGGAAGGCGGCAAAGAAAAAAGCCATAAGAGCAATAAGCAAGGAAAGATAAAATTAGGATAATATTTACAGCATAGGCCCTTGGCGGATCTTGAGCGAGAGGTTCAAAATACACCCGAGGGTGGAATTGTGCGGTTAACAAGTTCTTTCAAAGACTATCAAAACAGATAAAATAAAAGGCGAGGCAATGGCCTAGGAAGCGGCAGATGGGGTCGGAAGGCGGAGGTGGTGGCGGCGTCGGGCGCCGGGTGGCTGGCTGGCGGTCTCGGCTTGATCGTCTCCGGCGGCGGTAGCCCAGACGGCCTTGGCTCGTTCTTGGAGGCCTTGGTCAGCCAGGCTGGTCGCCCGCTCCGTCTTCTGGCGCCTCCATCTCGTCTCCGTCCTCGCCTCGTCTTCCTCGGCGCTGAGTCGATCAGCTCCGCCGAGTCCTCGTCGTAATCCGGGTTTATCCCGAACCACTCGTGGCGCCTCCCACCGTCCTCAGCCGCTTCGAGGGCGAAAGACGCTGGTGTCCGTGTAGTCGGCAATCGCCACCGCCGCTCGGCGAGGCGTCCTCCGCAGCCAACAACTCCGCTGGGCCTCGGCCAACGCGGCCAGCGGTCCAGATCCAGCCACGATACCACGCCTTGACGAATTCCATGGCCCGGCGCGCTCGGCCGACGCGGAACCCTTCCAGGCCTCAAGGCGGCCAGCCGCGACCTCCAGCCGGTCGGCGGTCCGGTGGGGAGTCTGCTGAGCCCGGCATGTCCGACCCGAGGGCAGCGACCGCTGAGCACCGGCAGCTGAAGCCGGCGCAGCATCCGATGGGCCAGCCGCGGACGAGCCTCAATGCTCAGGAGCTGCTCGTCAAGGGTCCGGGGGGCATTGGCAGCGATCGTAGCACCACTCGCCCTTCGCGCCTCGCGGTCAGCCTCGATAGCTTGGTTGGCCGCCTGCGTGTGGCGGGAAGAAGTGCGCCAAGGCGAAAAAAAGCAAGTCAAAAACAGGAGTCGGCTGACCCATAGTCGGCGACCCAAAGGAAGAAGTAAAGCAAACTCACCATCGACGATGTCCTCAATCTCATAGGCCGGAGGTCGCAGGCGCTTCCTTGTCGGTCCGGAGGCGCGCCGCTCTCGAACTTCGGCCAGAGAGCAGCCTCTCTTCTCCGCCTCGTCTGCGCTGCCTTAAGCAGCTCCCTCTACTCCGCCAATTGCGTAGCCAGCGGTCGCGCTTCTGGCGAGCTTGCTGCATTCCTCCTCCTTGGCACGCAAAGCGGTGTTGGCGATACCAGCTGCCGCGGAAGATTGGCGTTGGCCTCGAAGAATAAAAAAAGAAGGGCGCAAAGTAAATCGGCTAAGAAGGTCGCCCGGAAGATCCGGCCCGACTACGCAGCGATCGGCCGAATCTCGAGGACTACAGCCAGCGGGTGCGCCCGGTCGCCCAAGAAGAAGAAAACTCACCTTGGCTCCTCGACAAATCGGCAGTCCGCTTGCCCAGCTCCTCAATGTTGCGGTTGAAGGCGTTAGTGCGGAGGTTGTGATACTCTGCGACAAAATTTCGGACAAAGGTAAAATTTGGAAGTCAAAATAGAGTTCGAGCCGCCTTTCGCAGCCGGCACGAAACTCGAGGACTACACCAGTCGTCTTGTTGGCGCGCCTGAGAGAAGAGCGAGAAAAAACTCAAAGAAGAAACATACCCGCATGGCGGCTCGCGACGCCAGGTGCGCCTTGGTGCAGTTCTAGATGGCGTCGCCCTCAGCTCGCAGCTTCGCCTGGACGTCCAGAAGCGTCGTGTTCAGTGGGCCTGTGCCGCCTCCCCGCACCCAGCCAACGGGCGCGGCGCTGGACGCCTCGGCATCTGGAATGGCCGAGCTGGCGGCGCCGGTCTCCAAGGGGCGCGGCGCCGAAGTCGCCTTCTCAAGACGGCGTCGCGCTGGCGAGGCGACTTGAAGAAGAAGCCTCGCCACCGCCTCGTCGTCGGTCGGCGGCACAGGCAGGTCTGCCGGCTGTTTGCCTCGCGCGCTCTCAGACTGCGGTGGAGGCAGCGGGGGCGGCACGGCCGTGCTCGACAGGGAGGCCTCGCTGCCTTCCTTCTCCGCGACGGGGAACTCACCTTCGACTCCCTCCGTCTGCCCCGTGAACTCCGGCGGCGGCGGCGCAGAGCTCAGCGGGGTGACGAGCAGCGCCGGCCGAGGCCTTGTGGCCTCCTCGGCTCGCCTCTTGGCTGCAACGGCCCGGCCTCCTCCGGCTTCTTACAGGCGGAAGCGCGCCTTCTCGGCCTCCGCCTTCTCGAGACAGGCGGCCTCCTCCTCGTCGCGCTTCTCCTGCGCGTTCGCTCTGTCTCTTCACGGAGGTCGGCCGAGGTCAATCCGCCGAGTATTGGCGGGCGTCTCTGCCGACCCCATGGCGGGCGGTGGCGACCCTCTCAAGGTGAGAGGCCACGATGAGAAAAAGACATATAAAGACTTGGACAAGGCGGACCGAAGAAAACAAGACAAAACAAGAAGTACTTACGCGGAGACCAGCGGCGGCTTCTTCACTTCCTTGCGGAAGCGGTTAGCCTTCGCGACCGCCTCTTCGCGCTGGGTCGCGGCGGCCGTCCCCCTGAACTTCTTCGCTCGGCCGCCTGGCAGGCTCGGCCCGGCCCGGCGCTTCTTCGCGCTGCCTCGACCACCCAAGCCGGCGGAGGAACCCGCGCCTGGATGGCCGACCTTCGGTTGGCGGCGGGGGACGACTTCCCTTTCGCCGTCATCGTCAGGCCAGTCGGCGAAGGTCGCCGAAGGCCTGAAGTCGTCGGCCCCTCCTCCTCCCTCGGTGTCGGTGTCCATCGCTGCCACCCCCAAGTCGGGGTCGTCGGCGTCGCTCTCTGCCCGGTCGGGGACGAACTCACGGGCCGGCCCCATGGTGCGGGCTGAGGGTTGCATGAGGCGGTTCTGACTCGAAATAACCAAAGAAAATCAAAGTCGGATTCGGCTGAAGAAGGAAATAGAAAAGCAAGAGAGATGACTTACCACGGTCGGGGGGTTGGCGCGCGAGTACGGCTCCTTGCCGAACTTCCATTCCTCCGTGAGGCCGCAGTTCGCCAGGAAATTCACCGTGTCCACCACCTCCGCGTGGGGCATATCCTTGGAGCACGGCCGATTGGGGTCCCGACGGCCGCTCATCTGACAGATCAGATGAGGTCGGCCTTGGAGAGGAAGAACTCGGCGCGTCAAGCGGGCAAGCAAGTCGGCCCCGTCGAGGCCCTCCGATTGCATCGGCTTTTCGGAGCCGTCGCGGCGGCGGCGCGCGCCGCAGAGTCGGCGTCTGGCCCGATGGGACCAGTGGGGAGTTGCCCGCCAACTCGCCCGGCCACGTAAAGCGACGAGTTGACCCGATCGCATACAGGGCGACGTTCTTCACGTAGAAATACGTGCGCTGCGACATCTTCACCGACTTGATCAGTGGGATGGCAGGGAAGGGGTTGTCGGCTAACGACCTCCTCATTGCGATGAAAGTGTCGCACGAGTAAACCTTGCGGCGACATGTGTCTTGAGCTTGGCCTGGAAGAATTCCCCCCACAGCTCGATGGTGGGGAGAACGCCGAGAAAGCCTTCGCACAAGGAGGCGAAGGCGGCCAGCAGCAACACCGTGTTTGGAGTGAGGTGGTGCGGCTGGAGCCCATGGAACTCCAGGAAGGCGCGGAAGAAGCCGCTCGCCGGCAGCCCTAGCCCGCGCATGAGGTGCGAGCGGAATATGACCCGCTCGCCTCCTCCGGCGCCAGCGTTATTTACGCCCGGGGCGCGGGTCCGCACTAAGTTGGTGCCGGGGATGCGGCGCGTCTGGCGGAGGAACTCGATGATGTCGTCGTCCACTATGGAGCCATCCCACACGCCGGAGCGCGTGGCGGAAGGCGCGGCGGCGGAGGAGGAGCTCATCTCCGCGGCGCGGCATGGTTCGGCGCGGCGGAGGCAAGAGGAAGACGAAGCAAGGAGGAGAGCAAGCAAGAGGAAGCGAGGAGAGTGTGTGCGCGTCGTCGCCTCCCCCTCCGGCCTACTTATAGGCGCCTAGGCCGAGAAGCCGGGGGCGGGCGTGGGATGCTGCGCCCGATACCCCACGCCCCACGATTTAACCCATGACGTTCTGCAGCGATAACGGCGTAAAACCCTAACCGCCCGCCGGCCGCGAACGGATCCGCCCGTCGCGCCGAGGCGCGATAGTGGCGGGCCCGCTGACGGGCCTGTCTAGTCACGCGTGGTGGCGGACTGCCCTGCCGGCGTGGCGTTCTTGCGCGACGGGCCGCAGCGAACGGCTGCACGAAGCTTATCGAGCGCTGCGGATCCCGCCACGACCTTCAAAACCTTTAAGGAGCAAGGCGGCCTCCTGCGAAGGCCGACTCGGCTAATCGGCGAGAGAGGCGGCGAGCCAATCACAGATTCTTCCATTAGAGGATGAAACTGTTGAGGCTCCTCGACATGTTACCCACGGCGCCTCACCCGACAGGGGACTCTTGGGAGTAATGGGCCCGCGGTGGCGAACCCGAGCCCTGGACCTTTCAAAACATCGGGCAGATAGCCCTCAAGACCCCAAGGCGAAGAGCCGCCTTCGAGAGTCGGCGCGAGCCGCCGATCGCCCCCCAATGGAGTCGAGGCGGCCTCAAGATAAGCCGACTCCCAGCCAGCGACTTCCGGAGAAGCCGACTACGGGAGTCGGCCCGCGACTCAACCGCCTCCTACTAATGCGACTCTGAGCGGGGCGGGATGGGGCCGCCTCGCAGCCCATCCTGCCCGTTCACAAAGGACGAGCATGGCCAAAAGCGTCGTCTTGGCGAAGATCTCCGTCCGTGGCGACAACATTGCCGCCGCTGCCACGACATCAGCCCGTGGGCAGATCCTGTACCCACGATGGCTGTCTCAGATGACCCGAAGACGGCGGGACCCGCTGTCGGTGGGAGTCTGAGAAGACGGCGAGCGCCCCAAGATGGACCGGCTGGAGTCGGCCTCCGAGAGTCGGCTGGCCCCTCCCACGGGCTCCGTCGCCATTAACCGAGATAAGGCGAGGGGCAGCGATGATCGCCGTCGGTGGCGACACTGTTGCCATGACCCCATGACCAAGCTCGCGTCATTAGAAGCACGACTACAGTAATCCGCAGCCGGCAAGACCCGCCCGTGGAGGAAAAGGGCTGTCGGCCCCATCTTTGGACCGTCGGCGGGGCCCACTAGTCGGCGGAGAAGACGGCGACTTGAGAGGCGGACGATCAGACTGCGTCGGCCGGATTACCATTGTACCCCGGGGTAGGCTTATATAAACCCCTGGGCACCCATGCAAGGTTGGACCCTAATAGTTTGACACACACATAGAGGGAAGAGAAGAGCTAGCGTGCCTTCTCCTTCCTCACCCAACAGCTCAAGGAGCAACCTTGTACTCACTTTGCCATAGTGATCATGCGGAGACCCCTCGAGCAGCGGTGGGGTGTTATCTCCTCGGAGAGCCACAAGCTGGGTAAGATTCGCCGGCGTGCATGCCTTCGCCTCATCCCGTTTCCAGGCACCGGCGACGTTCTACTCGCCCCCTCCATGATAAGCCATCCTTTGGCATATGTCGCACCCAACCCCCGACAGAGTGGTGGCCGCCGAGTCCAGCATGGATTTCTGCCAAAAGCTTTCGCCCTTCCTCTTCGGAGATGCACCTTTGAAGGACTCCGGTAGTGCTTTTCTTGTAAAGCTCTCCCTCGTGGACCTTGTAGGCTTTAGATCGCCGCACTATGCAGCGTGCCTCATTTTGGTCCTCGGGAAGGTCCTGCCTGGTTAGGGAGGCCAGGAATGGGTCTGTCCACGAGGCGATGACAGCCATTATTACGTGGGAGGAAGGTGTTATTTCGGTGGCAGAGCCTCCGATTGTGTCAGAGTGTTCGGTATCTGGCGTTGTGGCCGGGTCCGGACTATTGTTACCGGTGTCCCCTTCCCATACCACTGATGGCTTAAACAACCTTTCTAAGAAGATATTAGGTGGGACAGGATCGCGCTTGGCGCCGATCCGGGCGAGGATATCCGCTGCCTGATTATTTTCCCGAGCCACATGGTGGAATTCGAGCCCCTCGAACAGAGCTGACATCTTGAGGACGGCGTTGCGATAAGCCACCATTTTCGGATCCTTGGCATCGAAGTCTCCATTTATTTGGGATATTGCGAGGTTCGAGTCCCCACGCACCTCTAGGCGTCGAATGCCCATGGAAACTGCCATTCGGAGACCATGTAACAGGGCCTCGTATTCGGCTGTGTTGTTAGAGTTTGTGTACAGTATTTGGAGTACGTATTGGACTGTATCCCCGGTGGGGGAGGTCAGGACAACGCCGGCCCCCAGACCAGCCATCATTTTAGAGCCCTCGAAGTGCATGATCCAATTGGAGTATGCGTCGTACTCTTTAGGGAGTTCGGCTTCTGTCCATTCTGCGACAAAATCGGCCAATACTTGCGACTTAATGGCTCACCGAGGTTTATATGTTATGTCGAATGGGAGGAGCTCAATGACCCATTTGGAAATCCGGCCCGTGGCGTCGCAGTTGTTTATTATATCATTGAGTGGCACTTCTGAGGCCACTGTAATTGAACACTCTTGAAAGTAGTGTCGTAGTTTCCGGGATGCCATGAATACCACATATGCTATCTTTTGATAATGCGGGTACCGTGATTTGCATGGAATGAGAACGGTGGATACATAATACACCGGATTTTGTAGGGGGAATTTATGTCTGTCTGTTTCTCGTTTGATGACGAGCACTGCGCTTACAACTTGATGAGCTGCCGCTATATATAGCAGCATTGGTTCGCCAATGTTTGGCGCGGACAGGATTGGGTTGGTGGCCAGTATGGCTTTTATTTCTTCCAATCCGGCCGTGGCAGCATCCGTCCACTCGAAGTGTTGGTCTGCCAAGAAGGCGATAAAGGGTAGTGCCTTTTCTCCTAATCGGAGATAAAGCGGCTTAAAGCCGCCACACATCGATTAATTTCTGGATTTGTTTGAGGTCCGTTGGAATAGCCAACTGTGACAGGCTCGGATTTTAGTCGGTTGTTTCAATTCCTCTCTTTGAGCGATGAAGCCGGGAGCTTTCCGTAGTCCCGAAAACACATTTTTCTGGATTGAGCTTGATGTCGTATGTTCAGAGATTGTCGAACGTGAGCCTCAAGTCATCTATTAAAGAGTTGACGTGTCTGGTTTTAACGACCACATCATCTACGTATGCCTCTACTGTTTTGCCAATCTGCTTTTCTAGGCATGTCTGAATCATGCGTTGATACATTGCGCCGACGTTTTTGAGCCCGAAGGGCATTGTGTTGAAACAGAACGGGTCGTATGGCGTGATAAATGCTGTTGCGGCTTGGTGGGACTCCGCCATCTTAATTTGGTGATAGCCAGAGTATGCGTCGAGGAAGCACAATGAGTCATGTCCTGCGGTAGCGTCGATAATTTGATCGATGCGAGGGAGGGGGAAGGGATCCTTTGGGCAAGCTTTGTTGAGGTCCTTAAAATCAACACATAGGCGCCAGGATTTGTCCTTCTTTGGTACCATCACCAGGTTTGCTAGCTAATCCGGATGTTTTATTTCTCTAATGAATCCGGCCTCCAATAACTTGGCTAGTTCCTCTCCCATGGTTTGTCTCTTAGGTTCAGAGAAACACCGAAGAGTCTGCTTGACCGGCTTGAATCCCTTTAAAATGTTAAGGTTATGCTTAGCCAGCCTGCGTGGGATTCCTGGCATATCTGAGGGATGCCAGGCGAATATGTCCCAATTCTCGCGCAAGAACTCCCGTAGTGCGGCGTCTACAACGGGGTTTAACTGTGCCCCGATGGATGCTGTTTTTGTAGGGTCCGTTGGGTGGACTTGGAATTTGACTATTTCATCCGCTGGTTCAAAAGAAGTGGACTTGGATCTCTTGTCGAGTATCACGTCGTTCCTGTCCAGCGTGGAGCGTAGCGCAGTTAATTCCTCTGCTGCGGAGGCTTCGGATAATGCTTCGAGGGCCAGTGCGGCTGTTTTGTTTTCGGCGCGGAGTGCTATGTCCAGATCACTAGCTAGAGTGATGATTCCATTGGGCCCGGGCATTTTGAGCTTCATGTACCCATAACGGGGTATGGCTTGGAAGATCTTGAATGTCTCACGCCCTAAAAGGGCGTGGTATCCGCTACTGAACGGGGCCACTTGGAATGTAATTTCTTCGGACCTATAATTGTCCAGAGTGCCGAATACCACATCTAGTGTGATTTTTCCAGCGCAGCGTGCCTCCTGACTAGGGATGATTCCTCTGAAGTTCGTGCTGCTTTGCTCAATGCGGTTCCTGTCTATTTCCATTTTTTGAAGAGTTTCCTCATAGATGAGTTTTAATCCGCTGCCGCCGTCCATGAGCACTTTAGTGAGCCGAAAGCCGTCCACAATTGGACTAAGGACCAATGCGGCTAGTGCTCGGGCTGTTCAGAATTTAGGTTCGTCACTGGCGTTGAAGGTAATAGCCGTGTCGCTCCATGGATTTATTGCTGCCACGTGGCAGACTTCGGCAAGGCTACGGAGTGCTCGCTTTCGCCTATTGTTTGAGGCGAATGTCTCGAAGACTGTCAGCAGTGTATTGTTATCCACGGGATGGTGCTCTGAGGTGTTTTGGATGAGGAGATCCTCACCGCTTTTGGCCACCTGCCGGAGTACCCAACATGCTCTCAGGCTATGTGTTGCTATGGTATCCGCTGTACTGTGGATTTTGCAGGGCCCGTTAAGCCATCCCTCCAACACAGTTCCATGCCCTGAAGTGGGCTTTTGCTTCTTTATGATTGAATCGGGCGACTTACAAGAGTGCGCCCTTTTGATTCGGACTGGGTGTTTAGTCAGAGCCGGATTATCCCAAAATTTTGCTTCAGTTTTCCAGGCACTTTCCATCGCACAGTACTTCTGTACTATGGCCGCCAAGTCAGTGAAGCATGCTATGTCATGGCGACTTGTGGCGTTAAGGATTCCCTTGTCCGTGCAATTATTGCAGAAGAATGAGATTGCGTCTTCCTCGCGATAGTCCTTGACCTTGTTCATTACAAGGAGGAATCTGGCCCAATAGTGATGTATCGTTTTCTGCGGCTCTTGCCTAATGTGGGAAAGATCTCTTATATCTGGGTGGGTGGGTGGATTTGAGTCCGAACCCTGACCCGATCTGAGACCCAGGGGAAGAGGAGTTTCCGATCTGGTAAGTTCGGGCTCTAGGATGTTGCCCAATAGGTCTAGCCCGCTGCCTGATTCTAGGTTCAGGGCTTGGGCGATGTCCTTCCGTAAATAGGTATCCGGCTCGGAGAGCTCGGGAGTCCGGACATAGTTTGTCCTCAAGACAGAGGAAGAATCGCCGCATTGTTCCTCCACTACCGCTATATGATGGGTAACCGGCGGAGAGTTAATCTCCCTTTGGTCGGGTTTAAGCCCAATACGATCATAGTCCGTAGCGACTCCCAAAGCGGCGATGCGATCCAAGAGCTCGTTTAGCGAAGAGAGCTCCATTGGATTCATCTGCTTGGCAAGTTCCGAGCCGACGTGGAGGCTATTTTCGATGACCCGAGAAGTCATCATTGGTGCAGCAGCCGAACGGGCGGCCATGATGAAGCCGCCTAGCCGGAGGGTTTGGCCGACAGCCAGGGCTCCCCCAGAGGTGACGTTGTCCTTCACAACGAGATGAGGCATCCTTCCTTACAACGACGGCACAGTGGAACTCTCAATGAAAGCACCAATGTCGGTGTCAAAACCGGCGGATCTCGGGTAGGGGGTCCCGAACTGTGCGTCTAAGGCGGATGGTAATAGGAGGCGGGGACACAATGTTTACCAGTTTGGGCCCTCTCGATGGAGGTAATACCCTACTTCCTGCTTGATTGATCTTGATGATATGAGTATTACAAGAGTTGATCTACCACGAGATTGTAGAGGCTAAACCCTAGAAGCTAGCCTATGGTATGATTGTGTTGGTCCTACGGACTAAACCCTCCGGTTTATATAGACACCGGAGGGGGCTAGGGTTACACAGAGTCAGTTACAATGGGAGGAGATCTACATATCCGTATCGCCAAGCTTGACTTCCACGCCAAGGAGAGTCCCATCCGTACACGAGACAAAGTCTTCAATCTTGTATCTTCATAGTCCAACAGTCCGGACAAAGGATATAGTCCGGCTGTCCGGATACCCCCTAATCTAGGACTCCCTCAGTCGCGTTCCTGAGGTGAAGGTGTTTTTTCCACCGCAGATCCGGTCTGTATGAATTAGAAGCAGCGGCATCAATCCGCTAAGACCTACCGATTAGTATGTGTGGTGACGCGTTCATATGAGGAAAAGCTACGGTCAAGAAACAGGAAGCAATTTGTAAAAAAAAGGGTCGACCCGGAAGCGGATAGGGCCAGGAACCAGAAACGGGGTCGACAACAATCGGGTCTCCTCCGCCCTGACGGCTGCAGTCTCGCTCGCAAGTCGGCCGCGGTTGAGCCGCCGTCTCCACGGCCTCGCCTCCGCCGGTCGGCATCGTTACCTCTGCGGCCGCCGCCGTCTTGTTGGGTTGCGCTGAGCAACCGCCCGCCTCTAACTACTGCCGGCCCACTTCCAAGTCGCCGATTTTAAGCCGCCGCCGGCGGGCCCGCACTCTGAGCCGTTAGGCCTCGTTGTCTGCTCCTTTGCCGCGGCCATCGTCTACGCTGGTCTCCCGCGCCTACCCGCACGGCTCCGCCCGTTCGTCTCCCCTGTCAAGTCAGCCGATACCGCCACCTCGCCGGGGACTTTCATGAGCCGCTTCGCTGGATGTAGACGAGGGCTCCGTCGCCTTGCTTCGAGCAGCCAAGTCGCTACCCTCGCAGCCCCGAGCCGTTTCACTCGCATCAGCCAATCGGCCGCTTGACCCACCTCCTGCGACCGCCTTGCCGTGGCCCGCCTCACCAGCGTCTTCTACGCCCGAGGCTGCCGCCAGTTCGCCTTGCACTGGCATTGCCCCATCCGCGTTGGCTGCGACCCACGCCCCCGTCGCCTCCGCTTCTGAGGTGCCGCGTATGAGCTGCGCTCTGTCGCGAGCCACCGCTGGCCTCGGTCGCCATGTCTCCACAGGTTGTCACTACCTTGTCACACCTCTGCTGCATCCGCCTCTACACACAAGAAGAAACTGAAAAATCACTTGCCGCTGTCAAACATCTGGAGGAAAGAACTTGGTTTTTGCAATAAAGGACAGAAGCGCTATATATATATCTAAAGTCTGTTTCATCGCTATAGTGATTGGGGAGATTACCTATCAGTTGGGTTATCCAGTGGATTGACACAACTGCTCGTTCTGAAGAAAACTCGTTTGGTTGTCACCCAGATGAATCTTGCAGTGGGGCTACTGAACCACAATTTGATACTAACAGAGACTCAGAAGGGTCAAAGACCGTTGTTAAAAGAGATGATCATGCCCACGGCCCGTGTCCCCAGCTTCTTCCTCAACTCTGATGTGGCTTCTGCGGCAGGCCACCTCGCCCTGCGCGTGACCCGTCCACGCCGGTTCTGCCTCCACCTCTGATCTGTATTCACTACAAATGTGATTTATGCCACGGGTATGGAGCACAGGCTGATAATGTACCGCCCGACGATAGTCCGTGAAATATTACCCGATGAATGGATGCGCACAAGTCGCCACCCTTGCGGCCCGGTCTACATCGACTTGCCGGGATCGCGTTTTCTCGCTGTTCAATGGATGTGCACAAAGTCGCTGCCTCTGCGGACCCGGTCTATATTAACTCGCCCGTCCATGCTGGTTTACAACACCGGTGCTGATTGCTCCCGCCCGCGCCAGCTTACAACGACGCGGACGACTCATCTGTCCGTGCCGCCTCTGAAGCCGCGGTCGTCTGTTGTCAATCTCTCACGGCCTGGTCTACATCAACACACCGGGCCGCACATGTCTGCATGAGCTGTTCATTGAGTATAAAGCAAGTCATAGCTTGGGTAGCCCGGTTTTCTTTCAACAAATTGGAGACAAATTATCATATACTATCAACCGCCGTCTGCACTGGATGGCTCAATGGGTAGGCGCACAAGTCGCTGCCACTATAGTTTTGTTAACTTCAAATCGCCAGTTGGAAGGAACCATTGGCCGAGTTGCTGACACGGCTCATACGGGATCATTTACAACCCGCCGCAGTCACCTCAAACTTCTGTGGATTCACGTCGTGCTATCAAACACCAATGATATACAACTTATGCCGGTTTATATCATGATCAAATATGGAGAATCTCAAGTCAACTCCTCGAGTCACCTTGAGACTCGGGGGCTACGATGATATGACTCAACAAGTCTTGCCAGTTGCAGCAAATTCAAGTGCCCCAGGATGTTGAAGGGAAAGATAACCCGGTCCCGGAGGCTACTGTTATATTGATGAAAATTTAAAGGCCGTCAGAAATATTCTGGCTCACAATGATGTTTCCAGTTTATAGTCCGGTTTAAGGGAAATCCCGTTTCCCACACAGCGCTGAAGCCCTTAGTGTCTGGTTCAAATCCGTTTTAAGAATGTCCGGTTCAGAAAGGAATTAACTTCTCATAAGTTCGAGTTTAAAGGCCGTCAGAAAATTTCCGGCTGAAACTGAAGATTCCGGTTTAAAATCCGGTTCAAGGGAAAGATGTCTCCCATAAAGCTCTGATGCTCTCAATTTCCGGTTCAAAATCCCGGTTCAAGAAGAATTTATCTCTTGCAAAAAGTTAAAAGTTGCCGAAGAGGACCTGCTGCCATGATGCGCGGTTCAAACATGGGTATTCTGCCTTATTGGCTTATCATATTATTGATCACGTGGGGGCTTCTGTTTATAAAGCGGCGTCCGGTTTACCCCTTGATTCAGCTTGTAAAGCCTTATCTAAAAATCACTTGGGGGCTTGGTCGTACCCGAACCATAGCTACACCTTTTGATTGGCGCAAGGCCACCAGAAACATCACGTGGAGGCTTGGTCGTGTCCGAACCATAGCTGCACCTCTTGATCGGCTCAAAGCCAAAAAGGAAATTACTTAGGGGCCAAAGAGAGTGTTGCAAAGGAACAACTCAAACATAGGCACCCACTGAGCATAGCTCAAAATATTGCTTGGGGATTCTTTGCTATCGCAATGAACAAAGAATCTACACTTGTAATAGTCTATCAAGCCACGGCTTGGAAGCCTGGTGTATACACCTAAAACCCTGGGTTAGCTTGGCTTTTTAAGTAAGTCATTCCGTCCAGGTAAACCTGGCATGACCCGTCGAACTATGACAAGTCAATCTAATAAGACCCTGAACTTGTCAAAGTTAAAACGACGATTGGTTAAAGATTGAGGTCCATCTTAAAAGGCTTTGTAAAATGGTTTAACTTAGTGGCCTGGCAGCCCATGAAAAGCCTCAAATTTTGGGCCTGGCAGCCCGTGAAAAGCCTCGACTACAAGTTTTCATATGCTTTTATTTGCCAAGTTTTTCTCTCCTTTGATGAGATTTATGATGTTTTTGATAAACCGACGTTCATTAACCCGGTTTGGCTTTCAACTACAAAAGTTGTCAATACATGATCCCTTATAATCCGGAGTTTATTAACCCGGTCTGGTTTCGACTATTAGTCGCCTGTATTATATATGGATAATCCGGTGTTTATTGCAACCCAGTACGGTTTTATTATAAACCGGCAAAATATGGGAGGAGTTATCAGTACTCAAGATTGGGGTTGTCACCCTTACTACAAAAAGTTGGTAAACCAACGATGTGATTCAATGTCACAGGTATGATATATTTCATATTTGATTATGCTTAAGTGCAGCCTTGGTTATAAACCTGGGTTATATGCTGGGCATTATGACCCGTCCGGCGGTAAACCACCAGGACACTTTAAACTTGTTGTATGCAGAAACAAGTTGAATAAAGCATGATTAGAAATCACCGGCGTTAATTAACCCAGCCTGGCTTTTGACTATAAATCGCCAGTATGATGATAAATTATCCAGTGTTTATTGACCCGGACTGGTTTGGGACTATAAGTCGCCAGTATATATTTGGATTGCGCCATTGGAATCATGCGCTCATAAATCATTGGATTATATTATTCAAATCTTCGAATAGCCAACATGGCTGGATTTTATTATGGTCATCAATAACCAGTATTATGATTGAGGTTTTTAAAGTCGCTTTAGCGCAATGGCTATTATTTTATCAATAGATATGATTTATTCTACAATTGAAGGAATAGTCCCGAGTCGCTGCAAGCTTACGACCCGACACTTGGGGGCTACATTATTCAAGTTGAGATTACATCAAATATGCAAGTCTCATGTCGCTGCAAGAATGCACCATGACAATTGGGGGCTAATGCAAAGTCATTTTTTTCTCACCTTATTGAAGACACGACTCATCACATTGTAATGAGCCGGCCCTTGGGGGCTACCAATTGCTCCTGTCAAAAATTGAAGGTACACAAATCTTAATCCATTATATTGAAGGATCCACTTCTCAATTGGTAAAGCACAAAGCTCTTAACCTTGTGGACGTGGGTTCAAGCCCCGTGATGAGAGTTACATCATATGATGTAATTTTCAATGAAGTATACATAAAGTCCCAGCTCAGTATTATCTTACTAAACCGGCCCTTGGGGGCTACACGTTGCTGTTAAAGTCTACATGATCATATTTTCAAAGTCCCTGCTCATTATTTGCATAATGACCCGGCACTTGGGGGCTACATAATATGGAGTATTCAGTTTTCACTAGTAACTAGGATGAACAACATGTATTTCTTCTAAAGTGGCAGTATTTATATTGAAGCAAGTCTTAAGCCATCACTTTGTTCTGCTCAAGACTTGGGGGCTACAGGTAATATGGATATAAGGGAGAAAAGTCTTCAAGTTCTCAGTTCTGAGCAGATCAGATTGACTGTCTGCAACAATGATGACCCGGCGTCGGTAACAATTATGACTCGGTGCCATCAATTTTTACAAGCCGACAATTTTGGCAATGATAAATCGGCAAGTTCTACATTTTCAAACCGGCTAATACAAGTTGAATATTTGAAGACCAATATTTTTGTCAAATCAGAGCATTGAAGGCCGAGTCAAATGGATCCTTTATTTACAATATTTTTTCTACAAGAAAATTGATTATGAAGCTGGTCTACTGACCCGGATTTTCTAGAAGGAAGAAATGACAAGGATTTAAGGATGATCAAGTGCCGGTTTATAAGAATATTTAATCTGGAGCACAAGCCGCCAAATTTGTTCTTGTGTTTATGTTGAAGATTAGTTTAAACATGGATAAATCCAAATTAAACTGGGGGCTAATGTCGGGGATATACCCCGCGGCATAAGCCGGCCGGAAGTATAACCCGGCTGGAGCTTGGCGATTCACTGGTGACCCGTTTGGACCTGGCGGTTTATGATTCATTGGTAATTCGGCAGGCGGGTCAGAGGAGCGACAAGACCCGGTGGCCCAACGGGCGGTTCATGAAAGGTCGGCTCATGTTCTGATGGGCCGGTTTAAGAGGAAGACATAAGGAATATTCTCCTACAAAGGAAGCAAGAATAGGACTCCACTTGTAATAGAGTAGTCCTGATCCAACTAGGACTAGTCATGTAAACCGCCCCTTCAACATATATAAGGAGGGGCAGGGCTCCCCAAAGAGGGACAAGCAAGAAAAAACAATCTCTAGGGCTAGAAATAACTGGGAGAGACGGTTTACGACGACTCCCTCGTGATGATAATGAGATCTAGCCACAAATAGCATGTAGGGCTATTACCGGATGATGTTTCCCGGGGCCCGGAGCTGTCTAAATCCTTGTCTTGTGTTGCGTCTCTCGATTCCACTCAACCCCTCTCAAGCTACCACATGATGTGTTGGCCTCACGACTAAGTCCTCACACTAGGACATCTGCCATGACAAATCCACGACACCTTGAGAGTTGGTGCAAACTTCGTCGGCGCATCGAAACCCCGTGATATGATACACTCTATCACACATAAACCTCCTTATATCTTCCTCAAAACAGCCACCATACTGATACATCTCCGTCGTATCTACTTTTCCAAACACTTTTGCCCTTGTTTTGGTTGCATGATTTGAATGGAACTAACCCGGACTGACGCTGTTTTAAGCAGAATTGCCATGGTGTTATTTATGTGCAGAAACAGAAGTTCTCGGAGTGACATGAAACTTCACAGAGATTATTTTTGGAAATAATAAAAAATACTGGCGAAAGAATCAAGGCTAGGGGGCCCACACCCTTTCCACAAGGGTGGGGGGCGCGCCCCCGTGCCTCGTGGGCCCCCTGGAGCTCCACCGACCTCAACTCCAACTCCATATATTCGTGTTCGGGGAGAAAAAAATCAGAGAGAAAGATTCATCGCGTTTTACAATACGGAGCCGCCGCCAAGCCCTAAACTCTCTTGGGAGGGCTGATCTGGAGTCCGTTTGGGGCTCCGGAGAGGGGAATCCGTCGCCATCGTCATCATCAACCATCCTCCATCACCAATTTCATGATGCTCACCGTCGTGTGTGAGTAATTCCATCATAGGCTTGCTGGACGGTGATGGATTGGATGAGATTTATCATGTAATCGAGTTAGTTTTGGTAGGGTATGATCCCTAGTATCCACTATGTTATGAGATTGATGTTGGTATGACTATGTTATGCTTAATGCATGTCACTAGGGTCCGAGTGCCATGATTTCAGATCTGAACCTATTATGTTTTCATGAATACATGTGAGTTCTTGATCCTATCTTGCAAGTCTATAGTCACCTACTATGTGTTATGATCCGGCAACCCCGAAGTGACAATAATCGGGACCACTCCCGATGATGACCGTAGTTTGAGGAGTCCATGTATTCACTATGTGTTAATGCTTTGATCTGGTACTCTATTAAAAGGAGGCCTTAATATCCCTTAGTTTCCAATAGGACCCCGCCGCCACAGGAGGGTAGGACAAAAGATGTCATACAAGTTCTTTTCCATAAGCACGTATGACTATATTCGGAATACATGCCTACATTACATTGATGAATTGGAGCTAGTTCTGTGTCACCCTATGTTATGACTATTGCATGATGAACCACATCCGGCATAATTCTCCATCACCGATCCAATGCCTATGAGCTTTTCACATATTGTTCTTCGCTTATTTACTTTACTGTTGCTACTGTTACAATCACTGCAAAACCCAAAAATATTACTTTTGCTACTGTACCGTTACTTCCATATTACTTTTGCTACTGTTACTTTTCTTACCGTTACAACTACTATCATATTACCTTGCTACTAAATACTTTGCTACAGATACTAAGTTATCCAGGTGTGGTTGAATTGACAACTCAACTGCTAATACTTGAGAATATTCTTTGGCTCCCCTTGTGTTGAATCAATAAATTGGGGTTGAATACTCTACCCTCGAAAACTGTTGCGATCCCCTATACTTGTGGGTTATCTAGACTATTTTCTGGCGCCGTTGTCGGGGAGCATAGCTCTATTCTTTGAGTCACTTGGGATTTATATCTGCTGGTCACTATGAAGAACTTGAAAGACGCGAAAAGAAAAATTTATCCCTCAACTACGAGGGGAGGTAAGGAACTGCCATCTAGCTCTGCACTTGATTCACCTTATGTTTTGAGTAAGCTTGCGACACCTAAACCTGCTTCTGCTATTAATTCTGATATGTCGCATGTTATTGATGATGCCACTTCTGCTATGCATGATACTTATGGTGAAACTACTTCTATGCTTGATACTACTGTGCCACTTGGTGAATTTCTGGATGAACAACTTGCTAGGGCTAGAGAGAATGAAATTATTGAAACTGATAATATTGATGAAAGTAAGGATAAAGATTCTCCCCTAAATATGAATTGCCTGTTGTGCCTGAGGGCTATGTTAGGGATGAAGAAACTGCTAGAGACTTTCTTGCTTGCAATGATAGAAGTGATCTTAAGAAATTATTAGCTAAGCTGAAACAAAAAACTCTGAATGCTAGAATGAAATATGATCCTGCTTATGCTACTTCACCTATCTTTGTTAGTGACAAGGATTATGAATTCTCTATCGACCCTGATATAATTACTTTGGTTGAATCTGATCCCTTCTATGGCTATGAATCTGAAACTGTTGTGGCACATCTTACTAAATTAAATGATATAGCCACCCTGTTCACTAATGATGAGAAAACTCGCTACTATTATATCCTTAAGATATTCCCATTCTCATTAAAGGGTGATGCTAAGATATGGTTTAATTCTGTTGAACCTGGTTGTGTGCGTAGTCCCCAGGATATGATTTATTACTTCTCTGCTAAATATTTCCCTGCTCATAAGAAACAAGCTGCCTTAAGGGAAATATATAATTTTGTGCAAATTGAAGAAGAGAGTCTCCCACAAGCTTGGGGGAGGCTTCTCCAATTACTTAATGCTTTGCCTGATCATCCTCTTAAGAAAAATGAAATACTTGATATCTTTTATAATGGACTAACCGATGTTTCCAGAGACCACCTAGATAGTTGTGCTGGTTCTGTTTTCAGGGAAAGAACACCAGATGAAGCTAAAATTCTATTGAATAATATGTTGACCAATGAAAATAATTGGACACTTCCTGAGCCAACTCCTAAGCCAACTCCAAAGAAAAGGGGTGTTCTATTTCTCAGTCCTGAAGATATGCAAGAGGCAAATAAAGCTATGAAAGAGAAAGGTATAAAAGCTGAAGATGTTAAGAATTTACCTCCTGTTGAATAAATACATGGTCTTAATTTACCGCCTGTTGAAGAAACACATAGTCTTGATAACCCGGCACAGGTAGTAAAGGTAAATTCTCTCTATAGATTTGATGAAGGTGATATCCCTCGTTATAAGTCTGCTAGCAAATGCTTAGATGAGTTCGATAATTTTATTGTCAAACAAGAAAACTTCAATGCTTATGTTGGTAGACAATTGAAACACAATGCTTATATGATTGAACACTTGAGTGATTATATGTCTAGAGTTAAAGGTGAACTTAAACTCATTAGTAAACATGCTTCTATGGTTACCACTCAAGTAGAACAAGTACTTAAGGCACAGAATGATTTGCTCAATGAATTGAATAGTAAGAATAATGATTTTGTTGTTAGGGTGGCTACTAGAACTGGTAAAATGACTCAGGAACCTCTGTATCCTGAAGGCCATCCTAAGAGAATTGAGCAGGATTCTCAGAGAAATAATTTAGATGCACCTAGTCCTTCTAAAAAGAAGAAAAAGAAAAATGATAGGACTTTGCATGCTTCTAGTGAACCTGTTGCTGACACACCTGAGAATCCCAATGATATTTCTATCTCTGATGCTGAAACACAATCTGGTAATGAACATGAAACTAGTGATAATGTTAATGATGATGTTCATGTTGATGCTCAACCAAGCAATGACAATGAAGTAGAAATTGAACCTGTTGTTGATCTTAATAACCCACAATCAAAGAATCGACGTTATGATAAGAGAGACTTTGTTGCTAGGAAACATGATACGTCTCCAACGTATCTATAATTTTTGATTGTTCCATGCTATTATATTACCTGTTTTGAATGATTATGGGCTTTATTATACACTTTTATATTACTTTTGGGACTAACCTATTAACCGGAGGCCCAGCCCATATTGCTGTTTTATTGCCTGTTTCAGTATTTCGAGGAAAAGGAATATCAAACGGAGTCCAAACGGAATGAAACCTTCGGCAGCGTTATTTTTGGGAAGAATATGATCCTGGAGACTTGGAGTTCACGTCAGAAGATCCCCGAGGACTCCACAAGATAGGAGCCCCCCCCCCTATAGGGCATGGCCCCCTGTCTCGTGGACCCCTCGAGCACCCCCCGACTGACTTCTTTCGCCTATATAGTCCCACGTACCCTAAAAACATCGAATATCAAGATAGATCGGGAGTTCCGCCGCAAGCCTCTGTAGCCACCAAAACCTCTCGGAGTCCTTAGGCACCTGCGGAGGGGAACCCATCACCGGTGGCCATCTTCATCATCCGGCGCTCTCCATGATGAGGAGGAGTAGTTCACCCTCGGGCTGAGGGTATGTACCAGATAGCTATGTGTTTGATCTCTCTCTCTCTCCTCTCTGTGTTCTCTCTATGGCACGATCTTGATGTATCGCGAGCTTTGTTATTATAGTTGGATCTTATGATGTTTCTCCCCTCTACTCTCTTGTGATGAATTGAGTTTCCCTCTTGAAGTTATCTTATCAGATTGAGTCTTTATTTGAGAACACTTGATGTATGTCTTGCCGTGTTTATCTGTGGTGACAATGGGATATCACGTGCCACTTGATGTATGTTTTGGTGACCAACTTGCGGGTTCCACCCATGAACCTATGCATAGGGGTTGGCACACGTTTTCTTGACTCTCCGGTAGAAACTTTGGGGCACTCTTTGAAGTACTTTGTGTTGGTTGGATGAATCTGAGATTGTGTGATGCATATCGTATAATCATGCCCACGGATACTTGAGGTGACAATGGAGTATCTAGGTGACATTAGGGTTTTGGTTGATTTGTGTCTTAAGGTGTTATTCTAGTACGAACTCTTTAATAGATCAATCCGAAAGAATAACTTTGAGGTGGTTTCGTACCCTACCATAATCTCTACGTTTGTTCTCCGCTATTAGTGGCTTTGGAGTGACTCTTTGTTGCATGTTGAGGGATTGTCATATGATCTATATATGTTATTATTGTTGAGAGAACTTGCACTAGTGAAAGTATGAACCCTAGGCCTTGTTTCCTAGCATTGCAATACCGTTTACGCTCACTTTTACCACTTGTTACCTTTCTGTTTTTATATTTTCAGATTACAAATACCTATATCTACCATCCATATTGCACTTGTATCACCATCTCTTCGCCGAACTAGTGCACCTATACAATTTACCATTGTATTGGGTGTGTTGGGGACACAAGAGACTCTTTGTTATTTGGTTGCAGGGTTGTTTGAGAGAGACCATCTTCATCTTACGCCTCCCACGGATTGATAAAACTTAGGTCATCCACTTGAGGGAAATTTGCTACTGTCCTACAAACCTGTGCACTTGCAGGCCCAACAACGTCTACAAGAAGAAGGTTGCGTAGTAGACATCAAGCTCTTTTCTCAAGCGTCGTTGCGGGGAGGCTAGGTAGCGGCACTCACACCCGTCAACTAAGCTCTTTTCTCGGCGCCGTTGTCGGGAGGTTAGTAGCGTCACTCACACCCCGTCAACTAAGCTCTTTTCTAGCGCCGTTGCCGGGGAGGTGAGTGCTTGAAGGTATATCTTTAGATCTTGCAATCGAATCTTTTTGTTTCTTGTTTTATCACTAGTCTAGTTTATAAAAGAAAACTACCAAAAAAATGGAATTGAGTTTGTCTCATACGCTTCGTCTTTTTAATATCTTTCGTGAGTTTGATGGAAAGGAAAATTGTGCTCAAGTACTAGAAGAAGAATGCATTAAAATGCTTGGTACTAGATATTTGTATGATGAACATGATTGCAATGTTGTTAGTATGGATTCCTTGAATATCCATGATGCTAATGATATGCAAAGCCACAAGCTTGGGGAAGATATGTTTGATGAATATGATATATTTTGTCCCCTAAGCTTTGATGAGCAAATTTATTTTGATGATAGCATGCCTCCTATTTATGATGATTATATTGATGAAAGTGGGTTTGTAAGAGTGTCAACTTTAGAAATTAGTGATCCCACTATTTTGGAGGATGTTGAATTTTATTGTGATGAATATGAAAGTGGATTTGGAGGAGTGTCAACTTTATTTAGTGATGAATCCACTATTTCGGAAGAGGTTCCAATTGATTATGAGAACAAAGTTGCTATCTATGATGATTATTGTGATGAATTGTATGCTATTAAGAATAATGATAACCATGAAACTTGTCATCATGATTTTAGTTTTCAATTGGATTATGCCTCACATGATAATTATTTTGTTGAGTTTGCTCCCACTATTATTCATGAGAATAAATTTGCTTATGTGGAGAGTAGTAAATTTTCTATGCTTGTAGATCATGAAAAGAATGCTTTAGGTGCTGGTTATATTGTTGAATTCATTCATGATGCTACTTAAAATTATTATGAGGGAGGAACATATACTTGTAGGAATTGCAATAATGTCAAGTTTCCTCTCTATGTGTTGAAAATCTTGAAGCTATGCTTGTTTTACCTTCCTATGCTTGTTGATTATTGTTCCCATAAGTTGTTTGCTCACAAAATCCCTATGCATAGGAAGTGGGTTAGACTTAAATGTGCTATTTATATTCTTCATAATGCTCTCTTTATGTTTCAATTCTTATCTCTTATTTGAGCATCATTGAAATCATCATGCCTAGCTAGGGGCTTTAAACGTTAGCGCTTGTTGGGAGGCAACCCAATTTTATTTTAGTTTCTTGCTTTTTGGTTATGTTTAGGAATAAATAATCCATCTAGCTTCTGGTTAGATGTGTTTTCATGTTTTAGTTAGTGTTTGTGCCAAGTAGAACCTTTGGGAAGACTTGGGTGAAGTCTTTATGATCATGCTGTAAAAAACAGAAACTTTCGCGCTCACGAGATTAGCTTCAACTTTTTACTGGAGAGTTATATTTACTTGATTCTTTTTGGAGATGATTACTAGACAAATTCCTCAGGTTCACCAATTTATTTTAGAATTTTTGGAGTTCCAGAAGTTTGCGTTAGTTATAGATTACTACAGACTGTTCTGTTTTTGACAGATTCTGTTTTCATTGTGTTGTTTGCTTATTTTGATGAATCTATGGCTAGTAAAATAGTTTATAAACCATAGATAAGTTGGAATACAGTAGGTTTAACACCAATATAAATAAAGAATGATTTCATTACAGTACCTTGAAGTGGTGTTTTGTTTTCTTTCGCTAACGGAGCTCACGAGTTTTCTGTTAAGTTTTGTGTTGTGAAGTTTTCAAGTTTTGGGTAAAGATTCGATGGACTATGGAATAAGGAGTGGCAAGAGCCTAAGATTGGGGATGCCCAAGGCACCCCAAGGTAATATTAAAGGACAACCAAGAGCCTAAGCTTGGGGATGCCCCGGATGGCATCCCCTCTTTCGTCTTCGTTCATCGGTAACATTACTTGGAGCTATATTTTTATTCACCACATGATATGTGTTTTGCTTGGAGCGTCATTTTCTCTTGTTAGTTTTTGCTTTCTGTTATTTAGAATAATGTTTTGCAGATTTAGTTCCAATAAAAATGTCAAGGATATCCTTTGCCATGCTTATTTTGCTAGTATACATGTTGCTGTTTGAAAACAGAAAGTTTACCGCTGTTGCAAAAATTCCCTAGAAAAGTCAGAGAGTGGTATGATGTTGAATATTTTTGTATATTGAGATATGATAAATTTATTACAGTGTTAATTTTAGTTCATAATTTTTGGAGTCAGGGAAGTATTGATACTCTTGCATTCTTTACAGACTATACTGTTTTGGCAGATTGCTGTTATGTTTGCATCGTTTGCATATGTTTGCTTGTTTAATGATTCTATTTGAGGATAGGAATATTAAATATGCAGAGGCATTTAGTATGCAATGTTGAATAATAATTTTAGTGATTTGTTACAGTAGAAAATGATAAGGTTTTGCATTGGTTTAAACTAACCTATCTCACGAGTTCTTGTTGAGTTCGTTGTGAATGAAGCTTTTGATAAAAAGAGAAACCATGATATGAGAGGAATTAGGGAGACACAAAAGTTCAAGCTTGGGGATGCCCAAGGCACCCCAAGATAATATTTCAAGAAGTCTCAAGCATCTAAGCTTGGGGATGCCCCGGTAGGCATCCCACCTTTCTTCTTCAACAACTATCTGTTACTATCGGTTGAGCCTAAGTTTTTGCTTCTTTACATGAGTTGTGCTATCCTTGCAATGCTATTTTATTTTGTTTTGCTTGCTGTTTGAATACAATACCAAAATCTGAAACTCCTTAATGTTAGAGAGTCTTCACATAATTGCACAATTATTTAACTACTCATTGATCTTCACTTATATCTTGTTGGAGTAGTTTGTCGTTTGCTCTAGTGCTTCACTTATATCTTTTAGAGCACGGCGGTGGTTTTATTTTGTAGAAATTAATGAACTCTCATGCTTCACTTATATTATTTTGAGATTCTTAAACAGCATGGTAACTTGAACGAAAACTTTCATAGGAGGTGAACTGGATGCTATGATCAACTTGATACTTGATAATTGTTTTGAGATATGGAGGTAGTGATATTAAAGTCATGCTAGTTGGGTGATTATGAATTTAAAGAATGCTTGTGTTGAAGTTAGCAAGTCCCGTAGCATGCACGTATGGTTAAAGTTGTGTAACAAATTTGAAACATGAAGTGTACCTGGCTTGTGCATCCTTATGAGTGGCGGTCGGGGACGAGCGATGGTCTTTTCCTACCAATCTATCCCCCTAGGAGCATGCATGTAGTGCTTGATTTTTGATGACTTCTAAATTTTTGCAATAAGTATATGAGTTCTTTTGACTAATGTTGAGCCCATGGATTATACGCACTTTTACCTTTCCGCCATTGCTAGCCTCGTCGGTACCGTGCATTGCCCTTTCTCACCTTGAGAGTTGGTGCAAACTTCGCCGGTGCATCCATACCCCGTGATATGATACGCTCTATCATACATAAGCCTCATTATATCTTCCTCAAAACAGCCACCATACTTGCCTATTTATGGCATTTCCATAGCCATTCCGAGATATATTGCCATGCAACTTTCCACCGTTCCGTTTATCATAATTATGACATACATTACTTTTGTCATATTGCCATTGCATGATCATGTAGTTGACATCGTATTTGTGGCAAAGCCGCCATGCATTATTTTTCATACATGTTACTCTTGATTCATTGCACCATCCCGGTACACCATCGGAGGCATTCATATAGAGTCATATTTTGTTCTAGTTTTGAGTTGTAATTCATATGTTGTAATCAATAGAAGTGTGATGATCATCATTATTAGAGCATTGCCAAAGAAAAAAAAAGAAAAAGAAGAAGAAAGGCCAAAAGAAAAAAGAAGGCCCAAAGAAAAAAAAGAAAAATAAAATAAATAAAAAGGGGCAATGCTACTATCTCTTTTTCCACACTTGTGCTTCAAAGTAGCACCATGTCTTTCATATAGTGAGTCTCATATGTTGTCACTTTCATATACTAGTGGGAATTTTTCATTATAGAACTTGGCTTGTATATTCCTACGATGAGCTTCCTCAAATGCCCTAGGTCTTCGTGAGCAAGCAAGTTGGATGCACACCCACAAGTTTTCTTTTGTTGAGCATTCATTTATAGCACTAGTGCATCCGTTGCATGGCAATCCCAACTCCTCATGTTGACATCAATTGATGGGCATCTCCATAGCCCGTTAATTATCCTCGTCAATGTGAGACTTTCTCCTTTTTTTGTCTTCTCCACACAATCCCCATCATCATATTCTATTCCACCCATAGTGCTATATCCATGGCTCACTAAAAGTGCTAGTTTTCGACTAGAGGGGGGGTGAATAGGCGATTTTTCTGAAAGTCTTCAAAACACGGATGTTTCGAAGGCAAACAACAGAAATGACCTAATTGATATGCAGCGGAAGATAAACTACAACAAGCAAGCCATAGTCAAGTATGCGATAATGTGAACGGACAAGACTAATAGCAGCTATGTAGTAAGGATCAGGATGGAAGATAGTATGAAGCCAAACAACGATAGTAGTCAAGCAATGAAGTCAAACAGATAAGACATATAAGCAATGACTTCACGAAGACAAACTCAAGGTAAAGGAGGGAAGGGATAGAACCAATCACTAGTTGAAGACTCAGGATTTGTTGGACCAGTTCCAGTTGTTGTGACAACTGTACATCTGTTAGGGAGGCTGAGATTCAACTCAAGACCGCGTCTTCACCTTATTCCCCTTGAGCTAAGGACACACAGTCCTCGCCCAATCACTCTGGTAAGTCTTCAAGGTAGACTTCCGAACCTTCACTGATTTACATTCACGGCGATCCACAATGACTCTTGGATGCTCGAGCGCGACGCCTAACCGGCCGGAGGATTCACAGTCCTCAAGTGTAATAAGTCTTCAGGTCACACAGACAGGAAAACTTCAGTGATGCCTAACACTCTTTGGCTCTGGGTGTTTTGGGCTTTTTCCTCGCAAGGATTTCTCTCTCTCAAAGGCTTCGAGGTGGGTTGCTCTCAAATGACAAAAGTCGTGCACTAACTCTGAGCAGCCCCAATTTATGGTGTAGGGGGTGGACTATTTATAGCCACTAGGCAACCCGACCTGTTATGTCCGAAATGACCCTGGGTCACTAAGGAACTGACACGTGTTCCAACGGTCAGATTTCAAACACTCACGGCAACTTTACTTGGGCTACAAGCAAAGCGACTCATCCACTCTGGATAAGTTTTGCTCTCATTGTCTTCGTCAAGACATAGGATTTGGGTTGAGCATCACTTGACCATTACGACTATGATCACTTGGACCCCACTTAACAAATGCGGTGGTTCCTATGACTCAACAAAGAGGAAAAGGAAACAACGAAACAACACACCTTCAAGCGCTCCATAGTCTTCACTCAATGTCTTCTCATGTCATAGTCTTCAATGTGAATATCTTCACATACCACCATTGTCTTCAATGTCTTCATACATTTTTAGGGGTCATCTCCGGTAGGTAAACCGAATCAATGAGGGACACTACCTGCGTTATCCTGCAATTCTCACAAACGCATTAGTCCCTCAACCACATTTGTCGTCAATACTCCAAAACCAACTAGGGGTGGCACTAGATGCACTTACACTCACGCTCATGTATTGCGTGAAGGTTGAAAAAGTTTGAGATTATTTAAGTATGAAACAATTGCTTGTCTTGTCATCGGGGGTATAGAAGTTGGGAACATCTTTGTGTGACGAAAATGAAGCATAGCCTAACTATATGATTATGTAGGGATGAACGTTCTTTTGCCATGCTATTTTGAGAATACATGATTACTTTGATTAGTATGCTTGAAGTGTTACTATTTCTTTTTACAATATGAACTTTTATTTTGAATCATTTGGATCTGAACATTCATGCCACAATAAAGAAAATTACTTTGAGAATCATGCTAGGTAGCATTCCACATCAAAAATTCTGTTTTTATCATTTACCTACTCGAGGACGAGCAGGAATTAAGCTTGGGGATGCTTGATACGTCTCCAACGTATCTATAATTTTTGATTGTTCCATGCTATTATATTACCTGTTTTGAATGATTATGGGCTTTATTATATACTTTTATATTACTTTTGGGACTAACCTATTAACCGGAGGCCCAGCCCATATAGCTGTTTTATTGCCTGTTTCAGTATTTCGAGGAAAAGGAATATCAAACGGAGTCCAAACGGAATGAAACCTTCGACAGCGTTATTTTTGGGAAGAATATGATCCTGGAGACTTGGAGTTCACGTCAGAAGATCCCCGAGGACTCAACAAGATAGGAGGGCGCGCCCCCCTACAGGGCGCGGCCCCCTGTCTCGTGGACCACTCGAGCACCCCCCCCCCCCCCCCCGACCGACTTCTTTCGCCTATATAGTCCCACGTACCCTAAAAACATCGAATATCAAGATAGATCGGGAGTTCTGCCGCCACAAGCCTCTGTAGCCACCAAAAACCTCTCGGGAGTCCGTCCCGGCACCCTGCCAGAGGGGGAACCCATCACCGGTGGCCATCTTCATCATCCCGGCGCTCTCCATGACGAGGAGGGAGTAGTTCACCCTCGGAGCTGAGGGTATGTACCAGTAGCTATGTGTTTGATCTCTCTCTCTCTCTCTCTCTCTCTCTCTCTCTCTCGTGTTCTCTCTATGGCACGATCTTGATGTATCGCGAGCTTTGTTATTATAGTTGGATCTTATGATGTTTCTCCCCCTCTACTCTCTTGTGATGAATTGAGTTTCCCTCTTGAAGTTATCTTATCGGATTGAGTCTTTATTTGAGAACACTTGATGTATGTCTTGCCGTGTTTATCTGTGGTGACAATGGGATATCACATGCCACTTGATGTATGTTTGGTGACCAACTTGCGGGTTCCGCCCATGAACCTATGCATAGGGGTTGGCACACGTTTTCTTGACTCTCTGGTAGAAACTTTGGGGCACTCTTTGAAGTACTTTGTGTTGGTTTGATGAATCTGAGATTGTGTGATGCATATCGTATAATCATGCCCACGGATACTTGAGGTGACAATGGAGTATCTAGGTGACATTAGGGTTTTGGTTGATTTGTGTCTTAAGGTGTTATTCTAGTACGAACTCTTTAATAGATCGATCCGAAAGAATAACTTTGAGGTGGTTTCGTACCCTACCATAATCTCTATGTTTGTTCTCTGCTATTAGTGGCTTTGGAGTGACTCTTTGTTGCATGTTGAGGGATTGTTATATGATCTATCTATGTTATTATTGTTGAGAGAACTTGCACTAGTGAAAGTATGAACCCTAGGCCTTGTTTCCTAGCCTTGCAATACCGTTTATGCTCACTTTTACCACTTGTTACCTTGCTGTTTTTATATTTTTAGAATACAAATACCTATATCTACCATCTATATTGCACTTGTATCACCATCTCTTTGCCGAACTAGTGCACCTATACAATTTACCATTGTATTGGGTGTGTTGGGGACACAAGAGACTCTTTGTTATTTGGTTGCAGGGTTGTTTGAGAGAGACCATCTTCATCCTACGCCTCCCACGGATTGATAAACCTTAGGTCATCCACTTGAGGGAAATTTGCTACTGTCCTACAAACCTGTGCACTTGCAGGCCCAACAACGTCTACAAGAAGAAGGTTGCATAGTAGACATCAAAACACGGTAAGGAAATAGAGCCATGGGTTCAGATACCCATGCCATTTACTCCCAAACCATCCAAGAAAAAGGATGATGAGGATTTTGAGCGCTTTGCTGAAATGATTAGACCTATCTTCTTGCGTATGTGTTTGACTGATATGCTCAAAATGAATCCTTATGCTAACTATATGAAAGAAATTGTTACTAATAAAAGAAAGATATCGGAAGCTGACATTTCCACCATGCTTGCTAATTACACTTTCAAGGGTGGAATACCTAAGAAACTAGGAGATCTAGGAGTACCAACTATACCATGCTCCATTAAAAGAAACTATGTTAGAACTGCTTTATGTGATCTTGGAGCCGGTGTTAGTGTTGCCTCTCTCTTTATATCGTAGACTTGATTTGAATAAGTTGACACCACTGAAATATCTTTGCAAATGGCTGATAAATCAACTGCTATACCTGTCGGTATTTGTGAGGATGTGCCTGTGGTGGTTGCAAATGTTACTATTTTAACGGACTTTGTTATTCTTGATATTGCCGAGGACGATAGTATGTCTATTATTCTTGGAAGACCCTTTTTGAATACTGCAGGGGCTGTTATTGATTGCAACAAAGGCAATGTCACTTTTCATGTTAATGGCAATGAGCATACGGTACACTTTCCTAGGAAACAACCTCAAGTTCATAGTATCAACTCTATTGGAAAATTTCCATCAATTATTTTTGGAGGTTTTGAATTTCCTCTACCTACTGTCAAGAAGAAATATGATATTCTTATTATTGGGGATGTGCATATCCCCGTTGAGGTAACATAGTGTTATTCGAAATTTCTCTGGTTCCATGTTATTCGGAATGAGTTTGTTAACAAGACCTGATCAACCTTGTTAATGGATTCCTTTTGATGAGTGATACGTCTCCAACGTATCTATAATTTTTTTTGTTCCATGCTATTATATTATCTATTTTGAATGTTTATGGGCTTTATTAAACACTTTTATACTATTTTTGGGACTAACCTATTGACCCGAGCCCAAAGCAGTTCTGTTTTTTCCTTGTTTCAGTGTTTCAAAGAAAAGGAATATCAAACGGAGTCGAAACGGAATGAAACCTTCTGGAGAAGTTATTTTTTGAAAGAAAGCAACCCGGGAGACTTGGAGTCCACGTCAAGAAAGCAAATAGGAAGGCACGAGGCAGGGGGGCGCACCCACCCCCTGGACGCGCCCTCCACCCTCGTGGGCCCCTCGTGGGTCCCCTGATGTACTTCTTCCTCATATATATACCCATATACCCTAAAAACTTCGGGGAAAAGAATAGATCGGGAGTTCCACCGCCGCAAGCCTCTTTAGTCACCAAAAACCAATCGAGACCTGTTCCAAGACCTGCCGAGGGGGGAACCTCGCCGTGGCCATCTTCATCATCCCGACGCTCTCCATGACGAGGAGGAGTAGTTCACCCTCGTGGCTGAGGGTATGTACCAGATAGCTATGTGTTTGATCTCTCTCTCTCTCTCTCTCTCTCTCTCTCTCTCTCTCTCTCTCGTGTTCTTGAGGTGATACAATCTTGATGTATCGCGAGCTTTGCTATTATATTTGGATCTTATGTTGCTTTTCCCCCTCTCCTCTCTTGTAATGGATTGAGTTTTCCCTTTGAAGTAATCTTATCGGATTGAGTCTTTTAATGATTTGAGAACACTTGATGTATGTCTTGCGTGGGATACCCGTGGTGACAATGGGGTATTCTATTGACCCACTTGATGTATGTTTTGGTGATAAACTTGCGGGTTCCGCCCATGAACCTATGCATAGGGGTTGGCACACGTTTTCGTCTTGACTCTCCAGTAGAAACTTTGGGGCACTCTTTGAAGTACTTTGTGTTGGATTGAATAGATGAATCTGAGATTGTGTGATGCATATCGTATAATCATACCCACGGATACTTGATGTGATAATGGAGTATCTAGGTGACATTAGGGTTTTGGTTGATTTGTGTCTTTAGGTGTTATTCTAGTACGAACTCTAGGGCTGTTTGTGACACTTATAGGAATAGCCCAATGGATTGATTGGAAAGAATAACTTTGAGGTGGTTTCGTACCCTACCATAATCTCTTCGTTTGTTCTCCTCTATTAGTGACTTTGGAGTGACTCTTTGTTGCATGTTGAGGGATAGTTATATGATCCAGTTATGTTATTATTGTTGAGAGAACTTGCACTAGTGAAAGTATGAACCCTAGGCCTTGTTTCCTAGCATTGCAATATCGTTTACACTCACTTTTATTATTAGTTACCTTGCTGTTTTTATATTTTCAGATTACAAAAACCTATATCTACCATCCATATTGCACTTGTATCACCTTCTCTTCGCCGAACTAGTGCACCTATACAATTTACCATTGTATTGGGTGTGTTGGGGACACAAGAGACTCTTTGTTATTTGGTTGCAGGGTTGCTTGAGAGAGACCATCTTCATCCTACGCCTCCCACAGATTGATAAACCTTAGGTCATCCACTTGAGGGAAATTTGCTACTGTCCTACAAACCTCTGCACTTGGAGGCCCAACAACGTCTACAAGAAGAAGGTTGAGTAGTAGACATCAATGAGCATGAGATGGATGAAGTTATAAAGCACAACCTTCTGTAACCTCCTTTTACTTTTTGTTATTTAGTTGAAATAAAGTAAAATTAGTATTTTTCTGTCAATTTTTGAATTATCCGTGCAATAAAGTTCTTCATTTTGATGGATGAAGTTATGAAGAAATGAAACGTATAACTAAGGTCATTCCAGAATTTGCCCTTGATAGAGTTCTTCATTTTGATCTAGAGGAAATTTATATGTATTGCACGGTGAATTGCATTGTAAATCCTTATATTGCCAACTATATAAAGAAAAGAAAACAAATAGAATATGAAGAGAATACTAATGAAAGGGAAGAGACTTCCCAATATCCTCCTATTATTTCTTATGATGAATCAGGTAACGAGGAGGAGCCTTCTATTCAACCAATTTCATTAATAAGGAGCTCCAAAAAGAGGATTGAACCCACACATGATGTGGTGAAGAAGAAGAAAAGAAAAAGGAGGAGAGGTAAAAAGATATCTCACCCAAATAATGTTGCTCCTATTATTGTTGTGCCTCATGAAAATGAAGATGATGCACTTGATGATGATCTCGTTATGCCTATTGCTTGTTGTGATGATTATGATTGGGAAGATAATAATAATTCTTATGATCCTGAAAATCTTTTTGGCACTTGCTTGGAAGAATTTGATGATAATTGCTATACTATTAGTGCTATCCACACTATTAATGATGAGAGTGATTATGCTTATGATACGATAAGGCCCAAGCTTGGGGATGTTATGTTTGATGAAGATGATGTTCTTGAGAATATATTTGCTGCAATTAATGTTTGTCCCAAGCTTGGGGATGCTACGTTTAATGAAGATGATATTTTTAGTCTCCCAAGTTTTGATATGCAAATGTATAGTGATGATAGCATGCCTCCTACTTATGATGATTATATTGATGAAAGTGGGTTTGGAAGAGTGTCAACTTTAGGAAGTAATGATCCCACTATTTTGGAGGATGTTGAATCTTATTATGATAATTATGAAAGTGGATTTGGAGAGGTCATGACTTTATTTAGTGATGTATCCACTATCTTGGAAGAGGATTCAATCGATTATGATGAGAACAAAGTTGCTAATTATGATGATTATTGTGATAAAACTTATGCTATAAAAAGTAGTGATGATTATATTTATAAAACTTGTCATGATTGTGATTACCCTTTTTCTGAACATTACTCTTTTAATGTGGAGACAATTTTTAGTATTCAAGTCTCTTATGATACTCCCATTATTCCGAATGAGAAGAATTTGTCTTATGTGGAGAGTAGTAAATTTTCTATGCTTGTAGATCATGAAAAGAATGCTTTAGGTGCTGGTTATATTGTTGAATTCATTCATGATGCTACTGAAAATTATTATGAGGGATGAATATATGCTTGTAGGAATTGCAATAATATCAAGTTTCCTCTCTATGTGCTTAAATTTTTAGAGTTATGCTTGTTTTGCCTTCCTATGCTAGTTGATTATTGTTCCCATAAGTTGTTTGCTCACAAAATCCCTATGCATAGGAAGTGGGTTAGACTTAAATGTGCTAGTCATATTCTTCATGATGCTCTCTTTATGTTTCAATTCTTATCTTTTATGTGAGCATCATTGAAATCATCATGCCTAGCTAAGGGCGTTAAACGATAGCGCTTGTTGGGAGGCAACCCAATTTTATTTTAGTTCTTTGCTTTTTGGTTCTGTTTAGTAATAAATAATCCATCTAGCTTCTGCTAAGATGTGGTTTTATGTTTTAATTAGTGTTTGTGCCAAGTAGAACCTTTGGGAAGACTTGAGTGAAGTCTTTACACTACAAAAAAGTACACTTCCGTGATGATACGTGTTTGTCACAGTAGGTAGCGTTTTTTGTCACGCATGTACATCCATGACAAATTTATGACAGAATCAAGATAGTCATACATGTGCTGTCGTAGAAGTGTTCCATGACATTACCAAAATTATCATCACGTAAGTGTCCACTTCCATGATGATAAATCGCGCGTCACAGAAGTGCTTTCGTCAAGGGTGACCGACACGTGGCATCTACCGTAATGTAACGCCATTAAGCTATCGGGTCGGATTTTGGATCCGATAACCCGTTAACAGCCACGACCAATGCCGATTTTCCACATGTAAAATTCTCATTGGCTGATGGATCCACGCGTCAGCTCCGCGTTGGCACAGGTGTCACTCATCCAACGGTCGAGATGGGCCTATGATATGTTGACACGTGGACCGGCCCAACGTTGGCCCACAAAGTTTAAATGGGTCGGCCCAACCGAAGGCCCATAAGATTTAGCGGATCATAATGGGCCAGCCCAGCTAAAGGCCCACAAAATTTAGCGGACCATAATGGGCCGGCCCAGCTAAAGGCCGACAAGATTTTGCAGACCATAATGGGCCGGCCCAGCTAAAGGCCGACAAGATTTTGCGGACCACAATGGGCCGGCCCAGCTAAAGGCCCACAAGATTCTGCACACCATAATGGGCCGGCCCAGCTAAAGGCCCAACATTCTCTGTCAAATCGGCCCGTCAATGGCCTATCCTAAACTGGTCATCAACGCGGCCCATGGTCACTTCTGGCCCGTTAACAGTCCCCTAAGTAATTGGGCCGAATCACGGCCCGGTGTATTTCCGGCCTGTTAAAGGTCCGGCTTCATTTGGGCCCATTTACAGGCCATCAAAACTTTCGGCCCATAAATGAACGTGAAGGATTTGGGTCATATTCGGCCATGTCTGACATTCGGCCTGTTAGAGGCCCACTATAGATTTGGGCCACTTTCGGCCTGTTGTCATTTTCGGCCTGTTAACGCCGGACGTAAACCATGGGCCATATGTGGCCCAACGTCATATCGGGCCCATTAACGGCCCATATAAAAATGACGATAATCTAGCCCGACCGAAGTTCCGGCCTGTTAAAGGCTCGTGTATTAGGTCGGCGCATTTACGGCCCGTCTGAATTTCGGCCTGTCAAAGATCCGCGTCGTAAATGGGCCACCATTTCGGCCTGCTAAGTCCAGTGGGTTATTTGGCACAATCAGGGCCCAATCTCACTTTCGGTCTGGTAAAGTCCCATGTTTTTTATGGGCTCGATATATTTACACCTGTAAATGGCCTATTTTTACTGAGGGCCCAAATTATGTTTAGGCCTATTAAAGGCCCACTATGGGCACATGCCTACTAGAAAAATATGAAAGCTTATGCTGATTTAGGCCCAGATATTTTTAGTGGGCTACATGCCAATTTTGGCCCGTAATCGCTTTTAGCCCAATTGGAATGGGCCCGACGAATGTTGGCATGTTGGGCTCCTACGGAGCTTTCGGCCGAATACATTACTAAGATAAACCTACACTATACAAAAATAGTGTCGTAATTACTGCAGCCTGGGGCAGCATCATAAATGTTGTATCACAACAAAATAAATTCCAACCATGCAACAAAAGGCCTGTTGGCATAAAGTTTACAATCCTTCCGATAAAAGCACCATCGATGTATAGAAGCATAGATCATTTGACCTGAGTGCTAATGTTTCAGTCAGAATCTGATGGAGCAAAGACGATCTCCACCTTTATTCCGCCATTGCTCTTGAACAACGAAGCGAATGTCTGATAGTCTGGTTTTAAAACCATTCATATCTTGACGACATTTCTCAACCACAATTCTTGTTTTCAAAACAACGTCCATTAGGGATTGGACTTGTCTCTGGAGCACAGATATATAACTCTGTCTAGCAGGAACATTTTGTTCAGTAGGCGATTTGGACGAGGTTACCTTGACAACCAACCCAGAATTACGCAGGAAGGTGCTTTTTGCACTGTTATTTGAGAGATACTGACGCACTGTAGCAAGAGGTGACATTGTGCCTGTAGTAGCCTCGTCACCTTCAGGTGGTTGTGGCTGTTCAATCATTTGTTCCATAGCTTCCTGAAAATTTGAACTTGTAGATTAGTGTACCAGATAAGTTACTAATGAGACAAAAACAAACAAAGTAGGTTAACGTTTATACATAACTTATTTTGGTGAACTACTGTAATACATTAGCATGTATTGTAGTGCCAACTACATAATAAAATCACTTTCAGAACATATGTCCATGTAGCATGCCTACTGTATTGTCTATTTCCTCACATTCGTTGACATCTAAGGATAAAAAGACATGGTTTAAAGTAGGATGAACATAGTATGACATCATTCATATCATGGGCAAACAGATATAAAACAAACAGCCTAATTTATCATTGTGTGCGCACATGAACATAACAACTAGATTACAGATCAAGACCAAAAGAATATCCTTCATCTCTTTTAAACCATGTAAGGTGAAATGATACGTTAAGACAACTGTGTATAAAATTGAACAGAGTAACTGACATTGGCTGCAAACCAAGTAGTTAAATGAACACATCACAATACCAATCAGTTCAAGGCAGGAGGAGTAAGGACTTACAACAGCGGCTTGAACTGGTGTGCTCATGCCCTTCATCTTGCTGGTGTGGCAATGCTTGAAGATTTGCACTGCATTTGGTTCAGGTTCTTTTTGGTCCGCACGGGCTTTCCTCTGTATTTGGAACAAGTCAATATAGATACAATAATATGGCACAAAAAAGAAGGAAGTAGCAGCTATTTACAAGAGCCTCGCAGTGTGCAATATAGCTACAAGATCCTGTTGTCTGTTGGAATTTCACTTTAGAACGGTTGGTTTTGTTCTTCAAACAGTTAGCCTAGAAGAAGATACACTTGTAAGGCACATACATATATACAAGTTCAATATGTGGTCTGATCAAATACATATAGCCTACCTGATACTTTGGATCAGACCAGTGTTTAATGAGGGCTGTCCAGTCTTCATCTGTAATATATTCCACTGGAGATGTTTGGGCGATTTCATTGTTAGCCTTGCCTTCAAAGTGAGATTTTCTAAGGTGGTACCAATACTTGTCAGCAGAAAGCGATCGAAAAACATGAGTGCATGCTTGTTTAGTTGCATCATCTTTCGGATCCAACTTGAACCTCATCTGTTGAAAAAAGAATGTGAGTCTTATTAGGAGGAAGCTAGAAAGTATGGGACAGAGCAAGACAATATTACTAATTGCGATGAATAACATTACTTATGGATAAATGGTCAAGGAAGGTGTTAAACTGGGTATTGTCTTTCTCATTCTGTCTTCGGATCCACGTTGGGAGGATACGTGCATGACACCTAACGGCAACGGCTGCCTCGATACTAACTTGGTTGACTCTGTAGCATCACGTGGCCTTTTTAAACCTGCCTCAAAATGGATCTCCATTCTTCCTCCTTTAGATTTTGTTAATTTGTCAAGCATTATCCCTGATGTCTGTTTCCGCTTGCGCAGTGGTGCTAGTTCAACAACGAATATGGAAAGTGTCAGTGTACATCAAACTGTGAGAGTACATATAAAGGAGCATGCAGCTGCAACTTGACTCGGTCAGGTACCGTCTTGGTGTTGATGCTCATGAGGTTCATCTGATCTTGCCAAGTCCTGTTGTGTCAGCAGTGCTTCGGAAGTAGTGTTAGGTGTGAAGGCAGCTTGGGAACTGGCCAGTTTTGGAGCAAACGAACAAGTAACTGGTTGAGATGCTGGTACAGTTGAAGCGGATGCTGCAGCTGGTGGAGCAGTGTAACATCCCAAAATTCTAAATTTTGGAATGTTATATTAAATAAATAGTTTTGATTGTTTGTTTGATTGTTGTCTGAATGATTGAGTGAAATTGAGTGAAATTCGAAACTTTTTGAAGGTTAAATGAGAGGGAATTAAAGGACTTTCCCAAACTTCCATTTTTCTTTTATGATCTCCGAATTCAAATTCTTTTCATCACAAAACCCGGAGAGAAGATGACATGACTTCTTCCATTTATTTAAATGACAAGGGTGTTGAAAATATTTTCCAATTCTGAAACTTTATGCAACTCAATGATTTTCACGAGCGAAGATAAAATGACTTCTTCAAAACATATGAAATATGAGTTGGGAGTTTTAAAAGAATTAAATTCAAAGTTCTTTTGAATTTATTTCCAATTTGGAGTTATTTGAGTTTTATTCAAATTATTTTCTCCAAAACAAAATATATGGAAAATAGGGTAACATGATTCCCTACATCGAAAATTGGAGAGAAATTAATTTGAAGTCATTTTGGTATTTTAAAAATGATTTTTATTGGACCAGTAGCACTGTGTGAATTATTAAAATTTGTGTGGATTTTATTTGACATTAGAATAATGTTCATCTTGTAGGAAATATTTTTCTGCAAATTTTGATATATTATATGCCTATATAAAAGTTTTAATTATTTTGTTTTTGTTTTAGTTCTGTGAAATTTTGTTAAAAAAAATATGCAGCGCTTGGGCCAAAGGCCCAAGCCGCCGACCAGCCACCGCCAAGGCCATCGCACGCACATACCTAGGGGCCAGGAGCCCAGGTTTCCTATTCTTTACAAATCCTAGTAGGATTTGATCCCGTTCGTTATTCCGCTTATTACGATTTGTTTCTAGATCTTTTCCTCTTTGTTTCCTAATCCTAGTCTATTTCTTGCCCCCTACCCCAAGCAAAACCCTCCCTCCCCACTATAAATACCCAAGCACCCCCTCCAACACATCAAACCAACACCTCTCCTCTCCTCTCCTCTCCTCTCCTCTCCAGCAGCAGCAGCAAAGAAGCAGCACCACCGCCGCCAAGTGCTGCCGCCATGCGCCTCGACCTCTCCTGAGGTTTATATGATCTCCTCTCCACCGTCCCGTGATCTCCTTTCCTCTAGGAGCAACCGCAACATCGGATCCGATCTTCTTCCCCAACTCCGACGACTACTCCGTGAGATCCACGAAATCCCGTAATTCATTTTTTCAGAAAATAGCAATCTTAGAAAATTCATATCTTTTAGAGTTTTTAGTATTTTGAGTGATTCCAATTGCTATGTGTCACAAATTTGCTGAAGTTTCTGTTAGTTCAATTTTATTTCACATTTGAGCAGTTTACATTTGTGTTTAGATGAATCTTCTCAAATCACTAGATTTGAGCTATTTTGAGTTAGGAATATTATTTTTGACCGATTCTTTTTGCTCCTGGTCTCTAGGACCTTTGTTTATCCAGCAGTATTTAGTATTTTATTTCTAGGTTAATTTAAATTAGGTTTTTAGCAAAACAGTACTGTTTTATTATTAGTTCTGTTTTAGCTTTTTCTTTATTGTTTTTATTAGTTTTAAATTATTTCTTTTGTCACTTTTGACAAAATTAGTTGTGTTTCTGTTAGAAAACAGGAGAAATTTTATTTTTATTTTAAAAATTTATTTTCCTTAGTTTTGTATGAAACCTTCTATAGGTCATAGTTAGAGTTTTATAAAAGCGTTTTATTTGTTTCTTTTTGCAAATAAAATTTTATGAAAAAATACTTTCTGTTAACTTAGTTGTTTTACTTTTTATTTTCTGTTAAATTATTAGTTTAGTGTTTTAATTGTTGTTAAGTTTTTTTTACTTAGGGCAAAACTATGTTAGATGCTTGTAGCAAAGTCATAGATTTTCGTTAGTAGTTTTTCTTTCTAGTTTTATTTGAAGCTTCTTTGGACTTTGTTGGAGTTTTATTATTGAGTTTTTTTTGTTTTAATTGTTATTTTGAGTGTTAGTATTGCTTGCTAGAATGATTGCTTATGTGAATGCTATGTTTGACTTGTATAGATTTTCTTCGGAGAGTGACGAATAGTTCTATCAAATTTTGTGAGAGTGTTGTTATCTTCATCAACGTACCAGGCAAGTTCTCTTTGACCATGCTTTTTCATACCTATGTGTTTTATTGCATCTAGTGGCATCTTCGCAACAATCCCTCCAGTAGTGATATTGAATCCTTGTAGTTGAGTAGTATGCATGAGGTAGGAACCCATCACCCCGTTACCAAGCCCGGACGTCATTTATTTTAATGCTACGCTATAGTAGACGGGTTGGTATGAGTGCTCGGAGTGGTGTGAGAATGGAGGATCTACGTCAATGACGATAACTCCATGATAGAATCTGCAAGGACTGCATCTTCAAGGCCTCAAGACTTCAAGACTCGAGACAAGAATTCAATACACACTCTTGGGTGAAGGATGGTTGACGGGCACCTGGAGAAACCAAGGTTGGCGGGATGCATGGAGAAGCGCCATGACATCTTGCGGAAAGCTTCACCCAGACTCAAAGAGACGGACGAATACTTCATGCCCGAAGCTTACTGCAACCGCAAGTCACTATGGGCTCGCTTGGTTGACCTTAGTGGTGAGTCTGGCTGGGACGGTGCTAGCAGATGTAGAACTACGGTAGGATTGGATGAGCACCGACAAAGGTCGA
Organism: Aegilops longissima; assembly: GCA_021605205.1. NCBI lineage: Eukaryota > Viridiplantae > Streptophyta > Magnoliopsida > Poales > Poaceae > Aegilops > Aegilops longissima. The sequence continues at coordinate 140,514,359 of CM038676.1, read as the reverse complement.
GGAACTCTTCGAAGACCATGTTTTGGTCGTCTTGTTCTCAAACACCTCGAATCTGCGAGAACGTAAAAGAGGGATCGAATCTTGCGGGTAAAGTGTACAAACCTCTGCAGAGGGTTTAAACCTAATCGATTAGCCGTGTCCCGATTACGGACAATTTGAGCCTCTGGACTGGATCTATCTCGAACTCTCAACACCGGATGATAACTTAATTGTGGGCAACTTATGATGAATTTGGGCTATGAGACATCGGTTGGCGGAACCATGTCATGATAGAAAACTCTATAGTACAGACTTCATTTATTCCTTTGATGCAGGGAAAGTAAAACCAGCTTTTACGCAAACAAAACTCAGATACAGAGCCACAAATCCATACTGCATATAGTATAGTTTATTATCTGTTTTCTCTTATTGTGATCTTGCCGTACATTCAATGTAATTGACCTACACGGCTGCAACGTATCATGTTGCAGATATTTCTCGACGAGTAAGAGTTACGATACAGGGTTACGGTCTACACTCAACTTTGCCGATGGCGTTGATGGGACTCCATACCCGACTATTTGTTTCATTGTGACTTATGAGGTATATATCAGTTTTATGTTATTTATACATGTGATTGCACTTTGATATATACATTGATGTACTGTGTGTGCCAAAGATACCGATCTGTGGATGGCATGATACGAGGCTTGACCGTCTGAGGTCGGGTCGCTACAAGCAGGTGATATTGTGTTTGTAGATTTAGCCGGTGGACTTGGACCTTCTACTGCACTATAAGTACCAGCAGAATCTCGACGGCGTAACCTTTTCCGTTTCACCCGACGAGTAACAAAGACTCCCTACTATATTATTTTCCTTGCTCTTTTTGACTTTGCCATGTCGAGCTGTACCCACAACGCAAAAGAATAAAATCACTCTTCAGAACTCATTGATGCATGATACAGACAAGCAATACTTTGATGTAAGACAACCGTATGAGGATAGAATATGTAAGAAAAACAGGACGACATGACATATTCACAGCTACGATGTGCAAACTAAGTAGAAGGATTTTCAAGAAATATAAGTAATGCAAGCTAGACACCATATGAAAGATGCAACCAATATTACTCTGCCAAGTTAAAAGTGTCTTGTTATAAGTGGCAATTCGAAAAAATAGAAGCAGTACAACGTAGAAATCAATGCAAGATGCAACCACTATCAAACTGCCATGTTAAAAGCGTCCAATCATGAGTGACTGATGCGGGATACACAACAACAATACTTTGATGTAAGAACATGGTATGATAGATAGATGCAGTGTATTCTAGACACAGAAAGCCATGTCATATGCACATGTATAACGTATAAACTCAGCAGGTGCAATTTAATCAAAATAGAAGAAATACAGGCTAGACAACATATTCAACATGAAACCAATTATCACATTGTCAACTTAGAGCAAGCACCTGCAATGGTGGAGTACAGGTGATGAACTCATCATGTAGACTTGGGACTTCAACTTCATTAGCAGTAGCAGGGGCAAATCTAGAGAGTCTCTGTTTGTGTCGGTGCGGAGGACCACCAATATCCCCTAACTTACTCTTTTCCTTCCTATTTTCTGATATTGCCTTATGAAGTCAAAACCACAAGAAGATGAATAAAATTAGCTCAGCATAACTGGTTGATGCATGATACAGATGAACACTACTTTGATGTAAGGCAAGTGCAGGATAGGAGGATGGAATATATACAAAAAAGACAGCGTTTTCATATTCACACGTACGATAGGAGGATGGAATATGTATGAAAAAACAGTAAGCGGAAGGCATTTAAACAAAATTAGAAGAAATGAAAGCTAGGCACCATATGAACATGCAACCAATATCACTCTATCAGGTAAAAGGTGTCTCGTCGTAAGTGCCATTTCAAGAAATTAGAAGCAGTACAAGCTAGAAGACAATGCAAGATGCAACCTACATCATAGTCCCAAGTTAAATGTGTCTTATGGGTAAGTGATCGTTGCAGGTATAAGCTGTAAGCTACGCAGATGCAATTCAACATAATCGAAGCAATACAAACTAGACATCATACGGAAAACGCAACCACGCATAACAGCCCAAGTTAGAGCAAGCACCGTGATGGTGGAGTAGGGAGATGTGCTCATCATGTACACGTATGTTCTAGAAACAGAACACGTGTCATATTCACGTGCATTATGTGTAAAGTAAGCGGATGCAATTCAAGTTAGAAGCAATGCAAGCTAGACATCATACGCAACATGCAACCACATATAATAGTGTCAAGTTAGAGCAAGCACCTGTGATGGTGGAGTAGGAGAGATGTGCTCATCATCTACACGGCTACGTTGACTCTCCATCCTTGTGTTGTCTTGCGAATCTTGTTGGGAGTATGGCGGAGTAGAATCTGTAGAGACCCCCTGCTTGAGTTGTTCAAGGACCACCATCATCCACCGCTGGACTAATTTCCTTCAGCTGTAATGATTTTGCATTGTGAAGTCAAACCGATAAGAAAAGGAATAAAATTCGCTCTCGTAACTCATTCATGCATGATACCGACGAACACTACTCGGATGAAAGGCAAACACATGATGCGAGGATGGAATATGTATGAAAACAGGATGGTGTGACATATTCACACCTATGATGTGGTAACTAAGCGAAGGCATTTCAACAAATTAGAAGCACGCAAGCTAGACACCATATGGAAGATGCAACCAATATCACTCGCCAAGTTCAAACTGTATGGCGCTTCAACAAATTAGAAGCAAGACATGCTAGAAATCATATGCAAGACACAACCAATATCACAAAGGCAACTTAAAGGTGCCTTACCATAAGTGACTGATGGGATATGCAAGAATAGTAGTCCGATGTAGAAACAGGAACACATGTCATATTCACAGGCATTATGTGTAAAGTAAGCAGATGCAATTCAATAAAGTTAGAAGCAATACAAGCTAGACATCATACGCAACATGCAACCACATATAATAGTGCCAAGTTAGAGCAAGCACCTGTGATGGTGGAGTAGGGGAGATGTGCTCATCATCTACACAGCTACATTGACTGTCTAGCCTTCCGTTGTCTTGCGAATCTCGTTGGGAGGATGTCGGAGTAGAATCTGTAGAGAACCTCCGTTTCAGTTGCTTGGAAGGACCACCATCATCCACTGCCTTGCCAATTTCCTTCAGCTTTATTGATTTTGCATTGTGAGGTCATACCGATAAGAAAAAGGAATAAAATTCGCTCTTCAGAACTCATTCATGCATGATACTGACGAACACTACTCTGATGAAAGGCAAATTCATGATACGAGGATGGAATATGTACAAAAAAAATGGGCGGCTTGACATATTCACACCTATGATGTGGTAACTAAGCAGAAGGCACTTCAACAAATTAGAAACACTGCAAGACACCATATGGAAGGTGCAATCAATATCACTCTGCCAAGTTAAAACTGTCTCGTCATAGGTGGCGTTCATCAAACTAGAAGCAATACATGCTAGAAATCATATTCAAGACGCAAATCAATATCACACTGCCAACTTAAAGGTGTCCCATCATAAGTGACTGATGCAGGATACACAAGAAGAGTAGTTTCATGTAAGAACATGGTGTGATAGACTATGTACCAAAAACAGGAAAGCATGTCATATTGACATGTATCATGTGTAAGCTAAGCAGATGCAGTTTACACTAATTAGGAGCAATACGAGCTAGACACCATATGCAACATGCAACCAGATATCACACTGCCAAGTTAGAGCAAGCACCTTGGATGGTGGAGTAGGGGAGCGGAGACTTGGACCTTGTAATGCACTATCAGTACAAGGAGAATCAAGACAGATGCTCCGTTTACGTTGTCAGCAGAGGACCACCATCGTCGCCTTCCTTATTTTTTCCTTCCTCTTTCTTGATTTTGCCTTGTCAAGTCAAAACCACAAGAAAAAGGAATAAAATTTGCTCTTCAAAACTCATTGATGCATGATACCGATTTAACACTACTTTCATGTAAGGCAGCCGCATGATAGGAGGATGGAATATGTATGAAAAACAGACGACGTGACATATTGACATGTATGATGTATAAAGTGTAAACTAAGCACAAGGTGCTTGAACTTGTTAGAATCGATGCAAGCTAGAAACCATATGAAAGATGAAACCAATATCACTCGCCAAATTAAAAGGGTGCCCTAACAAATGTATTTGACCAAATTAGAAGCAATACATGGCAACATGCTAGAAATAAGATGCAATATGCAACGAATAAAGGTGACTCATCGTAAGTGATTGATGCAGGATACGTAAGAGAGGTAGTTTCATGTAAGAACAAGGTTAACACATAGATGTAGTGTGTACCAAAATAGGAAGGCATGTCATATTCACAGTATAGTGTGTAAACTAAGCAGATGCAATTTACCCTAATTAGAAGCATTACAAGCTAGACACCAGATGCAACATGCAACCACATATCACATCGCTGGTTAGAGCAAGCACTGTGATGGTGGTGTAGGGAAGTGCGGTCTTCGTCACAGAGCTACGCTCAATATCTTCATTTAGGCTTGCTGTTTCTTGAGAATCATGTGGAGAGGATGAAATTGCATTATTTATAAGAGTATTATGTCTCATATTAACCCACAGCGTGATTGTCTCATCATAAGCGATAGACGCAGGATACACAAGAACAATAGTTTGATGTAAGAACATGGTGTGATAGGCAGATGTAGTATGTACCAAAAACAGGAAGGCGTGTCATATTCACATGTATAATGTGTAAGCTAAGGAGATTCAATTTAACAAATTAGGAGCATTGATGAGGGATACACAAGAAAAGTAGTTTGATGTAAGAACATGGTTAATAGAAAGACGTAGTATGTACCAAAAACAGGAAGGCATGTCATATTCACAGGTATAATGTGTTAACTAAGCAGATGCAATTTACCCTAATTAGAAGCATTACAAGTTAGACACCATATGCAACATGCAACCACATATCACACTGCCAAGTAAGAGCAAGCATCTACGATGGTGGTGTGGGGGAATTGCGGTGATCAACTAGAGAGCTACGTTGACTATCTTCATTTAGCCTTGTTGTTTCTTGAGAATCATGTGGGGAGGATGACACCGCACTCTTTAAACGAGCAGGCCGTCTCACAGTAACCTACTCGGGTGACTGTCTCATCATAAGTGATTGACGAGGGATACAAAAGAGCATTAGTTTGATGTACGCACATGGTTAATAGACATATGTAGTATGTATCAAAAACAAGAACGCATGTTATTATCAAAGGTATAATGTGTAAAGTAAGCAGATGCAATTTAACCAAATTGGAAGCAATACAAGCTAGACACCATATACAACATGAAACCACATTTGACAAAGCGAGTTAAAGCAAGCACTGGATGGTTGTGTGTGGCAATTGAGATCATCAATCTGCAGAGCTACGCTTATTGTCTCCAATCACGACATCGCACCCATTAGAGCGCCAAACGCTTAGTGCTTATCTTCAATTATACCGAGCGACTTCTGTCTTTTCTTTTCTGCATTCATCAACACTTTGCGTCGAGTCTGAAATACCCATGCATAAAAAACAATAGTGTGAGTATGGGTGAAGTGTGTGCATAATTAGTACAGTGTAAAGGTAGCGAGATAGCAGGTCGGTGAGAAATAAATGACGGAGACATATGATAGCTCTACAACATGCATGGCACACTAAATTACTACAAGATTCTATGAAAATAACAATGATTGAAAGCAAATATGTCACCCATTTTTTCTCAGACCGTCCGATGTACAAAGAATGGGCAGATCGCCTTCATCTACCTCCACCACCGGTGTTGACGATCTTCCTCAAACGCCAAGTGACCACCGCCCAAGATTCCTGCCCCTGCGCCCTCCCCTCGACCATCGCACCGCACGTGCCGTGCTTGCACCGCCCCGCCATCCATTCAAGCCCCGCCGACCTCCAGATCGGGCGCAAGCAGCCCTCGCCCCACACCCCTATGATAGACACTGATGCGCCGCTTCCTCGGGGAACAGACGGAGTAGGTGCTCCGCGCGCCTAAGCGGGTGCTGCTTCTTTTAATTGTAGTTCGACCGACCTGAATTGAAATCCAGGCAGGCTCTGACCTCTAGCAAAGGTGAAATAGTAAAGGAGGAAACCTTGTGCATTTAGTATCACGAAGAAGATGCAGAAGAAGCGCCAACTAGTTTCTTTCGTGGGATGAATACAGGTGAGCGGAGACGTAAGATTTGCACGAATAAGGGAAGAGGAGTACCTCTTTCTGCTGGCGATCTTGTGTCCTCCTTCTGCTTTTTCCGACGATCTTCTTGTTGTTCGCGAAACCGAAGTTGTGGAGGACGGTGCATCCTTGGACGAACCCATGGCCAAGTTGTTGAGTGTGGTGCGGTGGCCGTCTGTCGGCGGCGGGGAAGCAGATCCGAGGCGGCAAACGACGATGTAGCGGGAACAGCTCCGGTGCCGTGGGCGGTTGCGACAGTGGAGCCGCATCAGTGAGGCGCAGGACGGCATGGTCAGAGTGGTTCTGGTACGGCACACGTCGGCGTCGGTGTCATGGAGGCAGCTCTGCCTCGGCTTCAGCTGCTAAGTCCTTGAGGGTGTTGTGGTTGCGGTTGCGTTGGACGACGACGTCGGGGTACCGGCTCCGGCGTGATGGAGGAGGGCGGCGGTGGATTGGCTGCTATGGGGTGGAGGACGGACCGACGGAGGAGGCAGGGGTTTCGCGGCTGGTGGAGAGGGTGTTTTCGCGCCCACGGAGTATGAATGGGGAAACGGAGGGAGGCGGGGAACTAAGGGGGAACAATGTTTCGGTTTGAGACGCGCTTGTTTGAAATTTGGGGAAAGTTACAAACTTTGCCCCCATCTAAAATTTCGGACATATTGCGGGTTGGGGGTAGGACAGTCATGTCACGTGTCCCAAATGTGGGCGGGATAGATTTCGGCCGAGCGCATGGGTGTTCAGGCGCCCACGGCGTATGAATGCTTCTCGGAGGCGGTTGAGACTGGCGTCTTGGTGAAGTTACAAACCTACCCCGGTTTAGACCTTTGGACATTGGGCCGATAGGCTACACGGGCCAGAGTCAGGACAGTAATTTCCTACCACCAAAACATTAGTCTCGCGCAGTTTCGGGTGACCAGAGGCCTATTTGGCGCTTCGTTCAATATTTGGGAGCAGAAGTATTAACATTTTTGGTTCTCGTGAATTGAACTTTCAGGATTTGTCAAACTTCACAAATCTTTACTCTTGAAAATCCTAAAGCTACGATTATTTTGGAATGGAGGGGGTACATTTGAATATACATTGTACACGAGTATATATTAAGAAGTATGCAACTTACCTCAGTTCATGCATGGTTCCAGATATAATTCCTTGGTTGAAAAAAAAGTTAGATATGCGTATGAATATATATAGCATGTTCAAACTCACAACAAAGATTTATGCCCCCTTTTACATCTGATTTACAAATGCCATTATCTCGGGTTCAAATAGATGAATGCACTTCCTATGAATTCGAATCTTCGAAACCCCCTTTATGTTGAATTCGACATGTATTCTATTTCGTAGCTAGCAATTTGGAATGTATCCATGCAAGTGACAAATGTATAAAGTGCTTCACACTAACAACATGGAGTGCACTAATTAATGTTTATATATGAATTGCAAAAGCATCCATTGCCTGTATTTCAAACCGCTCTCACTCTATGGATCGATAATATGAAATAAACACATGCACATGCTAGAATTCAATAGAGTATGGGTGTCTGATAGACCGATTTTCGTCCATACGCAATTTGCAAAATTCATGATCTCATCCAAAAATAATAATGCCATTTATATTTTAATTTAATGCGTAGAACCGCCTTTTACACGTAGATGCACTATGCCTCGCCCCGTTCTCACAGACGCGTTATATATCTCTCTATCTAACGATAAGTGCACACACTTTATATGCATCGGCATTTCTCTTTCACATATGCTCACAACCTCTCTCGTGGTGTCGGGTGTCTCACGCTCTCTGCTCTCTCTCTCTCTCTCTCTCTCTCTCTCTCTACTATGTACCACTCTTTTCTCTCTCTTAAACTACTAATCTCAATCTTGGAAAACACTATTTCTCTCACATGCATATATACACATGCACGGTCTCTACTAGCCCTCTATACACACATATATGTGCCTACGTGTCTCCCTTGACGCACATTATCTTTAGGCCTCTCTCGCACACATTGCCCCCCGACACACCTCTCTCTTAGTAGTTGGCGATATGATTTCATCATATCATTCGTAGGATATCCCTGGTTGTTAGGCTGGATGATAATACGAGGCAAAGTTTTACCCTAGTTCGGATCGGACCCTTGCAGTTGAAGAAAGAGCCTACTCCTGCATCAGATATTAGTGATAGGGATGTGTAGAAAGTACACGTGAATACCAAGCATTGTGCGTGTGTGTATACTATCGACGAACTAGCCCCCAAGCTTGTATAACATACTAAGGGCCTAGGGTTACAAATCATATATAGTCGGCTTATCACCAGTGGGGATAGAGTCCTCCGCGACTCTGGTAGCTTCGTGTTGTACGCCGAGCCCTTCACATGGGTCTTCATATAACACATATTGGTCCAACCTATATGTGGCGCAGGATGGAACCGACCCATGAGTCTTCATGTTGACCCACCACAACTAGAAATGATGTGCCCACCACACCACACGCGCAATCGGCCACTAAGAAAATAAGCATATACAATAGTACAATGGTATCTAGCTCACGATACGTGCCCATATTTTGTTGATGACACTGACGAACTTTGCATTTGATGCGTGCTTCGTATTTTGTTGACGACACTTACGGTCATTGTATTTGAAGCGAAAGCATGATATGGTCACTGGACTTCAGAATAAGCTCATCACGATCACCACATACATTTTGTCGTGCTAACCAACATGTGGTTGGATGGTTAGGGGACAGTGGTTTCTCGAGCCCACCAAGGTTAAAGTCCCGGTGCTCGCATTTATCTTGTGTTAATTTCAGTATTTTCTGGCGATGTACATTCAGTGGGAGGAGACGTTACACTCGACTACGTATGGTGACTTCGTAAAATCTCAAGATCATATATGCTGGCCCACTCTCTCGAAGGTGCTCATAGGGGTAGGGTTCGCGTGTGTGCGCTTATAGCGTGAGTGCTTGCGCGATATATGAGCCCTTGCGTCAGATCTTGTGTTAAACAAATACATGTCATGATTATACGGTCACCGCTCACCCGCATAACTCCGTATTTTGTTGATGACACAATCAATTGACCACCAACGTTTCCACGCGGCGCAACTAGTGTTGCACCATCGGGCGCGTAACCATGGGGCCCACCTGCCAGCCCGTATATGAAAGAAAGAAATGGTAGTTTGAGTCTCAGACTGTGTTAATAAAATAGGAGTACATTTTAGGGTGATCATACGGTCACCGCTCACCATACAGCTCCGTAATTTGTTGATAACACGATCAATTGACCAGTCAAACGGTCTACATTCAGCAGCGCACATTACCATAGGGCCCGCCATCAGCGCATATATGAAGGAAAAAATGGTAATAAATTAGTGGTTGGTGGGTATTCGAAGTCGTGAGACCTCTGGTTGGCAGTCACCGACGGTTGGGGGGCGTTCATTTGGCGGTGGGGTGTGGAGAAAAAGCTCGGCGCGGGGGGGGGGGGGGCTAGAGGGACGACCGGTGTGGCGGCGGACCGACGGTGGGGAGTGGTTTCGGGGAGGGCGGGCCGGCCACGGGCAGCGGGGGCTGGCGGTTCGGCCGGTGGTGGCTGGCGGCTCAGGGAGGGGTGGAGTTTGATGATAAACTGGAGGCCCTTGATTTCGTATCCAACGGCTGGAAAATCTAATGACCAGAGATGAAAAAGTCACCAACCGACGTAGCCTCACCCATAAGCACACATGCACGCACGCAAGACACACACGCATGTACGTGTGCAACACCGACACATACACATAACGCATACACGCACGCATGCCGGGCGTGCAACATCGACACGCATACATGCACTCACGAACACACGCACGCACACAACCATGCATGCAACACCGAAACGCACCCTTGCACGCACGCAACACCCGCACGCCTGCATGCACACATCACACGCACGCAAGACACACGCCAACCTATACGCATGCACCCTTTGTTAAGGACATGGATTGTTACGGTATTAATCTATCTTATCTGTGATAAGCGTAACATTGATGTTTGCAGCGGTCTTTATGAATCACAACGATCGAACGGGCTATCAACATAGTAGGCTTATCTACATGAAAAGATGACGCCACACTCAATGAACAATCATCGGTTTATGAAATGCCCGCTTCGACCGCCCTAGCCCACCAAAGGTTCCTCTCGCAGCGCTGCTGTGTTGGGTCATCGACATGCGTGCCATGCACCCAAAGAGCCCACATGTCGCTGGAAGAACGGCGCAGTGTCCTAGGTCGAGTCGAGGGCGCCACTCGCGCACGCCCGATCGAACAGCCTCCGTGCCGCATTCAAACGCCTCCATGAAACCCACCCGTGGAAGCCGAGAAACCCACTCGACACACGTCCGCTCATGACCGGGCGGCGTTAAACGCAACACCGGCCGAGCTCCTCCCGTCCGCCGTCTATTTAATCTCCTATTTAAACGAGGCCAAACGCCGGCCAAGAATCGCACACCTCCGCCGCTCCCCTATCTCCTCCACCATTTTGTCCACTCTTACAATGGCTTACGAAGAGTAGTTATTCCGCATCCAAGCCGGCTGGGTAGCCCGCCGGATACGAGCTATGCAGCTCGCTGATCTACCTACCTCCCCTCGCCCGACGGAGCCATTTGCCGCCCCAAGCCGGCGCGGGGTTCAGCAACTCGCCGCTCCAGGCCAGCTCGACGAGGAGCGGCGCAAGGGCGTCGTTGCTGCCGTCCACGCCGCCACCTCGTACCGCGTCTCCCGTTTATGTGGCCAAGACTCCCATGCCGGCGGTCGCGCCATGCAAGCAGCGACAGAAGCCGGGTGCACGGAGAGCGACGATTTGGTAGCCAGCGCCTCCGCATCCACCGCCATCATCGAGGAGAACTAGAACACGGGAGGCCGCCGCCGCTTTGGGTCCCATGAAGGCCACCGCGGAGGCGACGCCGATGTACACAGCAGGTGTCTCGCCGGATCCTTTTGTTGCGAGGACCTTCGTCGACCCCGCATGGGCTCCATGGAAGAGGGGAATGTTAGGATGAACTCGAGCCGGTGCCGGCCATGGCTAAGTAGTGGCCGGTGATGAACTTGAACGGTGCCGCCACCATCATCTTCGCACCAGCCAATGATATCAGCTGGGCGGTGGGGAAGCGAGCCGCCCTTACGCTGAAGCATATAACTCCGGGGCTCCGGCAGTCCGTGATCGTCTTTGCGGACATGAGGAACACAAATCAATCGGGGCGACCATTTAGGCCAGGTATTATATACCGTGTTGTCCGAACTAGCACCGCGTAGTTCATTTGAATGTAATGAAATCCGTCATGTTTGTATGAAAATCCAGTATTTTATATGATTTCGCCGTTGTTTATATGAAATATCAGTTTTCTACGTGTTTGCGTGAATTTCGTCCGGTTGGTTGAGTTTCGTCATAATGTGTGCGGCTATGGTTGGATGGCGAATTTGCGGTCGCCGGTCGGTCTCATGGCGGCTCGGCGGCGCTATGGACAAAAACACAGCTCGTGCGAGCTCGTCTCCAACGTGCGCGCTAGAGGATGCATGACAGCATGAGCACCCGAGCCATTCCTCGTTCATCGGTGGCAAAGGCAACGGTGGACAAAAGGGTTGCCAATATTTTGGCTACCCCGGGCAAGATCCAAACAGCCCCTTGATACGTCTCCAACGTATCTATAATTTTTGATTGCTCCATGCTACTTTATCTACTGGTTTGGACTTTATTGAGCTTTATTTTCCACTTTTATATTATTTCTGGGACTAACCTATTAACCGGAGGCCCAGCCCAGAATTGCTTTTTTTTTTTGCCTATTTCAGTGTTTCGAAGAAACGGAATATCAAACGGAGTCCAAACGAATGAAACCTTCGGGAACGTGATTTTCTCACCGAACATGATCCAGGAGACTTTGACCCTATTCCAAGGAACAAAAGAGGCGGTCACGAGGGTGGGGTGCGCCCCCCACTAGGGCGCGCCCCCTGCCTCGTGGGCCCCCTGTTGCTCCACCGACATACTCCTTCCTCCTATATATACCTACGCACTTCAAACGATCGTAACAGAGCCAAAACCTAATTCCACCGCCAAACTTCCTCAGATCCACGAGATCCCATCTTGGGGCCTGCTCGAGCTCCGCCAGAGGGGGCATCCACCACGGAGGGCTTCTACATCATCACCATAGCCCCTCTGATGAAGTGTGAGTAGTTTACTTCAGACCTTCGGGTCCATAGCTAGTAGCTAGATGGTTTCTTCTCTCTTTTTGGATCTCAATACAATGTTCTCCCCCTCTCTCGTGGAGATCTATTTGATGTAATCTTCCTTTTGCAGTGTGTTTGTTGAGACCGATGAATTGTGGGTTTATGATCCAGATTATCTATGAATAATATTTGAATCTTCTCTGAATTCTTTTATGTATGATTGGTTATCTTTGCAAGTCTCTTCAATTATTCGCTTGGTTTGGCCAACTAGATTGGTAGTTCTTGCAATGGGAGAAGTGCTTAGCTTTGGGTTCAATCTTGCGTGTCCTTACCCAATGACGTAAAGGGTTGCAAGGCACGATTGTATTGTTTCCATCGAGGATAACAAGATGGGGTTTTATCATATGGCATGAATTTATCCTCTACATCATGTCATCTTGCTTAAGGCGTTACTCTGCTTTTTAACTTAATACTCTAGATGCATGCCGGATAGCGGTCGATGAGTGGAGTAATAGTAGTAGATGCGAGGCAGAGTCGGTCTACTTGTCTCGGACGTGATGCCTATATACATGATCATACCTAGATATACTCATAATTATGCTCAGCCTCATCGATTGCTCAACAAGAATTTGTTCACCCAATCGTAGAATACTTATGCTCTTGAGAGAAGCCACTAGTGAAACCTATGGCCCCGGGTCTATTCTCATCATATCAATCTCCATTACTTTAATACTTGCTTTGTTTTTACTTTGCCTTTTACTTTTCACTTTGCATCTCTATATCAATAAAATACCAAAAATATTATTTATCATCTCTATCAGATCTCACTCTCGTAAGTGACTGTGAAGGGATTGACAACCCCTAATCGCGTTGGTTGCGAGGAGCTATTGTTTTGTGAAGGTAGGAGGGACTTGTGCGTAGCCTCCTACTGGATTGATACCTTGGTTCTCAAAAACTGAGGGAAATACTTACGCTACTTTGCTGCATCATCCTCTCCTCTTCGGGGAAATCCAACGCAGTGCTCAAGAGGTAGCAAGAAGAACTTCTTGCGCCGTTGCCGGGGAGGCTCACGCAAGAGCAAGTCAAGCATCATACCAAGTACCCATCACAATCCCTATCTCCCGCATTACATTATTTTCCATTTGCCTCTCGTTTTCCTCTCCCCCACTTCACCCTTGCCGTTTTATTCGCCCTCTCTTTTCGTTTGCCTTGATGTCTTACTTGGCTCGTTTGCTCGTTTGGTCGAAATAGTAGAGTATTTATTCCTAAACAAAGAAGCCAATATCTATGGATCCTCATCCGCTTGCCAATCTTTTTAAGAAATCCAATTATTATGAACCAATTCCTAGTGATTTGGATGCACTAGATTATCTTTATAAGGTTTTGCCTGAAATCCGTGAAGTGACTCACGATAGATCTTTGAATAAAAAGCATGATTGCAATGATTTTATTATAAATTCTTTTGATGTCAATTGTGCTAATAAGATGCAAAACCCTAAGCTTGGGGATGCTAGTTTTGCTATGCCTACTACTTGTTGCAATGATCATGATTGGGGTGATTCTTCTTATGATCTTGAAAATTTTATTTAAGCCCCATGATGAATATGAGATTGATAATAGTGTTTGCAATAATATTGAAAGTGGGTTTGGAAGAGTGTCAACTTTAGATCCCCCACATTCGGATAACATTCAATCTTATGAATTTTTTGATAAAAGTGGGCTTGGAGAAATCATGACTTTAGTTAATGATAATCCCACTATTTTGGAAGAGTGTCAACTTCGCATGCATGTGGATCGTGTTGAGAATATGTTATGTGATAGCTATATTGTTGAATTTTCTTATGATCCAACATGTAATTATTATGAGAGAGGAAAATATGGTTATAGAAATTTTCATGTTACTAAATTACCTCTCGTTATGTTGAGATTGCTATTGTTCCTTTCCGCTTCCTTGCTTATGCTAGTTTTTGCTTGCTACGATAATTTGTTTGCCTATAATATGCCTATGCATAGGAAGTATGTTAGACTTAAGTGTGTTTGTCACATGTTTTATGATGCTCTCTTTGTGCCTCAATTCTTGTCTTTCCTGTGAGCATCTTTGAAATGTCAATGCCTAGCTAAAAAGGCTTTAAAGAAAAGCGCTTGTTGGGAGATAACCCAATATTTTTCCTTGCTGCTTGGTAATAAATAATCCATCTATCCTCTGTTTAGATGTGGTTTTATGTTTTAATTAGTGTTTGTGCCAAGCTAGACCTATTGGATCTTCTTGGATGATAGTTATTTGATCTTGCTGTAATTTCCAGAAACTTTGCTCTCAGTGCCCGAATTATTAAAAATAACCAGAACGTGATAAAATTCTGATTCCAATTAATGCTGATCAATAAACAAATTGTCTAGGTAGTCTAATGTTGGTAGATTTTTTGGAGTTCCAGAAGTTTGCGTTAGTTACAGATTACTACAGACTGTTCTGTTTTTGATAGATTCTGATTTCATTGTGTTGTTTGCTTATTTTGATGAATCTATGGCTAGTAAAATAGTTTATAATCCATAGAGAAGTTGGAACACAGTAGGTTTAACACCAATATAAATAAATAATGATTTCATTACAGTATCTTAAAGTAGTCTTTTGTTTTCTTTCTCTAACGGAGCTCACGAGATTTCTATTGAGTTTTGTGTTGTGAAGTTTTCAAGTTTTGGGTAAATTCTTTTGATGGATTATGGAACAAGGAGTGGCAAGATCCTAAGCTTGGGGATGCCCATGGAACCCCCAAGATAATCCAAGGACACCAAAAAGTCAAAGCTTGGGGATGCCCCGGAAGGCATCCCCTCTTTCGTCTACTTCCATCGGTAATTTAGTTGGAGCTATATTTTTATTCACCACATGATATGTGTTTTGCTTGGAGCGTCTTGTATCATTTGCGGCTTTGCTTGTTAGTCTACCACAATCATCCTTGCTGTACACACCTTTTGAGAGAGCCATACATAAATTGGAATTTGATAGAATACTCTATGTGCTTCACTTATATCTTTTGAGCTTGATAGTTTTGCTCATAGTGCTTCACTTATATCTTTTGAGCGTGATAATTTTTCCTCTAGTGCTTCACTTAGATCTTTTAGAGCACGGTGGTGGATTTGTTTTAAAGAAACTATTGATATCTCATGCTTCACTTAGATTATTTTGAGATCCGTTAATAGCATGGTAATTTGCTTAATATTAATATACTTGGTATTCAAGATATGTGAAACTTTCTTCTGAGTGCGTTGAATACTAAGAAAAGTTTGATGCTTGATAATTGTTTTGAGATATGAAGATGGTGATAGTAGAGTCATGCTAGTTGAGTAGTTGTGAATTTAAAGAATGCTTGTGTTGAAGTTAGCAAGTCCCATAGCATGCATGTATGGTTTAAGTTGTGTAACAAATTTGAAACATGAAGTGTACCTGGCTTTGTGCATCCTTATGAGTGGCGGTCGGGGACGAGCGATGGTCTTTTCCTACCAATCTATCCCCCTAGGAGCATGCGCGTAGTACTTGATTTTTGATGACTTCTAAATTTTTGCAATAAGTGTATGATTTCTTTTGACTAATGTTGAGTCCATGGATTATACACACTTTTACCTTTCCTCCTTTGCTAGCCTCTTCGGTACCGTGCATTGCCCTTTCTCACCTTGGGAGTTGGTGCAAACTTCGCCGGTGCATCCAAACCCTGTGATATGATACGCTCTATCACACATAAACCTCCTTATATCTTCCTCAAAACAGCCACCATACGTACCTATTATGGCATTTCCATAGCCATTCTGAGATATATTGCCATGCAACTTTCCACCGTTCCGTTCATCATCATCATGATATACTTTACTTTTTTCATATTGCCATTGCATGATCATGTAGTTGACATCGTATTTGTGGCAAAGCCACCATGCATTATTTTTCATACATGTCACTCTTGATTCATTGCACCATCCCTACACACATCACGAGGCATTCATATAGAGTCATATCTTGTTCTAGTTTCGAGTTGTAATCCTTATGTTGTAATCAATAGAAGTGTGATGATCATCATTATTAGAGCATTGCCCAAAAAAAGAGAAAGACCAAAAAGAAAAAAGGAAAGGCCAAAAAAAAAAGAAAATAAATAAAAATGGCAATGTTACTATCTCTTTTTCCACACTTGTGCTTTAAAGTAGCACCTTGTTCTTCATGTAGTGAGTCTCATATATTGCGCTTCAAAGTAGCACCATGTTTTTCATATAGTGAGTCTCATAAGTTGTCTTTTTATACTAGTGGGAAATTTTCATTATAGAACTTGGCTTGTATATTCCTACGATGGGCTTCCTCAAATGCCCTAGGTCTTCATGAGCAAGCAAGTTGGATGCACACCCACTAGTTCTCTTTTGTTGAGCATTCATAGCTCTAGTGCATCCGTTGCATGGCAATCCCTACTCCTCATGTTGACATCAATTGATGGGCATCTCCATAGCCCATTGATTATCCTCGTCAATGTGAGACTTTCTCCTTTTTGTCTTCTCCACACAATCCCCATCATCATATTCTATTCCACCCATAGTGCTATATCCATGGCTCACGCTCATGTATTGCGTGAAGGTTGAAAAAGTTTGAGATTATTTAAGTATGAAACAATTGCTTGGCTTGTCATCGGGGGTATAGAAGTTGGGAACATCTTTGTGTGACGAAAATGAAGCATAGCCTAACTATATGATTTTGTAGGGATGAACTTTCTTTTGCCATGCTATTTTGAGAAGACATGATTACTTTGATTAGTATGCTTGAAGTATTACTATTTCTTTTATCAATATGAACTTTTATTTTGTATTCATTCGGATATGAATATTCATACCACAATTAAGAAGATTTAGATTGAAATTATGCCAAAGTTTCACTCCGCATCAAAAATTCTCTTTTTATCATTTACCTACTCGAGGACGAGCAGGAATTAAGCTTGGGGATGCCTGATACGTCTCCAACGTATCTATAATTTTTGATTGCTCCATGCTAATTTATCTACTGTTTTGGACTTTATTGGGCTTTATTTTCCACTTTTATATTATTTTTGGGACTAACCTATTAACCGGAGGCCCAACCCAGAATTGCTGTTTTTTTGCCTATTTCAATGTTTCGAAGAAACGGAATATCAAACGGAGTCCAAATGGAATGAAACCTTCGGGAACGTGATTTTCTCACCGAACGTGATCCAGAGACTTGGACCCTACTCCAAGGAACAAAGAGGCAGTCACGAGGGTGGGGCGCCCTCCTAGGGCGCCCCTGCCTCGTGGGCCCCTTTGCTCCACCGACGCATTCTTCCTCCTATATATACCTACGCACTCCCAAACGATCGTAACAGGGCTAAAAACCTAATTCCACCGCCGCACCTTCCTCAGATCCACGAGATCCCATCTTGGGGCCTGTTTTGGAGCTCACGGAGGGGCATCCACCACGGAGGGCTTCTACATCATCACCATAGCCCTCCGATGAAGTGTGAGTAGTTTACTTGCAGACCTTCGGTCCATAGCTAGTAGCACTACAAAAAAGACACATCCGTGACATTTTGGGTCGAATCGAATTTTTTTTCATCATACATATGACACTTCTATGACGATAATTGTGACAAAACCCGTATCATCATAGATGTGGTGGGCTCCTACTTCTATGAAAAAAATCATGACAGAAAATGGGCTTTTCGTCTGGCGGGCCGGAGACGCAGCTGCATGACATTCTTTGGGCCGCCCATGACGGAAAAACCGTGGTAGAACCGAGGGGAGGAAAATTTCGGGAGTTGCGGTTACGGTGGGAGGTCGGGGCGGAGCGATCCGTGTTTCTCAGACGACGCTGCTGCAGTGTGTGTAGGCGTTGGCTCTAATCAAGCCGAAGCGAGGCGTTGGGCTCTAATCAACCCGAAGGACAGCGGTCAAGCTACGCTATCGAACCCGAGCGATCGATCGATGGTCGTTAATCAACCCGATGGAGCGATTCTTCGCTATCGCGCTAAATAAAGCCGATCGATGCTGCCTCGATGAACAAAGAGCGCTATGGGGGGGTGGATGAACAAGGAGCGGTGGCGTTGCCTCTGGATGAACAGAACCCGTGGTGTGGAGGGCTGGATGAACAGAGACGGTGGAGGGGTGGCCGTGGAGGGTGGTTGAACAGACCCCGTGGTGTGGAGGGCTGGATGAACAGAGACGGTGGAGGGGTGCCCGTGGAGGGGTGGTTGAACAAGAGCCGTGGAGTAGCGCGGTGGAGGCCGGATGAACAGGAGCCCGTGGAGGCCGGAGGAGGTCGACGGTAGCCCGTGGAGGCCGGAGGAGGTCGACGGTGGAGATGAACAGATCCGTGGAGTCCGCTTTGCGGTACGCCACACCTCCCCTGCTTCGATCAGAAGGCCCAACACAACTCCGCTTTAAATGCTTTTGCGGTACGCCACACCCTCCCGATCAACAGACCCCGTTTCGACCGTAGGAGGTCCGCTTCGTCTGCTTTTGCGGTACACCACACCCTCCCGATCAACAGACCCCGCTTGATCGTGGGAGGTCCGCTTCTCCGCTTTTGCGGTACGCCAGCCCCTCCCGATCAACAGACCCCATTTCAACGTGGCGGTCGAACACAAGGCCGCTTCCTTTGTTGTGCGGTACGTCAGGCCTCGTTTCCATCGCCTGTTCCGTCCAAGCCCTCCCGATGAACACGACCACGCATTCCGTTCCGACCTAACCGGTTGGCTCCCCATGAACACGACGACGACGCTGTTTCTCCATTCCGACCCAGCCACATACGTATGCGTGATAGGTGTTAGAGACCCTGCCCGTATGTACGTACGTGGCCGTATTTTCTTTCTTGCACCTCGCCACTGACGTGCGTGTACATGCTACGTGCGCCTCTACATCTACGACACGCGCGCCTTCTACATCGACCAAGATGTACGCACACATTCGCGACCAGAATGACAACGCCACGACGCTCGACCAGGTGGGTCCCGACCGCCGTGCACTTCCTTGCGTATGAAGATGTAGCCAGGGTCCCAGCAATGGGGGCGAATCATTTTTTGCCCGGACGCACTTCCTTGCGTGTGAAGGTGTAGCTTGTGGGTCCCAGCAGTCGTGGGGAAACGTTTTTTCACGAAATATGGTGGCCCGTCCGTGGGTCCCCGCCGCCGTGGAGGAATAATTATTTTGCGCGTAATAAGGAGGCACTTCCTTGTCGCGACCATGGACCCAGCTGTCACCTCTCCACGCATATCCACGTCCGATGGAAGCCGCCTTGACCACGCTGACCACGCCACGCCGAGAGCACCAGGCGGTGGACGACGGCGAGGCCTAGGAAGGGGACGACGCGAGCCGGGAAGACGCGGCAAAGGATGCCCACGCGTGAGAGGAGTACGATGGTTCACCGGTTTGTTGCGGTGTGAGGCTGCCGTCGCCGCAGAATAACAGGGGTGTGGGTGAGTAGAGGATGGCCTGGCCAGCGTGGGAGTAGTAGGGGCGGTGAGGCCTCCGTCGATCGCAGCCGCCACGGGAGGCAGGAGCACGAGGCACGACCGGCGCTGGTTTGGGCAGCCGGAGCAAGAAGACCAGAGGTTGAAGAAGCACTACGACCGTTGGATGGACATCGTACGGTCACTGGAGCTAGAATCGTGCATATTGACTAAGTTGACAAAGCCCTCCGTCCCCGTCAACCTAGTAGGCCCACAAGTCAGCCTGCCACTATACTAGGTCCCAGCTAACAGGGGGAGTATTCATTTTTTTTGTGCGTAATAAGGAGGCACTTCCTTGCGCGAAGATATAGCTAGTGGGTCCGAGCTGTCAGCGGCGGTAACGCTTTTTTCGTGAAATACCGAGGCCCTTTCGTGGGTCCCTCGATGTCGTGGACGAATCATTATTTTGCGATAATAAGGAGGCATTTCCTTGCGTGCGGCAGGACCCAGCTGTCGGCCTCTCCACGATAGTCCACTTCAGATGCATGTCGGTCGCTGACCACGCTGACCAGGCCGCCGAGAGCACCAGGCGGTGGACGACGCCGAGGCCTAGGAAGGAACGACACGGAGGGGAAGACTCAGCAGCTTGTTTCCCACGCGAGGGGAGTACGACCGAACGAGGGTTTACTCGTTCGCCGCCGTCGCGGAGAATAACAAGCAGTGTGGGTGAGTAGAGGGATGGCTAGGCCAGCGATGGGAGTACGGTGGGCGGTGAGGCACAAGGCAGCTCAGCCGGCATGGGAGGAGGAGCAGCAGTCCTGCCGGCGCTTGTTTGAGCGGCCGAGCAGAAAAGCAGAGATTGAAGAAGACGACGGCCGTTGGATGGCCATCCAACAATCACTACTTGTCGGCCAACCTTTTTAGGAAAGCCTCAAATCTGTGGAAAACAGCATACAACCCTTCGCCATTATTTCTAATAATTTATAGGCCATTTGCTAATTCTTAAGGTTTTTGGAGCCCATATTCTTTTCTTAGCATTACAGCCCTTATTGTGGCCACGTTAAAAAATTATACAAAATTTTGCATATTTCAAAAGGTCCTAACTGTTTTTAATCCCAAATTTCGACTCACATTCAAACTGATTTTAAAACTAAATGTATATCAATATAAAATCCAACAAATTCTCTATGCATAAAAATTAATGTAATTTAAAATCTCGAAATGAAAAAAAAAGATATTTGAAACTAATTGCCGCTTTGATGTGTTTTAAAAATGTACAGCCCATTTTTCATTACCGATGGGCCATTTTCTCGCCAGCCGAATGAAAGCTCTCCTCGCCTTGAAAGATTTGTAGCCCAACAGCCCGACAAAGCGATTTGGCAAATCACAAAAAATGGCCGTGGCCGTGGACCCACTGTCACCTCTCCACGTGAAGACTCTTCCGATGGAAGTCGCCTTGACCATGTTGACCACGCCATGGAGAGCACCACGGAGGTGGACGACGGTGAGGCCTAGGAAGGGACAACGCAGAGCCGGGAAGACGCGGCAAGGAAGCCCGCATGAGAGGAGTACGAGGGTTCACTGGTTCGGCCGTGGTGTGGTTGCCGCCGCCGCAGGGCTGCCAGCCGGTGGGAATAGTAGGGGGCGGTGAGTCCTCCATGGCAGCACAGCCGGCCACGGGAGGCAGGAGCATGAGGCACGACCGGTGCTGGTTTGGGCGGCTAGAGCAAGAAGACCAGAGGTTGAAGAAGCACTACGGTCGTTGGATGGACATCGTACGGTCACTGGAGCTAGAATCATTCATATTGACTAAGTTGACAAAGCCCTTCATCCCCGTCAACTTAGTAGGCCCACAAGTCAGCCTCCCACCAAGGTGGGTCCCAGCTAGCAGGGGGTATTCATTTTTTTGTGCGTAATAAGGAGGCACTTCCGTGGGTCCGAGCCGACAATGGGAGGGGGGTGCGTTGCGAAATACGGTGGCCTGTCAGTGGGTCCCAGCAATCGTGGGGCAAACGTTTTTCACAAAATACGGTGGCCCGTCCCAAGGGTCCCTCTGCCGCTTGGAGGAATCATTATTTTCCGCTTAATAAGGAGGCACTTACTTGTCGCGCCGTGGACCCACCGAGACTCTCCACGACAAGATACTCCGATGGAAGTCGCTCGACCACGTTGACTCGCCACGTTCCCGCCGCATGCATGCGCCCATGGGCGCAGGCGCCCCACCGCCACCTTTCACGTCATCATCTTCCGATGACTCTCGATTGTTGACCATGTTGACCACACTGCGTGCGAAGCGCACCTGCATCGGAACGACCGGAGATGGGGAAGACGGGCGTTGGAGTCGCAGATGGAGAGGAGTGGGAAACTTCATCGGTTCGGTCTGCTGCAAAGACAGCCAGCGGTGCCGCCTACGGGAGACAGGAGCAAGAATAGAGGTTGAAGAAGGAGCACGGCTGTTGGATTAACATCCAACGGTCCAGCTACTAGAATCATTCTTGATTGTTGACAAAGCCGCATGTACACGCCCGCTTAGCAGGCCCACAAGTCGGGCCACCAAATCGATGGGTCCCACCACAACGGATGAATAATTTTTTCACAAAACAAGGAGGCACTTCCTTCCGTGCGACGATACAACCGTGGGTCCCAAATTGTCGTGGAGGAAACATTTTTTCAGCTTAATAAGGAGGAACTTTCTTGCGTGCAACCATGGACCTCGTGGGTCCCAGCCGTCGAGCTCTCCACGTCTGATCCTCTTCCGATGACTCTCGCTTGTTGACCATGCCGCACCGAACACAGCGAGGCGGTGGACGACACAGCGAGGCCCCTTGACGGGAACGACTGGAGATGGGAAAACACGGCAAAGGAGTCGCAGATTGAGAGGAGGAGAAGGGTTATAATGGTTCTGTTGTAATTCATATCAAACTCAGTTCACGTGACACGCTCATATTCATAGCCAATATTTATGAATATTGTCGTATGATCTATCAATCATTTGGATGCATAGATATGCTGAGTATGGTTATGCATCCAAATGATTGAGATCACAGCCAATATGATCCATGGACGAACTTTAATTACCTAGGGTACAGACTGGTAAATGGTGTTCAATCGAGGTACTTCTTGCTAAAATTAGTTCTCGTGCGAGTAAACTTTCGAGTACATAAGAGGCAACACGCATAATCTGAACTTTGCTTGTAGGTTTATCTCAAATAGTGGCCTCGTGCAACGGAGGTTTGAGCAACTTGGCCACTTCTTTCATCCAACTAGTTTATCGCTCATCTTGGTCCCAGATGTCGCCAAAATTCTACATTGCGCATTTAGAAAGGAGGCGGTTGAGAAAATGAACCACCCAAATTTTTTGTGAAGTTCAACTGAAATGGAGCATCCTTGGTGAGGGAGTCCTGGATTAGGGGGTGTCCGGATGGCCGGACTATAACCTTTGGCCGGACTCCTGGACTATGAAGATACAAGATTGAAGACTTCGTCCCGTGTCTGGATGGGACTTTCCTTGGCGTGGAAGGCAAGCTTGGCGATACGGATGTAGATCTCCTCCCATTTGTAACCGACTCTATGTAACCCTAACCCTCTCCGGTGTCTATATAAACCGGAGGGTTTTAGTCCATAGGACGAACAACAATCATACCATAGGCTAGCTTCTAGGGTTTAGCCTCTCTGATCTCGTGGTAGATCTACTCTTGTACTACCCATATCATCAATATTAATCAAGCAGGAGTAGGGTTTTACCTCCATCGAGAGGGCCCGAACCTGGGTAAAAACATCGTATCCCTTGTCTCCTGTTACCATCCGCCTAGACGCACAGTTCGAGACCCCCTACCCAAGATCCGCCGGTTTTGACACCGACATTGGTGCTTTTATTGAGAGTTCCTCTGTGTCGTCTTCTTTAGGCCCGATGGCTCCTCCGATCATTAACAACGAGGCGGTCCAGGATGAGACTTTCCTCCCGGACAGATCTTCATATTCGGCGGCTTTGCACTGCTGGCCAATTCGCTTGGCCAGCTGGAGCAGATCGAAAGCTACGCCCCTGGCCATCAGGTCAGATTTGGAAGTTTGAACTACACGGCTGACGTCCGCGGAGACTTGATCTTCGACGGGTTCGAGCCACAGCCGAGCGCACCGCACTGTTACGATGGGCATGATCTAGCTCTGCTGCCGAACAGTGCCCTAGAGGCTGCACCCGTGTCCGCTCTGACCCTTAGCTCGGAGCCGACTGCGCTAATCGAGGACGGGTGCATGTACACCGCCTCGGGGGCTGCAATCTCTACGGCGGTCGAGCCGGACACCAGCCTTGTCCTTTGCGAAGCTTGTGACTCCAAGGTGCCAGACTCCCCTCCGGACTCCGAACCTTCCGCGCCCCTGCCAGTCGAATCCGATTGGGCGCCGATCATGGAGTTCACCGCCATGGACATCTTTCAGCACTCGCCCTTTGGCGACATTCTGAAGTCACTAAAGTCTCTCTCTTTATCAGGAGAGCCCTGGCCGGACTATGGTCAGCAAGGTTGGGATGCGGACGACGAAGAAATTCAAAGCCCACCCACCACCCACTTCGTAGTGAAAATGCAACTATCCCTAGGTGGTTTTGGTAATTCATAACAACATATAGATCATTGAGCTAATGCTATTCCAAGACAAATATTTCAGGAAAGCTCAATGAATGGCATGGCATGGATGATGAAAGTGGATCCCTCAAAATATCAAGGACAAAGGATTGGCTCAAGCTCAAAAGCTCAAGACTCTACATTTTACATTTTAGTGATCCAAGATCACATTGAGTCTATAGGAAAAGCCAATACTATCAAGGAGGGATGAGGTGTTGCTTAATGAGCCTTTTGCTTCATGTGCTTAGTGATATGCTCCAAAACCCTCCACTACTTTCTCACATCCACATATGACCGAAACCTAAAGTCAAACTCGGCCCTACCGATTCTTTCTATCCGCGCCACCGAAGTTCGGATGTCTTAGCCACGCCACAAACCCTAGGCAAATCGGTCTCACCGATAGGGATCTCGGTCTCACCAAGATGGGATTGTAATCTCTCTGTTTCCCTTCGTAACGTTTCGGTCTAACCGAAGTGAGCGATCGGTCCCACCGAGATTACAATGTAAACTCTTTGTTTCCTTTTTGTAACTTTTCGGTCTCACCGAAAGAGCGAATCGGTCCCACCAAGTTTACCTGACCAACTCTTTGGTTAGATAATTACCAAAATCGGTCTCACCGAGTTTGTGTAATCGGTCTCACCGAGATTACGTTATGCCCTAACCCTAACCATATCGGTCCTACCGAGTTGCATGTCAGTCCCACCGAAAACCCTAACGGTCACTAGGTTTACTGGATCGGTCTGACCGAGTTTGTTGATTTGGTCCCACCGAGTTTGTTAAATTGTGTGTAACGGTTAGATTTTGTGTGGAGGCTATATATACCCCTCCACCTCCTCTTCATTCGTGGAGAGAGCCATCGTAACAAACCTACACTTCCAACTTACCAGCTCGAGAGAGAACCACCTACTCATGTGTTGAGGCCAAGATATTCCATTCCAACCATATGAATCTTGATCTCTAGCCTTCCCCAAGTTGCTTTCCACTCAAATCTTCTTTCCACTAGATCCAAATCCTATGAGACAGAGTTGAGTGTTGGGGAGACTATCATTTGAAGCACAAGAGCAAGGAGTTCATCATCAACACACCATTTGTTACTTCTTGGAGAGTGGTGTCTCCTAGATTGTCTAGGTGTCACTTGGGATCCTCCGACAAGATTGTGAAGTTGAACCAAGGAGTTTGTAAGGGCAAGGAGACCGCCTACTTCATGAAGATCTACCGCTAGTGAGGCAAGTCCTTCGTGGGCGACGGCCATGGTGGGATAGACAAGGTTGCTTCTTCGTGGACCCTTCGTGGGTGGAGCCTCCGTGGACTCACAAGAACTGCTACCCTTCGTGGCTTGAAGTCTCCATAAACGTGGAGGTACGATAGCACCACCTATCGGAACCACGACAAAAACATCCGTGTCTCCAATTGCGTTTGAATCCTCCAAACCCTTCCCTTTACATTCTTGCAAGTTGCAAGCTTTATTTTCCGCTGCCTATATACTCTTTGCATGCTTGCTTGAATTGCGTGAAGATTGCTTGACTTGCTTAAGGATAGCTAAAATCTGCCAAAGTCTAAAATTGGGAAAAGGCATAGCTTTTATTTAGTCAAGTAGTCTAATCACCCTCCTCTAGACACACTTCAAGGTCCTACAAGTGGTATCAGAGCTTTGGTCTCCATTTGCTTTGATTTCCATAGCTTTTGGTGGTCATAGCCTTGGTTTCACAACCTAGGAGAGTATGGCGCCTAGCGAGGAAATTATCACCGAGAGGTCCTTACTTTGATGGCACTAATTTTGCTAGTTGGAAGCATAAGATGAAAATGCATATTCTCGGACATAACCCCGCCGTTTGGGCTATTGTGTGTATTGGCTTGCAAGGTGAGTTCTTTGATGGGAGAGAACCGAACCGTGAAGCTAGTGCGGAAGAGTTGAAGATGTTGCAATACAACGCTCAAGCTTGTGATATCCTCTTCAACGGATTGTGCCTCAAGAATTCAACAAAATCAGCCGCCTTGAGAATGCAAAGGAAATTTGGGATACTTTGATTGATATGCATGAAGGTACCGACTCATCAAGGAATCCAAGTTGATGTGCTCCAAAGTCAGCTTGACAAGTTCAAAATGAAGGATGGTGAAGGTGTCGCTGAAATGTACTCTAGGCTTGCTCTTATCACAAATGAGATTGCCGGCTTAGGAAGTGAAGAGATGACCGACAGATTCATCATCAAGAAGATCCTAAGAGCATTGGATGGAAAATATGATACCGTGTGCACATTGATCCAAATGATGCCAAATTACAAAGATCTCAAGCCAACGAAAGTCATTGGAAGAATTGTTGATCATGAGATGTCACTCAAGGATAAGGAGGAACTTCACAAC
Source organism: Aegilops longissima (assembly GCA_021605205.1). Taxonomy (NCBI): domain Eukaryota; kingdom Viridiplantae; phylum Streptophyta; class Magnoliopsida; order Poales; family Poaceae; genus Aegilops; species Aegilops longissima. Next base: position 140,487,522 of record CM038676.1, on the reverse strand, counting down.
AAGTCAAGTGGTGCTTACAAAGCCTCATGTGAAGCCCCCACATCATCAAGTGAGAAACAAACCTTGAATGAAGAATTGAGCTTAATGGTGAAGAACTTCAACAAATTCTACAAGAGTAGAAGCAAAGAAAGAAGCTCCAAGTCAAGGTCCTATAATGACAAAAGATCTTCTAGTCGAGAGAGAAATTGCTACAATTGTGGGAGACCCGGACACTATTCCAATGAGTGTACGGCACCCTACAAAAGAAGAGAAGATTCTCCCAAGAGAAGAAGTAGAAGAGAAGAATCACCACCAAGAGAGAGAAGGAGTAGAGATGATCGTTATGAATGAAGACCCTCACGGAGAAGCAAGGATTCGGAAAGGAAAGACAAGTCATCAAAGAGCTACACAAAACGAAGACATCAAGCTCATGTTGGTGAGTGGGTATCCAGCTCCGACTCCGACAACCACTCCGAGAGAAGCTATCACTCCGACTCCAAACACACTCAAGATGAAGGTGTTGCCGGTTTAGCACTTGTGTCAACCAACTCCTATGACAAATTTGAATCACCAAATGAAGGAATTGGAAGATGCTTCATGGCCAATGGTCCTAAGGTAACACACTCCAAGTATGTTGATTTTAATAGAGATGAAGATGACTTTCTAGGTGATGATGATTTACTTGTTAACAACTCTAGTGATGAATACTATGATGAAACGCCAATTAATCATGCTAATCAAGATGAAACGAATGACAATGATAAGGAGAAAATTGAGCGTCTAACAAAAGAACTAAACTCTCTTAAGTTAGTTCATGAAACTATCTTCAAAGATCATTGAGAACTTTTAAGGGCTCATGAGAAGTTACGCTTTGAAAAGCTCAATCTTGAGCAAGAGCATGAGTTCCTAAAAGCGATCAATGATGATCTTCGTAAGAAAAGTTATTCTTACTTTGCCAAGCGTTTACTCTTATCTACTTACATGCCTCAAGTCAAGTCTAGTAACAAGAACACAAAGGATTCTTCTTCTAGTAGTAACAATAACAATGCTAAACCCAATATTGTTGCTTCTAGTAGTTCTCTTGATTCCACTAATGATTCTCTTAGCCAAGTTACACTTGAGCAAGAAAACAGCTTATTGAAGGGAATTATAGAGAAAGGTGTATACAAGAGCCTTGCCGGGAGTAAGCAATTTGAGGAAATTGTACGCAAGCAAGGAAGGCACCGGAAGAATCAAGGTGTTGGTTTTGAGCGAAAGTTCAATGCCAATGGAGTTGAGTGGGAAGAAGATCAATAACCCAAGACGAAGTTTGTTCCTCAACAAGAGAAGTATGATCTTACTTCCTTCAAGGGAACACAAGCACAAGATGATCTTCCACCACAAGACCACAAGAACAAAGGCAAGGACAAGCTTCAAGAGGAGATTGATGCATTTTAAGAAGCACCTAAGGCCTTGGTCAAGTGGGTTCCCAAGACTACGTCAAGTTCTACTTCATCAAGAACAACTACTACACCAAGGATTCCCATCAAGATGATGTGGATCCCGAAGAACAAGAACTAGATAGTTCTTGAGGGTGACTCCGCCAACATTTTTCACTCATATCATTATGGCAAGGACAAGTGCAATCAACTTCCATATCTTGCACTAGTTCAAGGAGTCACAAACCCTCGTGTTGGTAAGGCAAGGGACAAGGTAACCCAATGTTTTCATGGACATCATTTTGTGTGTGCATCACTCTATGTCTATGGATATTCTTGTTTGTTCCTTGTGGGACTAACCCGTGTAGGTATTGAAAGTGCAACTCACTCCAAAGGATTGCTCCAAAAGATCTACATCAACATTGAGCATCCACATCTTCAACACCTACATGAAGTCATCAACGACAACCCAAGGTTAGTTTATCCCTCTAAGGGGGGATCTCGCATCTAGGGGGAGCTTAACTCTAAGAATTGAGTCAAAGCAACTCTGATGATGTGAACACATAAATGCTTTATGTAAAAGTGGTAACCCCACTTGAGCTTAAACGATGAGTATGACCTATGATCAAATGTTCTCATTTGACTCCTAAGTCAATATACTCATATATAGATGACCTAGTCATCGCCAATTGTTTGATAGATACTAGAATTGGTTGTGCATGCTTTGTCACATATTTCATTTGTCATTTTATTGTGTGAGCATGTTGGTTGCATATTTTACTCATTGGAGGACATCCACTTGTTGTTTGATTGATTGGTTTCTTTTCTTTTGCCAAGTGGATGGACAAGAATGCCTAAGAACCTTCTCTAGCTATCTATGCTTTTCTCGCCTCAAACTCTATTCATGCTACATCACAAAATTTGATCAAGTCAGATTCGAACCACTCAGTGAGGAGCACTTGAGTCCCCGATTAGTCATAGACTTAAACTTCCAAAACTTCTTTGTGATTTTCGGTCCGACCGATTCTCCATTTCGGTCATACCGAGATTACTAAGTCAATCTAGGTTTTCAATCTCGGTGCAACCGATTTTAACTTTCGATCACACCGAGTTGCAGAATCGTTATCAGTTATGCATCTCGGTGCCACCGAGTTGTTCAACTCGGTCACACCGACAATGTCGGGCTATATATACACATGGGCAAATTTTTGGAAAATTTTCTCCGAAACTTCTCGCCCGCGCATAGCTCGCTCTGCCTACTGTGTCTATGGATCGTCGACTTCGCCGCCACCGCCTCCCATCGCTAGTCTCCGCCAACGGATTTCATCTCCGCCGTTGCCGCCGAAGCGAAGTTCACCGCCGAACTAGGGTATGAACTCGATCACTGTGCTATCCTCGTCCGATTCTCAAAGACATTGTATTCGTAATGCATCTTGCCACGATTGAAACACTTCTATCCAGTCAAAACAATCCTTAGAATATGTATGATTCAAAATTTAGGTTAGGTTTCACGAAACCATCTCGACCCACCGAGTTGAAAAACTCGGTCCCACCGATTTGGCTAACGCCATTGCACTAGTAAGTCTCGGCCGACCGAGAATTACAAATCGGTGTGAACGATTTTAGAACTTTGTGAAACCCTTGCAGCCTCGGTGCCACGAACTGTGACTCGGTCTCGACCGAGTTCACTAGTTTAGGTTCCAAAACTGCTTCGTATCACCAAGTTTGAAAATCGTAGATCCGAAATGCTTTCGTGGAAACTAAAACTAAGTTTTTGAATCATTCTTTGCAAAAATCTCTGCATTTTGTGATGCTCATCCACTCTACCTCATCTATAACCATTCACGTGGTCAGCAACAAGGTGTGAGCAGCATGTCAGACCAAAGTGATAGCCAGAACAGGTCAGAAGAGCAGATTCAAATGAGTGAGGGCACTAGTCCCTCTAGCAGCTCAGATGAGGGGAGCAGAAGCACTCCCAGCAATTTGCCCAAGGCTGACACAAGGACAACGAAGAAGAAGACCTCAGAGTCTGAGGATGAGGATTATGTGGCAGCTGAGGATGAGGCCAGTTCCAAGAAGAAAGTGCTCAAGAAAGAGTGCAGCTCGACAACAGTTAAGCCTGGAATGAAGATCAAAAGGCCAGCAGGTAGACAACCAATGTCCAAAGCCAGAGTCTCCACTCAAGCTTCTTTGGAATCCCAACCCAAAGAACCTGCTGTTGCTAAAGGAAAGAAAAGGAAGCAAAGGGTCAAGAAGACCATGGCCAGAGTGATTGGGAAACCATCTATGATGGAGGAAGAGGAAGAAGAAGAGGTTGCCGAGCCTGCACCCAAGGCACAAAAGTTGATGGGTGATGCCATAAAGTCAGGGGCTGCAACTTCAAAGCCCAAAGCTGCCCCCAAGCCCAAGAGTGCACCAAAGAGGAATACCAGGAGTATACCAGCAACTGAGAAGAACAAGGCTCCAATGCCTGAGGTTGATGTTGAAGAAGATGAAGAAGGGCAAGTCCTAAGGAAGCTCAAACCCAAGATCCCAGACCACAATGATGCTCATCCTGTGGCTGAGAACATGAAGATCAGGAGAGATCAAGGGTTGAGGCTATGGAGAGAGTCGATCCATATGCCACCAGAGAAGGACTGTTTGGATTACAGGTTCCACACCAAGGAACAACAGGACTTCTATGAGACTATCTTGTTGGATAAGAAGCCCATTGTCGGTGTCAAACCGCGGATCTCGGTAGGGGGTCCCAACTATGCGCTAGGCGGATGGTAATAGGAGACGAGGGACACGATGTTTTACCCAGTGTTCGGGCCCTCTTGATGGAGGTAAAACCCTCACGTCCCGCTTGATTGATATTGATATTGTGGATGTTTACAAGAGTGGATCTACCACGAGATCAAGGAGGCTAAACCCTAGAAGCTAGCCTATGGTATGATTGTAAGGGTTGTTGATGATGTGTCCCACGGACTAGAGCCATCCGGTTTATATAGACACCGAGAGGGCTAGGGTTACATAGAGTCGGTTACAATGGTAGGAGATCTACATATCCAGACGCCAAGCTTGCCTTCCACGCCAAGGAAAGTCCCATCCGGACACGTGGAGAAGTCTTCAATCTTGTATCTTCATAGTCTTGGAGTCCGGTCGATGATGATAGTCCGACAGATGATAGTTCGGCTGATGATGGTAGTCCGGCTATCCGAACACCCCTAATCCAGACTCCTCAAGAGCCCATGAACCAGGCTTCAATGACGATAAGTCCGGGCGTGTGTTGCTTGGCATTGCAAGGCGGGTTCCTCCTCCAATGATAGAAGATTGTGAACACCGTGATAGTGTCCGCTCTACAAAATAAATTCCACGTTCCACCGTAGAGAGAATAATAATATATACACAAGTTCAATCTGCTGAAGTTTTTTGTGGCATGACGTCACACCACTACCAAGCCATTACTTGAATTGTTTTTACTCTATCACCTCAGCGATTTAGCTTAAGCGGTTTCTTGGCACGCCTTGTCAAGCAGAGATCGTGTTTCCTTAATCCGGGATTCTCATCAATACGGGCGTAGTAACCCAATCGCGCCTGCTCGCCACGCCTCTATCGGCGCGCAGTCCCAAACGATCACGGAGACGGCTCTTGGTATTCTCCTCTTATAACGGGACCAAGGCTCGCTTTTTTCTTCAATCCTTCATCGAATCCTCTCCCGCCCAAGTTCCAGCACCTAGAGCTCCAGATTCGAGCGCCATGGACTTCCAACGATGTCCGTTCCGACCTCCGTGGTCGGTGGATGCCCTCCTCCGCCACGGAGGAGGACGTGCAAAGCTGCGGAGGCCAAGTACCTGCCTTACGAGATTTCGCACAGTTTGCTCGCCAAGGGCAGGCCATCCCCACCCCGAGCCCGGCGAGTATGTCGCTTTTGTATCCCACCTCCGCCGAGGTTTAGGCTTCCGATGAATCCTTTTGTGAGAGGGCTCATGTTTTACTATGGGTTGGAATTCCACGATTTGGCTCCGAGTCCATCCTCCATATTTCCGCATTTATTGTCGTCATGCGAAGCCTTCCTCCGCCACCCCTCACTTCGCCATGTGGTTGAAGACCTTCAATGTGGCGTCAAGATGATCGGGGCGCTGCTTGAGTGTGGCGGGCGCCATAAGTAAGAGGGCCGATGCCCGTGGGTCTACTGGCTCCTTCCAAGAGGAGCTCGCCCGTGGCAGCAAGAGTGGTTCTATATTACCGCTCCGAGGGGCCACAGCAAAAGCCGCCGCCTTATTACGCCTGGGACCTCCACGACGGTTGATGTCGTGGGTCAACCAAGGCTCAACTGGGGCTATCAAAGGACGTGCCCCACCGCAGGGGTCGGATTCGAGATCTCCTAACGAGGGAGATCGATATGGTGGTGGTGATGCAGTTATGCCGATTAGGCGCCTCCTGCCTCGCAAACGCCGCCTCTCCGGCTATGGGAGTTCAACCGAGGGCCACGGATTCTTCAACACTTCATGGGTATGACACCCCGGAGATGTACAACTTATTCTTCGGATCGCAAGAGGTGCGTCCGAATTGACCGAGGATGCTGGCCTAAGCTGCAATCGCCTTGGATACTCAAGTAAGTAGTTCCGAGTCCGACATACCGCTTTGTTTGCCTTTCGATGATTCGCTTATGACCAACTTCCTTCTACACAGGAGTGGATTGAGGAAGCAAAATTAATACGGTGTCCGGAACCCCTCCCCGAGACCGTGCCGGATCCCGTGCTGGTCCGGATGCTTGAGGTTGCGCCTTCAGAGGAAGGCTAAGGGGAAAGCAGAAAGCTACTGCCCGCCTAAGGAGGCTCTTGAAAGAGGGGGATCGAGAATCCTCCCCCAAGGGGAGAAGAGGACTGCCTCGAGGACCCGGGGCAAAGCCCCTAAACGGGGAAGAAATCTTCGCCAGAGGGTCCTGCGTCCGGGAGGCCCCGCCGCACAATCTCCCTTAATGAGTCAGCCTCCAACGAGCCGTAAATAGAAAGAAAGGAGTTTTATAATAAGGGACATCCCTATTTGTGCTTCGAGGATAACTAAAGTTTTTACCTTGTAGTTCGGATCTCCGCCCTTCGCAGATGAGCTCGTCTTCGGGGACCTTCGTCCGAGATGATAGAGAGCGAGACGCCCGTCCGGGCGCCGCCGGATAGGGCGGACGAGTCCGAAGTGTCGCCACGAGGGAGCCCCGGGTTTGACAAAGCCGGATAGTTCGGCGCCAATCGTGTACGGTCAAGGATCTCGCTTGAGAAGGCGTTTATCTCGTAAGATCAGCACGCATTGATGAGCATGGTGATTGAAAGGATTTCGTCTGGCCAAGGCGGGTTGCACGATGCCGCTGTGAGTTTGTCAAGCGGGTTTGAGGTACGTAAAATGACACACCTTTTAACAGTTTTGCATATAGAATGCGCTCGTATAGATAGTAGCCCTTAGACTCGGTAGGTTGTCGAAATCGACAGCGCGTCGAGGATCAAAATCGCAGGTTAAAATTCCCGCCGTGCCGATGCAGGTGGCGGGTCGTCCGGGGCCAGCCGGACTGATGGAGTTGCTGAACTAAAGCGGCAACTCGATGCACGCGGATGCGACATCACGCTGGTCAACAAAGCGACTTGATAAGTCGCAAGGTAAGTGTTATCGCGCGTCACTTGGTAAGGGAGCCGAAGCCATCTCCTTACAACATGTTCGTGAAATGCAGATAGTGCCGCTGCCGTGGAGAGTCTTCGAGCCGAACTTGCTCGAGCCAAGAAGCAGGCCAGAAGGAGTAATGCGGCGGCCTCGAGGACGGCCGAGGAGTTAGCGGCCGAAAGGGCCGCACACTGCCGGAGCAGGGAAGAGGTGGCCGAAATGGCCAGGAAGTTAAAAGATGCTACCGACCGCAATGAGGCTCTTGGGAAGGAGCGCCTAGCGGAGCAAGAAGACCTGCGGAAGGCCACCGCCGAAGCCAAGGATGCCTGCTCTGCAATGCGGGCTATAAAGGAAGAGCTGCGCCAGGCCAGAGATATTGTAGCCGGTAAGCCTTTTCGCTGCGCCAAGGTTTACGGATCCAAAATATGCTCACCGGGCCAACTGTGGGGTTCAGAGGACCCTTATATGGACTTAGCAGCGAAAAGGGGCGGATTCCGCAGTGCATTTTCGCCGTAAGGATCACAAGACTAAGAGCTGTTTTGGTCTCAATTCCATAGTCCGAGCATTCACTTCCGACCGACCGCTTGGCCGAGTTGGCTGAGCTAAATAGGTTGTCCGGCTTGCTATGACGGATATAGTGACCCATATCCGCCGGATAGGCCCCACCAAGAGTTACTTTGGTTTATTGCAGCAATTTCTTGGGGCGGTGCCGCATATCAAGGCGATGAAGCGGTCGGCCTGCATTGAGGGTGTGCGGATGGCGCCGCCTGCAGTGAAGACACATTGACAGAGATGGATGCCACCGCTGTTGCACTTCGGTTCGATGATAACCGTTACCCGCCGAGCACTATTTTGGCGGCGTCTGCGTGGTGCTCGTGGTAATAGAGTCGCAGTGCTCAAAAATGTTACGCTCAATGAACGCTTATATGATGTAAAACGATATTTATGATGTAAGCACCTTTTATACTTGTGCGCTCAAGTAATAGAATATCTCCTATGCGGCCGCTCATGTATACGTGTATAACCCGAAAGATGGCAGTCGTCGGCTTTCAGCCCCCACGCACAAGGTGCGGGGTGTTCGCAAAAATAGCGCGCTTTCACACTTAATCCGACGCCTCGGTCCTCAGAAAGGAGGTGGTAGCATAGCAAACTAGGCAACCGGACTATAATGCTTTATCACTTTCACTTAGCCATGGAGTTCGAGGGTGGGGCTACGACATAGCCCTCGGGGCACCGCGCCTCCGAATTTGGGCGCGGATGTGCTCGGCCGAAACGGCCCTTCGTTAAAGCGGAGGAATCCTAAACATTCCTATAGTCGATCGAGTGGTTGACCAGTCTCTCGCTGTATCATGACTACAGTTTTCGCTTTCATCGAGGTGCTCGCCAAATTAACCGGGGCACAATCGCAGAGTTCTCCGGAGCCCAAGTTAGCCGATGATACGGAACGAAGGCAGCAAAACACGTGAGCCGGGCAAACCCAACATTTGACCAAAGACATGATTCGAGCTGATGCATATAAGGCCTAACTCGAGACGCCAACACTCCCAAAGGTGTTCGGTCTTTATAATAGCGGCAAAACAAAGCCCTAAGCCCCTTGTGTCCGTGTACGGCAGGTTCTTCGGGCGCGCCCGATGCCAAAACGCCAGCCTCCACTCTGGTTATAATGATAAACCAGGGGATTATAGCAACAAGAGACAGAAGAAAGGTTTACGAGGGTCTTAGTCCGAAAGGAGTCCTTGCAACGGGTCCATACCGCACGTACTCTCGTGTTCCGCGCAGCCGATCCTCGACGGGTGTGCACGCTGTTCATCCAGTAAAAGAGAGGAACTTGGTTGGAAAAGAAATCGTATGAAAAGTGCATAAAAATTGAAATATAGATTAAGAAAGCTGAGCCTATGCTAGCTCATTATGGCTTATATGTGCAAACCCTTGTGAAGGGATGTGCGCTAGGTAGCCCCTAGTTTATTTATTCCGGACTCGCCCAGCCGTGTCCGGGTCTCAAAGCGACCTTTAATGAAATGATGCCACGTGGACCGGCTTTTAAGCGTAAGAGACGATAATGTGGTATTGCATTGAAGCGGACGAAAGCTTCCCGTCCCAAAGGATGCTTGATAGCTAGTTTTAAATGGGGCGACATGAAAGGTTAGCTTTTTCGCTCGGAAGTTGTCAGTGACCCAACACAACTTCTAGTAATAATGAAACTGCACCACCGGGCGTAAGGGCCTCGGCGCCACCTTTGAAGGAAGTGCGGCTATGCCGAATTGCGTATGGTCTATCCCAACTTGCGGATTGTGTCCGGATCTAGCAGGTTTAAGTCACCGCCGCCGTCCATCAAAACCTGCGCTAATTGCAGTCCGCTCTATTATGGGATCCAATATCGTAGCAGTCTATCCTGCTCCGGATACTTCCGGCTAATCCAGATGGTCGAAAGTGATTGGTTTTGACGTCCAATCTCGGTCCACTGGTGGATCGTATGCGACACTTGTCTTAGCGAGTGTCGTGTTGGCTTTCCGTACTATCACGTGAAGCGAAGTTTACTGTTTTGACTTCTTGTGGGAAAGTCTTTTGACTTCCGTGCTCGCTGGTGGGGTTCACATCGCCCTCGCCATGATCGAGCCCTTGTGTCCGGCGTTGAGTCTGCCGGACTGTTTAAAACCCAACAATTTCGTTGGTATGGTTTGCGTGCCTTCCGAGGTATCGTGGATTTGACATATCCGATCTAAAATTTTGTTTAAATTTGATAGCTCGCTCTGTTCTCCTTAAGAGGTCGTGTTTTATTGTTTGGTCGCGAGCTTTTGAATCCGGCGTTGACCGCCGTGCCCTTTGGGCTTTTTTCTTTATTCCGCGCTGGTCTTTCCTACGCCGTGACTTTTCGCTTCCATCTCCGATCTCGGATGTACTGGTCGCCGATGTCGCATCTTGCTAGCTACCTGTCTTCTCCTCGCAAAAGCGCGCCATGAGGCTTGTTAGCGCCCATTGTTCTTGGCTTCTTGGCCGAGGTGTCTGGCGAGCCATTCGCTCTTGGACATTGTGTTAAAAGCTGCTAGGGCTTCCGTCCTGACAATGACTATTTGGTTCTTTTGGTAAGGAACCTGTTCCAGAATTCTGCGCTACCGACTCTCCGGGCTGTTGGGTTATATGACTCAGATCGTCTCAGATCCGGAGGGCGGACATAAGTCCCTTGAAAATTTGCTCTAAACGCCCCCTCGAGCTCTTCCCAACTTCCAACCGTGTTTTCTGGGAGCCTTTTGAGCCAATGCCGAGCTGGCCCTTTGAGCTTGAGGGGTAGGTATTTTATGGCGTGGAGATCATCTCCTCTAGCCATGTGTATGTGTAGTATGTAATCTTCTATCCAGACTCGGGTCTCATGTGCCGTCAGATGCCTCTATGTTTATGGGTTTGAACCCCGCTGGAAATTCATGATCCAAAGACCTCATCGGTAAAACATATGCGGGTGTGCGGCGCCCAGTATTTGGGTGTGCCGCTATCTTCAACACTTGTCGTGTTGTGTTACTTCCTCGGGTCCTCTTTTTGGCCCGTAGATGGACCTAGTTGGGCCGTCCGCTTTTCCAGGATTATAATTCGCTTGTGTGCAGCCTCGCTTGTCGCTTTGGGCCCGTCATCTGCCGCCTATCCGCCAAGCGGCCTCTTTATTTTTGACCGTGAAGGCTCTATAGCTTCCTCGCAAATTCTCGCAGCAACTTGCGCTCGGTAGTTTCTTGTTTGATGGCCATTGCCATATTTGTTCTGCAGTCCTGAATACTTTGTTCCACTTCAATCTGAGTCGTCTTCGCTGTTTTGAGCTTCTGCTTTGCCTTCTTCAAACTTCTTGCAAAGGGCGACGAGTCTTGTGTGTATGTTCTTATGATCCGGTGTTGTGCCGGACTGTTGATTGCTCCGTGAAGGGGTTGATTATCCGCTCGTCCGCTGGTTTGCCCTGCTCTATCGCTGGGTCACTAGGAAGGCTGCTTTAGTCGAGGCGGGACTTAGGGCGCGCTCACGCCGCCGTTTTGGCTGTTTATCGGCGAGACTATCCTCCGCCGCCCCGTTGTTCCTCGTTATCGCTTCCCTTTGGGGTGTCCACCATGTATATGTCGTATGACGAGGTGGTCGCCCAAAGGTCCTGTAGGCGCTGGTTCTGGTTGTCTCCGCAACGCCGTCTGCATACCGCCGATGTCTTCGGAGTCGTAGTCGAGTATGTCGGTTAAATCGCCGACGGTAGCTACGGCGGGTGGTGGTGGGCTCAATTTCTTCGCCGTCTGCTGTCCCAACCATCCCGGCCGAGTTCGCCAGGGCTCTCGGATAGCGAGAGATGCTTCAGTGAATTTATGATATCGCCGAAGGGCGAGTGCTGAAAGATGTCCGCCGCGGCAAATTCCATGATCGGCGCCCAGTCGGATTCGACTGGCAGGGGCGCAGGAGGTTCGGAGTCCGGCAGGGAGTCCGGCTCCTCGGATTCATGAGCTTTATGCGGGACAAGGTAAGTGTTCAGCTCCATCGCCGTAGGAGTTGCGGCTCCCGAGGCAGTGTCCAGCCATCCGTCCTCGATCCGAGCGATCGCTCGACTATGGGTCGGAGCGACTCGTGCAGCCTCCAAGGTGCTATCCGCGCAGAGTTAGGTCATGCCCATCGTGACAGCCGCTGCACGCCGGGCTGTGGCTCGATCCATCAAGATCAAGTCTCCGCGATATCGCCATGAAGTTTAGGCTTCCAAACCTGACTCGACGGCCAGGGCGAAGCTTCGATCTGCTCCAGATGGCCAAGTGAGTTGGCCCGCAGCGCGGTTACCAATACGAAGATCTGTCCGGGAGAAAAGTCTCACCTGTGATTGCGCCATTGTCGATTGAAGAGGCCATCAAGCCTATCGGTGACGCATAGGAACTCTTAATGAAAGCACCAATGTCGGTGTCAAACCGCGGATCTCGGTAGGGGGTCCCGAATCGTGCGCTAGGCGGATGGTAACAGGAGACGAGGGACACGATGTTTTACCCAGTGTTCGGGCCCTCTTGATGGAGGTAAAACCCTACGCCCTGCTTGATTGATATTGATATTGTGGATGTTTACAAGAGTGGATCTACCACGAGATCAAGGAGGCTAAACCCTAGAAGCTAGCCTATGGTATGATTGTAAGGGTTGTTGATGATGTGTCCCACGGACTAGAGCCATCCGGTTTATATAGACACCGGAGAGGGCTAGGGTTACATAGAGTCGGTTACAATGGTAGGAGATCTACATATCTCAGACGCCAAGCTTGCCTTCCACGCCAAGGAAAGTCCCATCCGGACACTGGGAGAAGTCTCCAATCCTGTATCTTCATAGTCTTGGAGTCCGGTCTATGATGATAGTCCGGCAGATGATAGTTCGGCTGATGATGGTAGTCCGGCTATCCGGACACCCCCTAATCCAGGACTCCCTCACCCATAGTTTGTGATATGAGGTGGGTCGACTGGACCTACATTCAGGAGAATGAAGAACACTATCCTGGAGTGTATGACAGCTTCAGTGCTTGTGGAGTTGCAGATTTTGTTGGGCAGAAGCTCACAAATTGGAATGACGAGCTCATTATGCAATTCTACTCCACAACACATTTCTATCCAGATGGCAGGATAGTTTGGATGTCTGAAGGAACACGATATCAGTCAACCGTAGAGGAATAGGAAAGTCCGATCAATGCCCCAAAGGAAGATGAAGATGACTTGGACATTTATGCCAAGAAGAAGATGGGTCACAACTCGATGTCACACATGTACAAGGAAATCCCAGATGATACACTTGAGTCCTTCAAGTTTGGATCAGTTCATTATCTTCTATTAGGGCTGCCTACAATCAACTGGATCCTGAGGCACACTCTTTTGCCCAAATCAGGTGACCACAACATGATCAGAGGGCATGCAATCAATTTGCTTCACGTTTTTGATGTGCCTCGTAAATTCAAAGTCATGAGCCTCATAGTTGAAACTATCAAGAGGACTGCAATGCACTGTAAGAGGAGCCGTGGATATGCCCCATGATTCAGGAGTTGGTTAACTCAAAGATGGGCACAGGGAAGTATCTGTTGGATAAGGAACACATGGTTCTCTATCCTGACTCTGAGGACAATCAAGTTGTCATGACCGAAAATGAACCAACAACAGTACAAGCGCAAGAGAAGAAGGATAAAGCAAGGAAAGAGAAGGCTGCCAAGATGCCAACTCAAGCAGAGGCATCTGAATACTTTCTGAAGAACAAGCAGGAGCAGCTTGGTTACTTGATAGCATCAACTCTGCGGATTGAGAAGGGGTTGGCCAGCCTAACTCAAAACCAGGAGAGCCTGGAAAGAATCATGGAACAAAAATTCTATGATATTGATGTCAAAGTAACTGAGATTCGGTCAGCTGTGGAGCAGCTACAGGATGACATGCAGGAGAGGAAGGGCAGGACAACGACTGATGCATTTGCCAGAGTGCGACGAGCTCGTAGATCAGTCAGAGCTAGTTCAAGACACCAGAGTCACTTCATCGCCTCCAGCCACAGCTCCAAAGACCACCAGCTCCAAAGACCAACTCCTTCAGCTCCTTCTACATCGACCAAGCCTTCGCTCTTGGAGTTCTCCTGACACCACCACCACCAGAAGACCAAGCCTGAGAGACGATATAGTCCTATGCATTTTCTAGGAACTTTTTGGTAACTTGTTGCCAAAGGGGGAGAAAAATGTATAGATCATAGGCTTCGAGAGAGAGAGAGATTTTCTTTTGTTCTCTCTTGTATTTTTGGTTGAACTTTATTTGCTTTTGATTGTTTGAGATACTATGCAATTACCTGTGAGACATTGATGATCATGTGTTTGATCATAAGCTACACTTATGCTCGTTATGATATTATCTTACCTATCCTTATATGATCATTCACTTTGCTTGGTGATGAGTGCATGTATTAAATCTTTGTTATTTTGAGCACTCCACCAAGATGTATGTGACATGGAAGAGTAACCCATGAGCCTAATTCCTTGTGCATTTGCAGTCCAAAGCAAATATTACTATGCACAAATTTAGGGGGAGCTCTTGCTTATCACATACTTCTCAAAGCGACGATGTTTTTCAAATTTTATTATCATTTGTCGAAGCTTTGACCTATATGTTGTCATCAATTACCAAAAAGGGGGAGATTGAAAATGCAACTATCCCTAGGTGGTTTTGGTAATTCATAACAACATATAGCTCATTGAGCTAATGCTATTCCAAGACAAATATTCCAGGAAAGCTCAATGAATGGCATGGCATGGATGATGAAAGTGAATCCCTCAAAATATCAAGGACAAAGGATTGGCTCAAGCTCAAAAGCTCAAGACTCTACATTTTACATTTTAGTGATCCAAGATCACATTGAGTCTATAGGAAAAGCCAATACTATCAAGGAGGGATGAGGTGTTGCTTAATGAGCTTTTGCTTCATGTGCTTAGTGATATGCTCCAAAACCTCCACTACTTTCTCACATCCACATATGACCTAAACCTAAAGTCAAACTCGCCCTACCAATTCTTTCTATCCGCGCCACCGAGTTCGATGTCTTAGCCATCGCCACAAACCCTAGGCAAATCGGTCTCACCGATAGGGATCTCGGTCTCACCGAGATGGGATTGTAATCTCTCGCTTCCTTCAGAACGCTTCGGTCTAACCAAGTGAGCGATCGGTCCCACCGAGATTACAATGTAAACTCTCTGCTTCCTTTTGTAACTTTTCGTCTCACCAAAGAGCGAATCAGTCCCACCGAGTTTACTCCGACCAACTCTCTCGGTTAGCTAATTACCAAAATCGGTCTCACCGAAGTTTGTGTAATCGGTCTCACCGAGATTACGTTATGCTCTAACCCTAACCATATCGGTCCTACCGAGTTGCATGTCGGCCCCATCAAAACCCTAACGGCACTAGGTTTATCGGATCGGTCCGACCGAGTTTGTTGATTCGGTCCCACCGAGTTTGTTGATTCGGTCCCACCGAGTTTGGTAAATTGTGTGTAACGTTAGATTTTGTGGGAGGCTATATATACCCTCCACCTCCTCTTCATTCATGGAGAGAGCCATCGAACAAACCTACACTTCCAACTTACCAGCTTCCGAGAGAGAACCACCTACTCATGTGTTGAGGCCAAGATATTCCATTCCAACCATATGAATCTTGATCTCTAGCCTTCCCCAAGTTGCTTTCCACTCAAATTTTCTTTCCACCGGATCCAAATCCTATGAGAGAGAGTTGAGTGTTGGGGAGACTATCATTTGAAGCACAAGAGCAAGGAGTTCATCATCAACACACCATTTGTTACTTCTTGGAGAGTGGTGTCTCCTAGATTGGCTAGGTGTCACTTGGGAGCCTCCGACAAGATTGTGGAGTTGAACCAAGGAGTTTGTAAGGGCAAGGAGATCGCCTACTTTGTGAAGATCTACCGCTGGTGAGGCAAGTCCTTCCTGGGCGACGGCCATGGTGGGATAGACAAGGTTTCTTCTTCGTGGACCCTTCATGGGTGGAGCCCTTCGTGGACTCGCGCAACTGTTACCCTTCGTGGGTTGAAGTCTCCATCAACGTGGAGGTACGATAGCACCATCTATCGGAAGCACGACAAAAACATCCGTGTCTCCAATTGCCTTTGAATCCTCCAAACCCTTCCCTTTACATTCTTGCAAGTTGCATGCTTTATTTTCCGCTGCCTATATACTCTTTGCATGCTTGCTTGAATTGCGTGAAGATTGCTTGACTTGCTTAAGGATAGCTAAAATCTGCCAGTCTAAAATTGGGAAAAGGCATAGCTTTTATTTAGTCAAGTAGTCTAATCACCCCCCCCCCCCTCTAGACATACTTCAAGGTCCTACACGTAGCCAATGTCGATGATTTAACCGACATGCTCGACTTCGACTCGGCGACATCGACGGCATGGACGCCGATGCAGAGATTTACCAAGAACCAGCACCTCACAGGCAATCGAAGGCCACCTCGTCGTATGACATATACATGGTGGACACCCCAAAAGAAGGGAACGGCGATGGAACTACGGAGGATGACCTCCAAGAAGAATCCTAAGCGCCGGCGTCAGCGGCGCCGCTCTAAATCCCGCCAAAGCAAAAACGACGATTCCGACATGGAAGATAATAACACCCCGGACAGTGCAGAAGACAACCCCCTCCAGCAGGATTCAGCACAGGAGGATGGAGAAGCCAACCCTCAGGAGAGAGCGGCAGACAGAGCGGTAGAGGACGATAACTACATGCCTCCTCCGAAGATTTAGGCGAGCCTCGACGATTTACTTAATTTGTCGTGCCTCGAGGATCCCGTCGAACAAGAGCGCTTTCAAACGCAGGCTTATGGCCACGGCGAGCAGCCTCAAGAAAAACAGCAACAGCTTAGAGCTGACCAAGACTTGCTAGCCGATAGATGGACTGAAGTCCTTGCGTCAAGAGAACGAACTCAACGCCTCCAAGAGCTACCTAAAACGCAGGCTGCTACCCGATTAGAGGAGGAAGCACCTAGACCTACATCACCAGCGATGATGCGGCCGACCGACCACCTCCTCGTCATGACAGAGAGGCCTCTCGCCCACCACTCAAGCCGCACTCAAGCGCCGCCTAAAGAATACCAAGGCGGGAAATGCGCCACCTGCGAGATATATTGGAGGACAAGGCAAGGCAAACAAGATCGATCTATGGATCGCGGGCGCCCTACGACACGTGATTTATAACCGCTATGCCCGATATGGTAAATCTGGCCGCCAAACAAAGTAGACAAAGCTCGCTTGAGCTACATCGTGATATAGCCCAAAGACAGAGGCGCCAAGACACCCACTATGCTTCACAGATGAAGTAATGGATCATCAAATCCGAGGGCTTCAAACCCAGAACATCGAATCATACGATGGCACAACAGATCCCGCGGTATGGATCGAGGATTATCTCCTTCATATCCACATGGCCCGCGGTGATGATCTACACGCCATCAAATACCTCCACTCAAGCTTAAAGGACCAGCAAGGCATTGGCTTAACAGCTGCCAAACAGAATCAATTGGTTGTTGGGAGGACCTCGAAGCCGCATTCCTCGACAATTTCCTGTGGCACCTATGTGCACCACCAGACGTCGATGACCTAAGCCACATAATTCAGCAGCCAGAGGAATCGGCCAGACAATTCTGGACACGGTTCCTAACCAAGAAAAGTCAAATAGTCGACTGTCCAGACGTAGAGGCCCTTGCAGCCTTCAAGCATAACATCTGCGACGAGTGGCTTGCCCGGCACCTAGGACAGGAAAAGCCGAATTCCATGGCAGCCCTCACAACACTCATGACCCGCTTTTGCGCGGGAGAAGACAGCTGGCTAGCTCGTAGTAATAATATGACCAAGAGCCCTGGTAATTCGGATACCAAGGACAACAATGGCAGGTCGCGTCGCAACAAGCAAAAGCGCCGCATTAACGGCGCATAATGCCGAGGATACGACGCTTAATGCCGGATTCAGACGCTCTAAACCCGTCAGCGGAAAAGCCATTTAAAAGAAATACTCCGGCCCGGCCCAGCTTTGGACCGAATACTTGATCGTCAGTGCGATACACGGCACTTCGAAAAACTAGCCAATCACACCAACAGGATTGTTGGGTGTTAAAGCAGGCTGGCAAGTTAAGTGCCGAAAACAGAGACAAGGGGCTGTATAGCGATGACGAGGAGGAGCCCCGCCACGAACAATAGGGGATGTAGGGTTTCTCCACAAGTGCGGACGGTGAACATGATATACGCAACCCACATCCCCAAAAGGGAGCGGAAGCATGCACTCGTGGACGATATCCGCTGGAGCCACCGCCTAAAGTTCAACCCATGGTCCTCCGCGCCCGATCAGTTTTGATCAAGGACCACCCCACTAGCATCCGCCATGGCGGATTCGCCGCATTGGTTCTAGACCCAACCATCGACAGATTTCACCTCACTAGAGTCCTTATGGATGGTGGCAGCAGCCTTAACCTGCTTTATCAGATACAGTGCTAAAATGGGCATAGATCCTCAAGGATTAAACCCACAAAGACGACCTTTAAAGGCGCCATACCAGGTGTAGAGGCCAACTCAGCATGTGCTCGCCATACTTGAGGTGGTCTTCGATCCCCTGATAATTTCCGGCGAGGAGTTAATCTTCGACATAGTCCCGCTCAAGTGGCTATCACGCATCGCCGGACGAACCGCACGGTAAAGTTCAATGCGGTGCCGCACTACGCATACCTCAAGCTCAAGATGCCAGCCCTCGAGGAGTCATTACGGTCAATGGAAACATCGAACGCTTCTCCGAACGGAGGAGCATACGGCGGCCCTCGCGCGGAAGTACAAAGCAGCCTTTCAAGGCAAGTCCGCTATTAAACGTCCGGACACCGCTGCCGCCGCCGAGTAACCTACAACAAGACCGCCTCGCATGTTCCGAGCAAGCGTAGTAATGCGGCCCCAACCCCAGCCCTCGCGAATTGCGAACCAAGATTACGCGCGACATAACTACGCCTGAAATACCATGGGCATAGGGGAGGGCACGACCACGGCATGCCCAAAATGCGCTCAACCGCACTGTGGGCTCCCGATTTTGTCATTCTTTTCTTCTTCTTACTTTCAGACTCCACTTACGGAAGGCCCGCCCGGCAAGACAATCGCCAACACACGATGCAACAGCCAGGAGGCGTAGTTACGCCGAGTGTCCAGTGGTCTCTATAACGAGCAAAGATACTTGTTTCACATATTATCCCGCAGCTCGCCTCGAGGGGACATGTCAAATAGTCCCATCTCTTGCTTATCGCACTATTTGTATCGCCTTGCTTTTACCGCAGCCTTTTCAATAAACAATACATAGCTTTTGTCTATTATTGCATTCCTTTTTATAAAAATATGTTCATTATGACATTATGCAACCGCACACTTTGGTACGCACTAATACACCAGGGCTTACGTACCCATAATATGGTGTGAGAAGTCCGAACACTCTCATGAGTGCGGCACCCCAACTTATAGCATTATATGCATCGGCTTCAATCATGTCTTGGGTCAATAGTTGGGTTTGCCTGCCCCATGTTTTGGTACCTTACGCCCGCTATATCGGCTAAGGTAAGGCTGGGAGAACCACCGCGATTGTGCCTCGCTGAGCTGGGCTAAGCACCTCAAAGGAGAAAGCTAAACTGACCGTCATGATAGTGCGAGAGCTGGTCGCTGTTCGAGAGGTTTTCGAGTCCCTAAAGACTTATGCCGCTTAGAGCGAGGAGTCGGCTTTGTCCGCCTAGGCGTGATAGCGCCTCAACTCGGTCTTCCAATACTAGGGGCTTCACTAAATTTAAAATTATAGAATTCTATGGCTAAGTGAGAGTGTTCAAGCATTATAGTCCGATTGCCTTGTTCCTTGTGTTGAGCGCCTCAAAGGACCCAAGAATGGGAAAAGAGCGCTCAAGTTTATCCCAACACCCCAAAGACTGTGGCATGGGGGCGTAGTTTACGACTCGCCATCTCTCAAATTTAATAAACGGCCGCATGTAAGGTAATATTTTAAATTCAAAAGCTTGCTTAGCGATATGAACAAGTTTTCAGCAGACAGATCACAAATGCGAAGTTTACTCAAAATTACATCTTTGAGCACTCATCCGCTATAAGGCTGGCACCCTTCAGACGCCTCATAATACATCTCGGCTTGCGATGCTCCTTGCCCGCGGTGGTCCGTCTGTCACAAGCTTCTCAGCATCCATCTTGCCCCAAAGGCACTTTAGCACGGGCAAGGGCCCTACGGGCACCTTCGATGCATACGGAGCGCTTGATGACTTCAAGCCATGGACATGCATCCACCAGCCACCTTACCAACCCAAAGTAGCTCCTGTGAATGGCTTCCCGTGCCACACCGACTATGAGATCTTCATGGCCTGTTCGCCACCTTATGGAGCTCGACCACCGCTTCACTGGTCGCCATAGGCATCGGTGTCCGCCTCAAAGATACCGAGACCGTAACACCTTCTCCGCCGAGCCCTCCTCTTCGCTCGGTAGAATGCGGCAAGCCGGACACACTCGGGAAGATGTGCGAATGCTCCCGGAGAGCTCCGACTCGGTAAGTAACAAGTAATTCACTTTCACGTGCTTGCTTTGCATAAAGAATGCCTTACCCGCCGCTATCTTCTTCATCGCCTCAATTTCCTGGAGGGCTTTTTGGCTTCGCCTTGGCAGATAGGGCGCTCAAGGGCCGAGGCAAGCTCGACTCTCGAGTCTTTGAGTCAAGCCCAAACTCGTGTTTTTTCATGAGAGCCTGGAGCTCTTGCTGCACCTCCGCCACCCGCGCCTCCCCGCTTTCTCATTGGTACGCCCACGGCCGCATTTTTTCGCCTTGACAACGCTTCCTTTAGGGTTGCCACCGGTTGTGGCCCCTGTAATACCAACGTTGGTCCCATCATTTTTGCAACCACATCTTTTTATATACTTACATAAGGTATTACTTACCTTCCTTGTCCTCGAGCTGCTTCTTGGCAAGGCCGAGCTCGTTTCTCGGACCGCCGAGGCTCGCTTCAATGCATCGACCTCCGCAGTCAAGGCGGCAGAGGTCAAAAGACAACCTGCATTCCCATATTGACATACTTATGTTAGACTCTCACAGATATCTTTTGATCCTCGCCCGGCTTTTCTTTCCAACACCAAACCGAGCATCAGGCTACCGTCTATGCGGTAATATTTTTACATATCTTAAATACATACCTCAAAGCTCGTTAGAAGGCTGGCACAAAGCTTCAGCCAGCCGCGCTTGGTGGATCGAATCCTTCGGATCACCACACTCATAATAGTGCGGTGCTTCGTCGATGGAGGCGCCTGCTAAGCACCTCCAGCAGATTATCCGGTGCCTCTGTTGGACGGAGGTCACCGGTGTTGTAGGCTTGCCCTTCCTACTAGGGGTGCTCACGGACTCGAACCACTGAAGGTTCTGGGCGGTGTCCGCCTAGGGCCGGACTTGAAGCCCTTGGGGTTTTGTCCCTTTGCACTGAGTCCGGAGGTCGCCATGGGCGCCTCAGACCACCTCCTCCTGGCTTGGCCCTTTTGGGACGCCACTCGCATCATCCGCAGCATGAGGAGAGGAGGCAGCCGAAGTGAAGTGCTATTCACATCCGACGAACCAGGAGCCGCCGATGAAGCATCGAGCCCGCCTTGGGCGGACTGCATGATTATATTCGGCGCCGGTTACCGTGCAACAAAGGAACGCCATGAGTTATTCTCGCATCCGGACATTTACGATTTTGCTGGGCTTGGCCCTCGATGGCTACCTCTTCGCCATCGCCGTTGGTGGAGTAGTCCGAGGAAGGGTCCTCCTTCTGACCCTCCGCCCCCTGGGGCGGCCTTCCTTTTCATTCCTCCCCGCCGGAGGGGGAGAGGCCTCTTCTTCCTCCTCATCGCCTTCAAAGGAGGAGGCGCCTGAGTCATCGGACGATGAATCCGACACTCATCGTGCCGGAACTCTTTCGAGTTCCCGCGGTTTTTTCTCCGCACCACGAAGGTGCCGGAACCAGCAGCCCCATCAAGCGGGCGTCCGCTGGTCTTCGGGCAAGGGAGCCGGATAGTCAATCTGTCCGCACGCCTTCGCCAATCTCGTCAAGGTAAGGGAGTTTAGATCCCGTGATAGAATCAAACTATGGAAAACAAGTAACCCAAAGGGTAAAATAGCTTACCGCTGGCTTGATGTCGCGCGCTGCTGAATCCATGATCCTCAGAGCGGATGCGGGGCCTCTGCGGCCTTGAACAGCACCTTCCAGGCGACTTCGTACGTAGTGTCAAAGAGCCTGCTCAGGGTTCGGTGTTGTGCCGGATCAAACTCCCACAAACTGAAAGCCCGTTGTTGGCACGGGAGGATCCGGCGGATGAGCATGACCTAGACTACATTGACGAAGTTTGAGCTTCCTGCTCACCAGGTTTTGGACGCAGGTTTGAGTCCGTCAGCCCTCCGAATTACTCCCACGACAAGCCCGCTCTTTCCGTGAGGTGAGCCGTAGGGAAGCCATATCGACTGGGGCCGCTGCCCATTCAGGGTCACGCGGCTCGGTGATGTAGAACCACCCCGATTGCCACCCCTTTATGGTCTCCACGAAGGAGCCCTTGAGCCATGTAACGTTGGGCATCTTGGTGGCCTTCCACTACCTTCGGTTTGACATTGAAGGTCTTCAGCCATAAGCCGAAGTGGGGCTGGATGCAGAGGAAGGCCTCGCACACGACAATGAACGTCGAGATATTGAGGATGAAGTTCGGGGCCAGATCGTGGAAATCCAGGCCGTAGTAGAACATGAGTCCCCGGACAAATGGGTGAAGTGGGAAACCTAGTCCGCAGAGGAAATGGGTGAGGAATGCCACCCTCTCATGGGGCCCGGGTGGATGAGCTGCCCTTGTCGGGGAGCCGTGCGCTGATGTCATTGGACAAGTATCCGCTTTCTCAGCTTGATGTGTCCTCCGTGACGGAGGAGACAATCCACTTGCCTCCCGCTCCGGACATGGCTGGAGAAGGTTGAGGTAAGATGTACGAACTTGGGTGCCGGAGCTCGAAAAGCGAAAATGGATAAGCAAAGGAGGAAGAAGGCGAGATGGAAAAGGTGGATCCTTATCCCTTATATGGGCGGCTAAACTATGTGCCCCACCACCCGGGTAAAACTCGCTTATCTCCCAAGCGCCATAAATTAATGGCACGGTTGGGTTACCCACGCCCGTATTGATGAGAATCCTGAATAAGGGGACACGATCTCCGCTTCAACAAGACGTGTTAGGAAAGCACCTCGCTAAGTGCGCCGAGGTGGGACGGTAAAACGATTCAATAAAGGCTTGGCCATGGTGATGTCACGCCATGAATACGCCACAGATTGGATTTGTGTAAATATTATTCTCTACGGTGGTATGTGCAACTTATTTTGCGAGCCGGACACTATCCTTGTGTTCAAAATCTTCTATGAAGTATTCGAGGAGGAACCCGCCTTTGCAATGTCGAAGACAATCTGCTACCACGGACTCGCCGCCATTGAAGCCTCAGTTCAGGGCCACCGAGGAGTCCTGGATTTGGGGTGTCCGGATGGTCGGACTATAACCTTTGGCCGACTCTCGGACTATGAAGATACAAGATTGAAGACTTCGTCCCGTGTCCGGATGGGACTTTCCTTGGCGTGGAAGGCAAGCTTGGCGACACGGATGTAGATCTCCTCCCATTTGTAACCGACTTATGTAACCCTAACCCTCTCCGTGTCTATATAAACTGAGGGTTTTAGTCCAGAGGACTAACAACAATCATACCATAGGCTAGCTTCTAGGGTTTAGCCTCTCGATCTCGTGGTAGATCTACTCTTGTACTACCCATATCATCAATATTAATCAAGCAGAGTAGGGTTTTACCTCCATCGAGAGGGCCCAACCTGGGTAAAACATCGTGTCCCTTGTATCCTGTTACCATCCGCTTAGACGCACAGCTCGGGACCCCTACCCGAGATCCGCCGGTTTTGACATCGACACTTGGCGCTCGGGGACTGATTAAGTCCCAGATTATTATACGCCAACCAACTTGTCTGGAATCTTTAGACTCCATGCCATATAGTTCTCTACCATATGTGCCGATAACCAAAAGGCACAAGTTGGGACCAAAGATCGGATCATTTTTTTTCGGGCTATGCACCAAGCAATAATTTTATGCTCACTCTCCTAATACTTGGAGTTTGACAATTGGTTGACGCCTGTTGATACTCGAATGAATATAGGCACTTCTTGTCAACATCGATGCTTGTCCGAGTGAACTTTGGAGTACATAGCAAGAATATAAGTACTGTCCATCCGATCATTTTGTGCAGTTCTACTGAAATCACCCGATGTAATGATTTGCCCGCGAGTTCAGGCTCCAAATTACTCCTTTATGAAATCGCAAACAGTAGCACAATAACAAATTACCAATACATATGACAGTGCACAATAATCAGGATAAAGACCAGTACCAACCTGTGTGAGGTAGCATATCAATTACTATTTCCTTTGACCGGAAGCCAAGATAAGCCAGCGATCGA
This sequence comes from Aegilops longissima, assembly GCA_021605205.1. Classification (NCBI taxonomy): domain Eukaryota; kingdom Viridiplantae; phylum Streptophyta; class Magnoliopsida; order Poales; family Poaceae; genus Aegilops; species Aegilops longissima. The sequence goes on along the minus strand of CM038676.1, from coordinate 140,463,465 downwards.
CAAAGAAAGGAAGAAAGCAAGCGGATATTAGCGATCGACAGAAAGGACGAAGCTGCCGAGGCAATGAAGCACCCAAAGTTTTGTGCGCTCCACCAAAATCGAGAATCCTGTTGGCACATATATTGAGAGAGTGAGATTACTGTAATAGTGGGACTAGTTGATGGAACATACACTAACAAATAGAAGCACCCTCATTATCTTAATGGGCAAAGTTAGCAACATAGTAATCTTGCTTAAAGACAGGTATTAGTTTATTTAATTAGTGCCAATTATCTCAACTCAACACTCAAAGCATTGCCATTTATCATAGGTTGCAAAACTAAAAAGTGCAAAGATAAAGGAGTTTCTCATGACAGTAGCACGATACAAATATGGATGAAGGCCTTAGGCCCGTACCAACCTGAGAAAAAAAGCTTATTCATGTAGTCTCATAAGAGATGATAAAGCACTCACTGGAATCACACAATAGTATATATTTTTGTGCACTTCAAATGTATGGTTGAAATCACTCTTGTTTAACAAAGGCTGGATTATATCGAATATTATCAAGAACTTCCAGCCGAGTTAAAGCAATCGGGCTGATACAGCTTCATTGTATTGTCTTGTGTAGTTCCACTAAAATGTATGATTGGCACAACATGATCCCTGTTTGCACAAGTAGGAACAAGGTGAAACCTTCATTAGCTTACTGAGAAAGGATAGGAACACATTAGCATATTATTCAAACAGTAGCATCAAATTCATGATGGACAATACGCAAAACATTGCCTCATTGAACCAATGGCAATAAATTGACATGCAAAACAATAGCACTATTATGTCATGACACTAATAATATTCCCTCCCTGCTCCACCACATGATTCACCTCCATAGACAAACATTCACACGTACACGATTCAGCATAGGGTCCTACTAAAGATTTGTTTAACTCCAACAGGAAAATTAGGCAGTAATAAATTAGTGGTACTTAAGTGCTCCTAATTAATTGAGACAGCAGAAGTGGAAGGGCTCGCTGGAGGATCGTCTCACATGTAAGGTAGTCGTTGCCGGAGCCCTTGAATAGCCTCGACCGAGGCCTCCGCTTCAAAGAAATCGCCTTGGCATCTGCTTATTCTTCTTCTTCCTCCTCTTCATGCTATGTTTCTTTCTCTCACCAGCCAGGTGAAACCAAGTACATGATTGGCCTTCTAATTCAGAATTGGTTTTGTCGGTGAGGGAGTACAAGTGTACTAGTAAAAAACAGCATTATTTTCTCATGGCAGTCGGAAAATAGAGATGAACACATGCATTAAATATCATTCTTACCTAAAGGAAGGTTATTGCGCCAATATGAATGATGTGGATTGGAACACAGATCTCCCTTTGTGTAGTTCCACCAAAATGAACCAACTGTTCCATCTGACATTCCAGTTAAACAGCACAAAAGTCACTTATTTTAAGAAGAGTTTTGTATAGTGCACCAAAGGTCACAACAAAGAACTGTGTGAATTGTATATCCTGCTTGCACAAAAAGGCACAGAGGAAACAATGAGTCTCAAACAATTACAGGCAAAAACATTTGGCTAAACTTTTCGAGTCTCAAACAATTACAGGAAAAACAGTGGCATGGCTTCATTTTTACCAGGACATTATATTAAGAACAGCTAAGGATGCGCTCGTTTCACTGTGTTTGGTGCAGGATTTTCGAGGAACACAATTCCTACTTAATCTTTCCCTTCCAACCGCTCGAACACGGGAAAGGTGAATAGTGTTTCATAGGAAAGCTGGTCTCAGTAGTACTGATTCCAACGGATTAGAAACATCCACACGCTGCTCATTTTTGGGCGAAGCCTGAGGCAGCGCCGCTGCCATGCGTTAGACAGGTTGTTGTGCTGTGTTTGCCGGAATAAAAAAATCAACCTTGTGTGGTACGTGAGGTGAGGACAAGAGTAGTCACTGTGCAGCTGAATAAACAAATAGCATCTCATACTTCCAAGCATGCTACTCTAAAAAAACATATCTGTACATTTCGTAGTCCATCCGAACACATTCTCTTGAGAGTTTCCTCCGGTTCGCTGTTCCATAGTTTTATACCTACATTCCTTTCCTATTCCTCTATTTTCATCAAGACATATGTTTTCTGCCCCTTTATTCTGATCGGAGCCTAAATATTTGGTATAAGGGCATGGGACAAGGTGCACCAAAGAAGACAACACCATGTACGTAAACAGGGGCATAAAGTGGTGATTCATAGCTTGTTGCCCCGAGAAACAAACATCCAAGAAACATATCTGGGTTGGTCCCATTTTTGTTCACTCTAGCCACCTACTCCTATGTGTGGATAGCAAATCTAGTCCTGGTCATACCACTGTACAACGTTACCCCTATATTTCCCTTTTTCACCAAGAGACCGTTGGATGACCACCAGATTACTTTCTCCCCCTTTCCTTCCTGTTTGTACCAAGTCCGATGTACATACTAAATTCCCCACCCCCACTTTATTTCAATGACAAGTATTTTCGGACGGAGGAGTACAAGATTCGACTCCATGAAGTAGCTTTACCTCTAACAATAGAAGAAAAAAAAGGTGACGTTGGACCATCCGATCGAGAGGGGCTGAGAGGTAGAAAATGATGCACATGCAAATGACGTAGTGAGTCAAAGTAGAGCTAAGGCAGTTTCAACAAAGATATACCAAGGTCTTCGGATGTGGATAGGTGGGCGGCGGGAGGCGGATCCGCCCACAGCAACGCATTTAAGGGATCGGAGGACCTCCCTACGGGCGCCGCCGAGATAACGGTGCGGCCGGTAGTGGGTCTCCTCCTCATTGCCGACGACGGCCCAAACGCTACCCTCCTCCCTTCACCGTGGAGGGGATACGTCCGGATCTCAGAATCAGCGGTGAGGATAGAAAGCCGTTGTTTTTGAAGGGAGAAAGACAGGGTTACTACCCTATCTTGTTTAGATCTCGAGAGGATGAGAGTGTGAATAGAGCAGCCCTAGCAAGCAAGCGCGAGGCTCCGCCTATATATAAGTAGTGGGGTAGTTTTCCTTTTCACTCCATCAAAACAATCGCTTAAAATTATGTACTATACTACATGCCGTGTCGCGTTTTTTAGTTGTTGATTGTTTTTGAGATAGCTACCCGCTTGTTCCAAGTGGTGTTACGGTGTGCCAGTCGCACTTTGTATCGCTCAAGTCCGTAGTACCGCAAGTCCCTCCATTAAATGAACAACCACCCCTCGTAAAATTGTGAACAAGCCCACGGCTAAAATTAGCGTAAACGGGTTGCCCCAACATGCATTATTATTTATATTTTCTACTCCCTCCGCTCCTAAATATAAGTCTTTTTTATTAGCCGCACCTAAGACAAGATTTTTTTATTAGCAAGTGAACCCCACATGTCATAGACACAAAAATTGTGGCAAGATTCCCTTAGGCAAGCCAAAGTGTGTCTAACAATTTGAGCAACTCAGGTTAGGCAAGTGTGGCAAGTGTGGGAAAAATAATGTGGAAACATAAGACAAACATAGTCACAATCCAAACAGCCCCGTGATTTTTTGTGACATGCATGTAAATTTGGTTAGTTAAATTTATAGTCAAAATTTGGCAAGGTGCATCAAATCAACACATGCAAGTATCAAAAGGAAAGTCATGGCATGCATGCATGCGTTGTACTCCCTCCGTTTCCAAATATAAGTCTTTTTAGATATTGCAACAAGTGACTACTCCCTGTGTTCCTAAATGTAAGTCTTTTTAGGGATCCCACTACAAACTACATACGGATGTATATAGACATGTTTTAGAGTGTAAATTCACTCATTTTGTTTCGTATGTACTCCAGTTCATAGTGAAATCTCTAAAAAGACTTATATTTTGGTACGGAGGGAGTACATATGAAGCAGAATATGTCTACTCCTACATAATGGCGGTAGCCCGCTTGAAATGTGTAAAAGAGTTTTATCGAATGCAGTGCTTTGATGTGTCACGCCAACTCGCATAAGCCCGAGAAATTTGATTACTACGACACCTCTCCCTCATGGATCGAGCTCGGTGTTTGATCGCACTGCTTTTGTTGCATGACAGTGGGCCAACCACCTGTTGGGCCCACCTGTCATGGACGCAAAGGCAGGAGCAGTAGTAGAAGCTTTCGCTACACGCTATCCGAGAGAGTCCTGATTAGGTGGTGTCCGGATAGCCGAACTATAACCTTCGGCCGGACTCCTGGACTATGAAGATACAAGATTGAAGACTTCGTCCCGTGTCTGGATGTGACTTTCCTTGGCGTGGAAGGCAAGCTTGGCGATACAGATATGTAGATCTCCTCCCATTGTAACCGACTGTAAACCTAGCCCTCTCCGTGTCTATATAAACCGGAGGGTTTTAGTCCAGAGGACTAACAACAATCATACCATAGGCTAGCTTCTAAGGTTTAGCATCTCCGATCTCGTGGTAGATCTACTCTTGTACTACCCATATCATCAATATTAATCAAGCAGAGTAGGGTTTTACCTCCATCGAGAGGGCCCAACCTAGGTAAAAACATCGTGTCCCTTGTCTCCTGCTACATCCGCCTAGACGCACGCTCGGGACCCCTACCCGTGATCCGCTGATTTTGACACCGACATTGGTGCTTTCATTGAGAGTTCCTCTGTGCCGCCGCTATCGTGAAGGATGCTCATCCCGCCTTTTAAAGACGGCATCATTGTTAAAGGAGCTGGCTATCGGCCAAACTCTACGGCTAGGGGTTTTCTTATGACCACTGCTCGTCGCCGCTACCGACGATGACTTCGGTCATCGGAAGCAATCTTCATGTCAACTCAGAACTCGCCGAGAAGTTAGATCCGACGGAGCTCTCTTCCTTAAACGAAGCTCCTCGGATCGCATCGCCGCCGGGAGTCGCTATGATCACGATCGATTGGGCCTAAACCCGATCCGAGAGATTAACTCTCCCCAGTCACCCATCACGCTGCCGTGGTGGAGGAACAATGCGGCGACCCTTCGCTCATATTAAGGACTAGCTATGTCCGATTCCCGATCCCTCCAAGCCGGATACCCACGAGGGGAGGGCTACACTCAAGACCTGAACTTAGAGTCGGCAACGGGCTAGATTCATTGGACAACATCCAAGAATCCAAGCTTCCGAAGTTCGAAACTCCTTGGCCCTTGAGCCTCAGATTGGGTGAGGTTTCGATGTATTTCCACCCACCCACCAACATAGGCGATCTATCCAAAATTAGGAAAGAGCCCGAGGAAACAAAGACATCATTATCGGGCCGATTCCTCCCGTTATGAACAGATAAAGGACCGCCGTGAGGAAGACGCAATTTCATTCTTCCGCAATAATTGCACGGACAAGGAATCTCAACGCCATAGTCGCCGTGGAAATTGCACGCTTATTGACCTCGCATCCATAGTACGAAAGTATTGTGCGATGGAAAGCGCCTGAAAACCAAGTAAGATTTTGGGACAATCCGCCCTCAATACAAACCCAATTCAAATAAAAGGGTGCATTATCGCCAATCACCCGGTTAAACACCAAAAACAAAAAATTTCTACGGGCATGGAACTGCATCGAGGGATGGCTCAACGGACCTCAGAAATTCATAGTACAGAGAGCGCCACATCAACTCATAGCCTTAGAGCATGTTGGATACTCCGGAAGGTGGCCAAAAGCGACGAGGAGCTTCTAACCCCAGCATCCAAAGAGCACCAGCCCAGGGACACCAGTACGGTATTAGCAGTCTTCGAGACTTTTGCATCAAACAATATGCGAAAACAAACACTCCGCAGCCTTGCCGAAGTCTACCAAGTAGCAACAATAAATCCATGGAGGACACGGCTATTACCTTTAATGCCGTTGATGAACCTAAATTCAACAACCCGAGCACCAAAGAAGATTGGTCCTCGGCCCAATAGTGGATTTGGCTTTCGCTTTACCAAGGTACTCATGGACGGTGGCAACGGATTGAACCTCATTTATGAGGAAACCCTTCAAAATGGAAATAGACTGGAGCCGATTGAGCGAAGCAAAGACAACCTTTAGAGGAATAATCCCCACGGGAAGCGTACGTGCACAGAAAAATCACACCGATGTGGTGTTCGCATGCCGGATAATTACAGGTCCGAGGAGGTCACGCCCAAGTGGGCCTGCTCAGCAGCGGATACCACGCCTATTAGGGCTAGAGGCATTCACAAATTTTCAAGCTATACCCCATTACGGGTACATGAAGCTCAAAATGCCCGGGCCCAACGGAATCATCACTCTTGCTAGTGACCCGGACATAGCACTCACTACAAAATAAGACAGCCACACTAGCCCTTGAGGCACTATCCAAGCCCTAGCGCCGAGGAACCGATCAAGGCCAGACTCCATGGTGAACAGGACGATGTGATACTCGATAAAAGATCAAGTCCACCTCCTTTAAACCAGCGGACTTAAATAGTCAAATTCCAAGTCCACCCAACGGACCTTACAAAACGGCCTCCATCGGGCACAATTAAACCCTAATGTAGATGCCGCGACCACGAGAATTCCTACACGAAAATTGGGACATCTTTGCCCGCACCCTTCGTGACATGCCAGAATCCCACACCGGCTGGCCGAAAGCACAAACCCTAAACATCCTAAAAGGATCTCAAGCCACCAAACAGTTTCTTCGCCGCTTCCCAACCTAAGAGACAAGCCATGGGAGAGGAGCTAGCCAAACTATTGGAGGTCGGATTCATCGTAGATATAAAACATCCGGACTAGCTAGCAAACCCGGTGATGGTACCAAAGAAGGATAAATCTCGGCGCACCGAGGAGAAAAGGCATTACCCTCTATCGCCTCCTCCGCAAGACCAACACTTCGAGGGACGGATGCCACAGCCGGACTCAAGAAATAAAAGCCATATTGGCAACAAACCCGTCCTGGCCGCCGCCAACATGAGCGAACCAATGCTATTATACATCACCGCAACTCATCAAGTTGTAAGCGCGGTGCTCGTTGTCGAACGAGAAACGGACGACACAAGTTTCCTTCAAAACCAGTTTACTACGTGTCCATCGTCTCACTCCGCAAGTCACGGTATCCGATTATCAAAAGATAGCGTGACGCGGTGTTTATGGCATCCCGAAGCTGCGACACTACTTTCAAGAGTGTTCGATAACAAAGAGCTCTCAAGTACCTCTTAACGACATTATAAACAACCGCGACGCGACGGGACGGATTGCCAAATGGGCCATTGAGCTCCTCCCGCTCGACATAACCTATAAGCCACGGCGAGCCATTAAGTCGCAAGTTTTGCCGACTTTCGCCGAATGGATCAAGCCAACTCCCTAAAGAGTATGGCACATATTCCAACCGGATCATGCACTTTGACGGCTCCAAAATGTTGGCTGGTCTGGGGCAAGGCCGTTTCACGTCCCCAACAGAGATACAGCCCAATACGCACTCCGATAATGTATACGGACTCCAACAACGCAGTCGAACACGAGGCCCTTCTACATGGTCTCTTGATGGCAGATCCATGGGCATTCAACGCCTAGAGGTGCGGGGATTCAACCTCATGATATCCCAAATAAATGGAGACTTTGATGCCAAGGATCCAAAATGGCAGCTTATCGCAACGCCGCCCTAAAATGTCAGCCGGTTCAAGGGCTCAATTTCACCATATAGCCCGAAAACAATCAGCAGCAGACGCCTTGGCACGACATGCTAGCGCGATGCCGCCCCCCAATATCTTCTTAGAGAGGCTGTTCAAGCCATCCAGATATGGGAAGGAGTCCGGAAATAACAGCCCGACCCAACAGCAATGCCCGACACCAACATTCTCGACACAATTGGAGGCTCGCCAACGGCAACATCTTCAGCCCACGTAATAATGGCAGTCATTGCCCGTGGACGGAACCATTCCTAGCCTACCTAACCAGGCAGGAACTTCCCGAGGACCAAAACGAGGCACGCTGCATAGTGCGGCGATCTAAAGCCTATAAAGTCCATGAGGGAGAGCTTTATAAGAAAAGCACGACCGGAGTCCTTCAAAGGTGTATCTCCGAAGAGGAAGGGCGGAATCTTCTGGCTGAAATTCATGCCGGACTCGGCGGCACCATGGCGCAGCCCGGCCCTTGTAAGCAAGGCCTTCCAGACAGGATTTTATTGGCCGACGCCCGGCAGATGCTCAGACTTAGTCCAACGATGCGTTGCCAGCGCCAGCTTTTGCTAATCAAAGCCACATGCCACCCACCACCCTCCAAACTATACCAATCACCGGCCCTTCGTGGTCCGGGGCTTGACATGGTTGGACCCTTAAAGGAGGAACCCACAAGCAAAAATACCTACCGTCATGGTGGATAAATTCACCAAATGGATAGAAGCCAAGCTCGTTAAGACGGCCGAATCCGGACCGGTGATAGACTTCATATCGTGGGTCGACATCGCTACGGCCCCCCATAGCATCATCACTAATAACGGCACGAACTTCATGGCCGACGAGGTCAAACTCGTGCAAAACATGGGCATCAAGCTCGACTATGTTTCAAGATATCACCCTCAAACTAACGGTCAAGTCGAGCGAGCAAACGGTCTAATCATGAGCGGCATCAAACCCAGATTAGTGCGGTCCTCAAGGAATCTAACACGACCGGGTAGAGGAGCTCGACCAGACTGGGGCTGCGGACCACGCCGAATCGCACCACGGAATTCACACCATTCTTTATGGTATACGGCGCAGAGGCAGTTCTGCCTCATGACATAATTCATGACTCACCAAGGCGCATGTACGAAGAAAGAGAAGCCGAGCTCGATCGGCAGGATAGTTTGACGCTTTGAGGAGGAGCGTGACGTGGCAAAAGCCCGCTCCGCATTGTATCAATAGTAGGCTCAAGATATCAAAGCAGAAGTACGGGCCAAAACTTACTATGTTGGCGAGTTAGTTCTACGCCTGCCGGACAAGAAAAAGGACAAACTCAAGCCCATATGGGAAGGCCCTTTATTATCGACTCAAGTCCCGACCGTGGAGTGTACCGCCTGCGAGATGCATCGGATAATCGACTCGAGCCGAACCCATGGAACGCAGCCCGCCTCCGAAGATTCTACGCCTAGCGCCGGATTCGGGTTCGCCTCCTTCCTCCGCCTATTTTTTACACATTAGCTGTCTTCTCCTTCTCCTCTTTTCTCTTACAGCCTTTAAAGGCTCGCTCACAGCATTGTTCAAGACACACTTGACGCGCTATCTCGCGCCATTATACCTCGGGGCTTTTTAATGTAAGCTTATTTGTATGGGCTTTATGCCTAACACATGTGTAACGCCCGCATGTACCTTTTATTCACCATTATATGCATCGATATGACTTAAGTTTTGGCCAAGCTGGGTTGCTCGCCTCGTGGCTTACCCCTACGCTCCCGATTGTTCGCTAGGTGGTACAGGAGCACCTCTCCAATTGTTATCGCCGGTCACCGGATGTGTACCTCAGATCGGGTGAAACCGAAAGCTAGCGCTTAAGGGAATATTCGGTCGGTGAACTAAAGATGATTTCTCACTTATTTATTTATCTGCCCCCTGATGCTTTTTCTCGCTTTTTTCGTAGTCCGACATGCACTTTAAGGCATGCCTCCTGTGGAAAGGAACCCCTAACTAACTATTCTCCCGGAAGATGTTTCTTACTAACCATGTAATATAACATACCTAGTTGGGAACTTGTCTGCTCAAGCACTAATGACCCCTACGCCTGGTTTCCACGCATGCCCCGCTTTACATAACCGTGAGGGTATTCGACACACCCGGACTATAGGGTCCCGAGGTTGAAGCTTAAAAGGTCCGCCATGACAAACGATCTACAATCCGCTAGAAGGCATTTTTACATGTCATCTTCAATTACATAGTCAATTTGATCGGGTGTATTCCTCCTCAATACCATCTAATAGGCTGTCTAGTTTACAGTCCTGTTGGGAATACTTTATGCCGCTTCTACTTGGCTGTACACTAAGCTCACAGGATCTCCTTCCCATCGGCCCCCATGTGTCCGACCTCCTCGGCGCTTTGACGGCAGGCCGATATCTTCCATAATCGGAAGCGCTGCCGTTCCCTTAAGCCTCTCCGCAAGCTTCCAAGGCCTTCGGCAGGGAGACAGATGGCCACAAGGCCTGGGCGACGCTTTTCATCACCGCCAACTCGCTCGCAGCTTGTAAGAGCTCGAAGAAGGTCACCCAGAACCGGCATTTCTCCGCAGGACGCACTGCGGAGCATACCTACGCATATAACTCGATTAGTCGACTTCCTTGCCGAACTCTTTTTCAAGTTCGCTCAAGCACTTACTAAAAATGTCACTGCCGGTCGCCGATTCTCCTTCACGGAGTCCGGCTAGCTTGGGCACGAACATCCTTTAGTTCTCGCCCACTGGGTGTTGGCATCTTGAGATTATTCTTCCCGCCTCACCTCGTAGCACGCCTCCCGCCTTTAACCGGGCGCAAGAGTTGTTGCTTGTCCGGATCTACTCCGCGCCATCTGCAATGATGTTGTCGATTTACACACACGCCGACTTCATAACATACTTATCTTCAAGCATATATTACCAGCGGGGTCTCTTGGCCTCCCTCAGCCGCTAGTGCGGCCTCAAGTTGGGCTTTGCACTCTTCCAGCCTCCGGGACAGTTGGGTATTCTTTTTGTAAGATCTCAGATAACAAATGATCCTTAAATCAGTTATTCTAACTATTTCAAGTCTCGGGCTACCGTATATATAACCATCAAATTTTCTCACCAGATGTCTTTACATACCGCCCTCGGCTCGCTAGACCATTTTGAGCGGCATGGAATTGCGATCTCCCGAGTTGAAGGCATTCAATGCCTCTTGGGAGAAACATGCGCCACGAAGAACCTGTCCGTGACGCCTGTGGATTCATGGCACTTCCACCTCGAATTGGTGGCGATAGTCCGCCGACATCCTCTCGCTCGGAGGAGTGTCCGACGACGCCTCGTGTTCGCCTCCGCTTCGACTCGGCTTTGAGCCCGGCTGGTGGAGGCTCGGCTGGCAACCTCTCCGGATATAGTCCGACGAGCGCTTTTTCCTCAAGGGAGCACGAGCGTTAGCCTACCTTCCGGAATAAAACCTGGAATAAGATGGCGCCATGCCGCTATGCCGCATCTCAATCCGACCGCACTTCTTTTCAGCCGTCATTGGCCTTGCTGCCCTTGTTGGCTAGCCACCGCAGTTCGCCTTCCGCCTCAAGGGCTCTCTGCAATACACCATTGATATATGGTGATCAAAGATAAGCACGGATGGATCATTCTCAAAGTATTGGGACTTCGTCTCGCCATCTGTGAGGCTGGAAATATTCCGGTAATCGACAAGAATGGCGACCAAGGCATTGTCGATGCTCAGCTTGGTAAAATACCCCATCGATCAGCTCCACGGATATGTCCGGATCCTCTTGGGAGGTCGGATCGAGGGACCGCTCCGGATCCCGGGTTGTGGAGGAGGGTTGTTTATATCCTTTACGCCCCGCGCAATTCCTCGGCCGAAATCACAAGATAAGGTACTTAACTATGGGAATATGGAACGGATGGGCATAAAGAAGTGTCCGCTACTCCAAATTTTGGAGGATCGTGACATAGAAAATCCACCTCGGATTGACGCGAGGAACCTCCTCTTCTCCCTTGTACAATGCGGATAAGGCCTTCACGAGCAGCAACCGACATCGCCCTTTACGGCCGCAATGAGTGGCATCATCCTCCCGCTTGAAATCCCACATGGGGTGGCCTCTATACGGTTGCCGCACCTCCCAAGATAATGCATGTGGCCATGACCCCGATCATAGTCATCCGGAATGAGCTAATAATCTTATCCGCTCATCGTAAGGGACGCCCTCGCGCTTTTCTTCCGAGGGCTCCGGGCGCCAAATTTTAGGCACTTCTTCAAATGAGCATTATTGAACTCAGAAGGCCGATCCAACAGGTCCGCAGGGGACATCTTCTATATAAAACCATTCAAGGCCAGCCTTCTGGACGCTTTCTTTTTGGGGTTCCGGATAGATATCCGTCCCGCGATGAGCCATAGTTCGCTCCACCCACTTGATATATTGACCCTCCCCGAGAACGGGCACAAGGCGTAACAGCTTCTTCCACAACGTGAAATGAGCCTCGACGCCCAAGAACAGCTCGCAAGAGGGCTACGGCCCGCAATGTGCAATATGGAGGCAAAGCGAAGGTTGTCCAAATTGGAGGTCAGAGAACTCCAGGAGCCCCCAGAGAAACGGATGAATTGGAAACCGAGCCTCTTATTAAATAAGGGACAAGGCATACCCGCCTCCTTGAGGGATTGGGACGCCTCCGCTACCGCTTCCGCCATTATAGGTGGCGAGTCCGCCTCGAACCGGACCATAAAGGCTGGGGAAGAAACTTTGGTTTGGAGCGCCACTAGCATTGTGGGGGACGTAAACATCTCCCAATCTCCAGCCGAGGGCTTGAGGGCGAGAAGAGGAGCTGCGCCGACCGCCATGATGGAATGGATTGGCCGATTCGCCCGATGAATGCTCGCGAAGGAAGATGGTGTGATTCGGATCTAAATCTCGCTCTTTTATAAGGCAGCTCATTTGCGCAACTAGGGGGTAAAAGTAAAACACCCTGGCTTTTCAGATTCGCTTGACACGGAAGACGGCCATTATTGGGCGTGGAAGCCAAGGAGCACAATATTCACGAGAAGCCGACACTATTCAACAGTACACAGAATTTGAGAAGAACCCGCCTTTGCAATGCCGAAGACAAATCAAGCCACGGACTCATCGCCATTGAAGCCTGGTTCTGGGGCTACCGAGGAGTACCGATTAGGGGGTGTCCGGATAGCTGAACTATAACCTTCAGCCGGACTCCTGGACTATGAAGATACAAGATTGAAGACTTCGCCCGTGTCCGGATGGGACTTTCCTTGGCGTGAAGGAAAGCTTGGCAATACGGATATGTAGATCTCTCCCATTGTAACCAACTCGTAAACCTAGCCCTCTCCTGTCTATATAAACCGGAGGGTTTTAGTCCGTAGGATGAACAACAATCATACCATAGGCTAGCTTCTAGGTTTAGCCTCTCCGATTTCGTGGTAGATCTACTCTTGTACTACCCATATCATCAATATTAATCAAGCAGAGTAGGGTTTTACCTCGAGAGGGCCCAACCTGGGTAAAAACATCGTGTCCCTTGTCTCCTGCTGCATCCGCCTAGACACACAGTTCGGGACCCCCTACCCGAGATCCGCCGGTTTTGACACCGACACTATCCCTCCCGCACGAGGTGGACGGACATGCAGCAAAGGATTCGACATCAGAGAAGTAGGGTAACATCATTGTTCGCCTTCTCAAGAGGCGAAGAGCCAAGTGCAAACCGAACGTGGAAGTTGCGAACGCCAGGGTGCAGTTCCTTGAGTACTAGCCAGTGCTCTTGCATGAGACAAAATTTCTATTGTTTAACAATTAAACTCCATTATCCATTGGTTGATACTCATTATGCATAGGTCCACGCGCTTAGCACCATTTCCTCCTGGGTCACCAATGTTTATTTGTTAATTAATAGCATTCCATGCAATGAACTAGCCATTGCAAGTCATTAAAAGCATGCACACCTCTCATCTCTTTTTGGTTGATACGTATGTCAAGAAACAAGAAACAAGGTAGAAGTTAATGCACCGCGCCTAAGTGTTTTGGGACTATTTGGTTTTCGAAGATGACTTACACACCTAGACGGAGGGAGTAGTATAGACCTGTAAACCGAAAGGAGTATTTGCCTTCTAGAGATTTCAACAAGTGACTAGACTTCGCTAAAAAAACAAGTGACTAGACTACACCGTGCAGACCCTCCCTCCTGGGTTTATAGGGCTCAAATCTCATGAACCAAGGCATTTTACATTGGAGGAATGTATCTCAGACTTTTACAAAACTACCCTAATTAAACTCATGCATTAAACGAGTTCTCTGCTTTCCTCTCCGCCTTTGGTCATGGTGCACAATATTGAGGCTAGCCATAGTGGGAGTAACTTAGGTAGTAACTTAACACATCCCAAGACAATTTTGCTTATGTGGCAAGTATTTAATGAGGAAAGAGGTGCTTGTGGTAACATAGCGCTTTCCGAGGCAAAATGAGTCTATGAGATAATAAATGAAGCAATCTATGATACTACTACTATGTTACTTTGCACTATGGAGGTAGTAACTTACACTAGTGTAATATGCATGACACTTGTCTAAGTTACTCCCCACTATGACCAGCCCGAGAGAGTGTTTGATACGCTTTTAGTCTCATGACTAAAAGTAGTGGGACTAAAACTTGTTAGCCTCATCCATGCTTGGATCCAAATACTAAAGAGACTAAAATCAAGTTAATGGCATTTCAAAGCATCCGGCCCCTGCTGTACATCCACCAAATCACAACGAGGTGCTACAATGAGACTCACCTATCACCCCGGTGGGCCGCCATGACCAATATATCACAAAACCCACACCTTTACCAAAGAAGTGGTAAGGTGGCCTCCAAGTTGGACCGACGGCAACCATCATTTCATTGAACGCCTGCTCAAGCTCCTTTCTTCCTTTCTTGAAGAAAACCTCACCTGTGCTACTCACTTCGCCATTTTTCTTCTCTACCGACGAAGGCAAGGTGGGCGTAATCCGCTATGCTGCTATATTTTCATTGCAATAATCTTTCTTTGGCTAATCACCACCGATTCTCACATCCTATTCTTTTCCCGCTTTCATTGCGATTGTGGTTTCTTTCGATTGCTTTTTGTTTGTCACCATTGATGGATCCCGAGCACTAGGCAAAGAGTTGCCGCGGACAACCCACGGAGACAAATGATCTCCGTGAAGCGAGCACCGACCAACGAGTTGACTATGTTGGCGGGCAACCCATGGAGACGAAGAACTCCAAGAAACAAGCACCGCCAAAGAGTTGAGGACGCTATGACTAACTCCTCAAAGAAAGTTGAAGAATAGCAAGGGCCCCACCATGCCTACCCCAGAGCCTGATTACACCTATGTGAGGCTCAAGACCGAGTTTGAGGAGATAGTCGCCGCTGAGAAGCAAGATTCCCTCGCAAGGTGATGCCCCCATCGAGGACGAGGAGATGGCCCCTGAGGGATGAGATCCCCGTGAGCTGCACAAGGTAAAAAATAATGGCTTATTACCATAGTTGTGGTTTTTGATTATTTGCAATGTGCTTGCTTTTGATTATTTGCAATGTGCATGCTAATATGTTAGTGTTGTGCAGTGTGCCGTGGTTGTCCTGATGATTCCGATGTCGCGGGTCTGCCTTTGGCATCGCCGAGATCGATTCCGATATCCGCTGTCCATCCTGTGGACATCGCCCTGCAGATCGATTCCGATGTCGCGTCACCCCTGTGGACATCGCCCTAAATCGATTCCTATGCCGCCGTCTGCGGCCGTGGTCATTGCCCGAGAGATCGATGACAAGAAATAGTTGGTCGCGCTTAATCCTTCGTGGTAGTTTGCATTGCCCTGTGTTTAATTACCGTAACGATGCATGTTATCAAACCATCTTAGGCTAGTGCACCGCCTTGTGTGGGCGGATCTTGCTACTTTTGTTTGATAGTGAATAATGCGATGAATCATGCGAACCTCTCCGAGTTATGGAAACAGATGTATCCTCACCAGCTTTTGATGTAATATATGGCATGCTTAGATGTAAGTTTGAACTGTTTATCATATCAGCAGGCTTGTTTGATGATTCTTGGTGTTAGTAGGCTAGCTATCGTATAGCTATAGTACTTGCAAAACACTCACCAAGAGAAACGTTAGGGCTGATGAGCCTGTGGTACGCTTATACTTATCCTCGTCGATCGATTAACAGCCCTAGCTCCTAAAATTGTAGGCTTAGCGATCGATCGCATAATAGTCGCATATACATTCAGCCCTCATTTGGTTCATAGGGTAGGAAAATCGAGCAAAAGTACATAGAACATGCAACACAAAATCATAGCAAAGGCAGTAGACGCATTCTCCGCTCCAAAATAGATGACCTAGGCGGCTAGTTTGGCCTAGTGGGTTTCAGGATATGACGTGGTACAAAGGCCTTCCGCCAAGGCAGGTGGTAGCAGATAAGGGTACAAGAAGTTTTCTTGAAGAAGCGAATTCAACGAAGTCATGATGGTTCCTTCGTCCAACAACTTACGGTGGGAAAGGTTGGGCTCATATACAACCCGGGTAGACCAGATAATTTTGTGCATGGCAGTGGACCAGATGGTCAACGCCCCACATGTCGGCGAATGAAAGTATTATTTTCGATATAGAGGACGAGCAACGAGTATCCATTGTTTATTTTGATGAAAGCTATTGTCTCCATCACATTCCTTGACTTTGTCAATACCTCTCTCTCCACATAAGCGGGACTACTTCCTATGCATGCAGCGGGCAGTCAAGCGCCTTGAGGGGCTGTATGAGAGCGGCTCCGAAGCGTCCGACTCAAAGATGGCCCACCTCACATTATCACCATATATTTTTGAGTCCGCGCGGCGGGCGGGCGATCTCTTCTCCTCCCCTGCTTCCTCTCTTTCACCGACGCTCACGAAAGCGATTAGATTTCGCTATCGACGGTTTATTCAATTACGGTCCCACATGTCGTTGAAATTGCAAGACAACGCTGTCCCTTTGGTGAGCGGCGGAGAGCCGGACTCGTCGGGTTATGACGCCAGATTTAGTCGTAAGTGCCGCTTTTCCTTTAGAACTTGCAAAGCGTAACATTTTCGCTGCGATCGATCGATAGAAATCCGTAACAAAATGACGAGGGCGGTGCTTTTCCGCCGTTAGGCGGGCTAGTTCGAGTGATATAACGTACATAAAGGCAGTCCACTTGCTCCATTTTTATGTAAGCAAGAGTTTACACTCATACGCTGGAGGAGTGTGAAACACCGCGATCTGATTTTGATCGAGGGATAACTGTTCCCCGCCAAATAATGGAGGATTGTTAGCGATTATAGCATGATAGTTAGGCATCTCCAGCGCTGCCCACAAATTTACACCGCATCTGCCCAAGGACACCGATGGATGCCATCCGACGCTGCCTCGCATACCTTTCGACAACTATATGAACTAACCGGATTTAAATTCATGCAAACAAAGCAAATTTCAAATTAACCGATGAAATTCATTACATTTTGAAAACTTTTCCTACAAACTGGACGAAATTCATTACATATTTCATGGTGGAGCAAGGAACCTCGTAGGAGCGCTCCTGACTCATAATATTTAATATTATTCAGCGATATAAAATTAACCAATCATCTCCACAAAGGATCTGAAGAGTACGAAACACAGCAGCCCAAGGTAGTTACATCATACTAGTACATGGCTAACCCACGCTATCACCATATTTCTTGGCTTCCGTGATGACACCTATCTCTAGTAATCCAAAGAGCTCGTGTCCTTCTCCTCCTCGCCTCTATCAAAGTGCGGCGGGTCATGCTTTCTCGCCGCCTATTGAGGTCGGTTAACTATCACATGTTAGCAACATGCCAAGAGCATTCTAAAAAATTCCTTTCACGCTCCGCTTTCAAAAAGAAAAAATCCTTTCACGCATTTAATTTGCATGTATGCTTTGAGCAACTTGCATGTCCTATACCGCCTCCTGCTTGATACTCTAACTTAGCTAGAGGTTAGACTAACTCATGACTAACCCTGAACTAACTCAGAGCCAAAGAGGTGTTTGGGTGACAGGTTAGATTGACAATAAATGCACTTCATGGAGAGAGAAAAGTGACTTTTCAGGGTCCCAATGAGAACTATCTCCGCTAGCACCTCTTGGGTGGGATAGTTTTTTTGGTGGGTTCGTGCAACTTGCTCCAATTTAAACCCTCATGCTTGGATACTTTAGGGCTATTTGAGCCCCAACTAGCTCAAACTAACTCTAACCCATGGATCCAAACAGGCCTATGGCTGCCTCGACGCGAGCAAATACAGGCACCGAAGCGGCGCCTTCACTGTCACGCCACTTCAAAGCCGGGCGCCAGTGAGAGGTCGCCCGCCTAGCCGCACTAATGCGGCATCGACGCCCAGTAACGCAGACCGCTTTACACGGAAGCGCTACCGCAAGGGAGTATAGGTTTTGAACCGCTTTGTGTAGTAGTAATGGTAGTTTGCAAAACTACTCAATTATTGCACCCGCTTCCTAAGAAATTGTGGTAAAAACGTTATCCACAGCCCGCTTCCCTTCTCCTTCCCGCCATGATTTACGTACATGTTAACGTGGTTGTGTCAAAAATGTCACTTCCTCGCCGTGATTTATGCTATATAATTACAAGCAAGATTCTCCTGCATTGCACGGAACATCAATATGCATTTTTTACAAAACACTGCTGTGATTGACCCATGCAGAGTAATCCCATGTAAAAACTAATGATATCTCGAGAATTTTATCGAAAACTGGTATCTCGAGAATGTCATCAAAAAATGAAAGATGAGAGATAAGGCGAGGAGGAGTGGAGCGTGGTGGTGACCGGTGGTCTGAATGGGCGGAGGCATGGGATGGATTTGCGCCGCGGCAAGCGCCACCATGCATGCTAGATTGTTCCAAAGACTTATTCATTTTTTAATTGTGAGCAATGAGGTTATGGAGATAATGATGTGGAGAGAGGTGCGGTATCTTTTGTAAAATTATCATAGTTTGCTTCCTATCCGTCGATATAGATCATACGGTCTCAGACATAAGATGGCAAGCACACCATCATTGCCAACTCATTTTTTTATAAGGGTATACAGATGATAAGTTTGCTGACTACTAAAGTAAAGTGGAATCTGTCCATGTTATGCAAGTAAATAAAGGTGATTGTTTATCATATGGGTAAGGTTGGATGAAGGGTGGTAGGAACAAATGCTCCGCCTAGAGCATGTGTGTGTGAGATGGAGTCTTAGTGTGTGTGTGGTGTGTGTGTGTGAGAGAGAGAGAGAGAGAGAGAGAGAGATGGAGTCTTAGTTTGTGTGTGTGTGTGAGAGAGAGAGAGATGGAGTCTATGTGTGGGGTGGTGTGTGTGTGTGTGTGTGTGTGTGTGTGTGTGTGAGAGAGAGAGAGAGAGATGGAGTCTTAGTGTGTGGGGGTGGGTAGGCATGTGTGTGTACACAAGGCAAGTGTGTGTCCCGGTCCTCTGTGGCGGATGTAATTTAAGTGTGCATGGCTTCATCATAGAGAGGTGATGTGTATGCAGAGGCCACCAACGATGGGGGTAGAGAGAAAATGCCCGAGGAGGGAAGAGAAGGTGCTATGCTGTGAGAGGAGTCGACATCGAGAGAACGTGTTTGTTCGAGAGACACCACAGAAGACTACTATATATCGATGGTGCATGTAGGTGGAATTAAACAAAGGGATGGTCTTATTGGTTTCGGGGATATAGGGAAGAGTGAGAGGTGCATGGGGGGTAGCTAGAAGGAGATTGTTAAGTGTGTGTGTGTGTGTGTGTTTTGCCCATCCAAAGGAAGTTATGTGCACAAAAGAGGAGAACGACTCGTGTGGCGTTAGGATTGAGGGTAATTAACTACGATGGAGACATAGAGACCTTGAATGTGCATGTGTGAGAGGTATACATGTATACGTGGATGTGTGTGTAAAGGCCAAGATGATCGAGATAAAAGAAAGAAGACATAAGTCCTAAGATCAACGCATATGGGAGAGACGGATCGGTATGACAATATGCATGCATGTGAGAATGCAGGAAGAAAGCCCACAATTGAGCATTGTTTTTGTCTTTAAGAGATAGTGGCGGGCTGGAGCATGCATCTATGGCGAGCAGAGGGGTGAGGCGCAACGATTGTGCAAAAGAGATCAACCTATAAATGCATATGTATGGATAGACATATATAGTGTGGGTGATAGGAAGCAAGACTGCAAGTAGAAAGAAATGTTGACGGAGAAACTACAGATAGATATAGAGATGGAGATGCTAGCTAGAGAGACATCCGTTAGTTTGGGTGTCGGAGATGACCGCGGGTGGTTCAAAGGGTGAAGTTATATATGTGTGTGAGAGGGCACTTGACTGCATGCATGTAGAGAGAAACATATGTAGTGTGTGATAGGAATCAAGAGTGAGGGCGAGAAAGAAGGTTGATGGAGAAACAGATAAATAGAAAGATAAAGATGCTAGCTAGTGTGCGCTAGAGATAGGAGTCTAGTGGATCAAGGCTGGGTTACGTGTGGGTGTGAGAGAGATAGAGAGAGGGTGCATGTGAGTCACATACAAACAAATATCGAGAGAAATGAGATCCAGAGAGACGGAGTTTGTGTCTCATGAGAGAGAAAGATATTTCACAACGAGAGTGATAGCTAGAGAGACATATGAGGGAACACAAGATATCTCTAGGGAGAGAGGGTGTGTTTGAGCGACATACAAGAGAACAATGGAGAAATATGAGACCCCGGGAGACAGAGTTTGTGTTTGTGTGAGAAAGAGATATTGAAGAGGAAGAGTCGAGGTTCTCATATCTAAGGAGCGAAAGACATCTCTCAGATGAGGGGTGCGAAAGGGCACACATGGGAATAGTTGAGAGAAATGAGACCCCGGAGACAAAGTTTTGTGTTTGTGTGAGAGAAAGAGATTCCACATGGAGAATCATAGCTAGAGACACATAGCAGGAGCTAGATATACTTAGAGAGAGATAGAGTGATGAAGGTCGATGGAGAGAGTACTGGCCACATGTGTTACAAAGATAAAAGATCATTGTCGACATACAGTAGCACGAGAGATGCCCGAGAGACGATGAACGCAGATAGGTCCGTAGAGATAGTCCTATATAAGCATGAGTGATAGCTATATGAGACTTAATATCTGGATTAAAGGATTCAAATATTTAAACCGAGATCACGACATCGATAATATCATAACGCAAATTGGTGTATCAAACATGCATATTCATTTGAATTTGGGCACACGTGTAATGTTATATAGTTTATCAATATTGGTGATCCATAGATTCTTCAATTACAAACAATGCATGGTTTATATGCAATTAGTGTCTAAACGGGATTACACTATATGTTGCATGTTTGAAACACATTATACATGTTTGAGAAGATAAAAAAAAACCGCATGAAACACACATTAATTGGAGACAGTTAGCGAGGAATGCATACATTGGATTTCAACATAAAGTGGTTTCAAATATTTGAAAATCCAAATTGATGGATACAACCTTATGAATCTGAGATCATGCCATTTGTAAACCATATTTATGTATAAATGGTGTTGTGCTTTTGAAAGTATATATGTAAAAAAAAATGATGTATATAGAATTTAATTCCAATTGAAAATGGATCCCGCCTCAAAAAAATAGTAGAATACAAACGGGATTCGATTGAGTTGGCACGGTAAACGCAGTAATCGTGCAAAATTTGAACGGCGGGAAAGTCGCAAGAATCACCAAACCAAAATCATGAGATGGAAATCACTACCGCTTATCCCTACCAAGAAAGCCTATCTCGCTGGATTTCTATAGGTTTCGATAGGGGTAGGTTTGTAATTTCACCCAAACATGACGAACCGCCTCACCCGGATTCATACACGGTGGGCGCTAAACACAAGCAGTGCTCTCTACCAAATCGACTCCTCCCCGATTCATATTCATACACGGGGGCGCTAAAAACAAACTCGCGGCGCAATATTCGTGTATGCGAGATTACCGCCCTATCCCCAACCGACTAATGTTGTTGTGATGTAGTAGAAATTTGAAACGGGGCTAAGTTTGTAAATTTCCTCGATTTGAGACAAGCGCTCGACTACATGGTTCCCCCTTCCTCTCTACCTCCCTTTTCCCCATTCAGATCAGGCGCCAAAACACCCTCTCCACCCCACCTCCTCCGTCATTCCGACGTCCGCCACCCCATCCACCGCCCTCCTCCACCATGCCGAGCTGATACCCCGATGCCGCTGGCCCATTACAAGAGATCGACTTCTCTCATCCACGCTTTTGACCGGATCCTGCATCCCGCTCCTTCGCTTCATCCCCGCCGTCCACCTTACCGGCGCGCCTCCCTACGACTGCCTCGCCCACCGCACCCTACCGCCATCGCTTCACCCTCCTAGATCTGCTTCCACACCGCCGACAGCCATCGCTACCGCAACACCGCCAAATTCTCACCAGATGCATACACGGCGCTGCACCATAGGCGTACTTTTTCAGATTCGCTCAACTTATTTATCACAAGAAGAAAATAGATCGCCACCGCTTACTCGATTTCTTGTCTTGGTTATGAAGTTGCTTTTATCCGTTTGCACCTTCAGATCCGCCATGGCACGCCAACACTATACTCCCAATGCTTATGGTTTTCCCTTTATATTCCACACTAGTTAAATCACAAGAGACTAAATTTCAAAATTGGGTCACGATTTTTCAGAGTCACGGAGTTCGCCAAAGGCGATCCAAGGGCTCGGTGGTTGGGGCCTCACGAACTAAGAAAACTTGACGCGGTGGGGGTGGGGGTGACGGAGGAACACAGTGTGGGGCGGTGGTCCGCCGCGTCTGCGTAAGGGTGTTCAGATGGGAAGAATCATAGACGAGGAAGAAGAAGGGTTAGAGACATAGGATCTTCATCCAACCGCTGAAATGGTCGAGAGACAATGGAGTTGCATTCTTAATGTGCTCGTTCATCATGTGGGCACCGCAACCAACATTTTATTATCCAAAATTTGCTTGCTCTTCTTTACCATGTTTGATAGTGCTGGCTATACGCGATCGATAGGCTTTCAATTACTAGCGCAATACAACACCGTATTTTCAAGCCGCCCACTTTCCCGATTTATATATCATGGTTATGGTGTACCCTCGTTATGTACACTATGATCTGCCTAGTTGTTGTGTGCTCTTGTTATCATGGTTTGGCAATAAACCATCTATACAAAGATATTATGAACCTATCATCCGCCAGCCTATCCTTACTCGAGCCTATTTTTTGTGTACTTGTGCCAGATTATATAAATGCACGCATCGATATTACAGCACACATGAGCTCTCTCATCGTAATCCAAAGGATAGCACATAAGTGTTTACAGGGCGCCTATATTAGAATATCATCCTGCATTACAAAGATAATCTCACAACTATTTATGTTTTCATGGTTCTCGATATTATACGCAATTACAAAGAATATCGAATCCGCAAGATCATAAGAATATTGTGGAACACTGAATGACTTACAAAATTGGCACCAAGGCATTGAGTGCCATTTTGGAAGCAATGAAACTCAGACGCCCCCACCTGTTGATTCTTGTTCGTAATATCATTCTAATGACTATTCTAACCTCGAGGAGTCAAAGGCGTATGGCCTTCCTGCTCACCCATCAAGGTGCCTGTTCTAATTTGGCAAGGTTTTATTGATTGCGCCGATCTTCCATATGTTGTCTTGCATTTCTTCTACTTTGTTGCACCACCATCCGCTTAGTTTACTCATCATATAACTCGAGATGCTATGCCCATCCATTATCAATACATATTCCATCCGTCATCATACCATGTTTTTCACTCAAATGTTGTTCTTGTGCATCGACATCAAAAGGAAGAGGGTGATTGCCGAACCTCAAGGAGCACCAAAGAAAGTCCTTGAAAACGTGGTGGTGCCGGAGAAATCGACAAAGGCCCCACTTATATTGGTTGTACAACTAGTGACACAAAACATAGGACCGACTCTAGCAGACTGCACTCCATACTTCATCGCCACACCACTAGCCCCACCACACAGGACCTGCACTCCAAAGAAAAGGTATACCGATTTCATTTGCCATAGCACCACCGCACTACGTAAAAATCCAACTCCAAAGAAAAGTACAAGAAGTCCACCGTCAAGACCTATCCCAACCGCAGAGACGGCCAATTCTCGCAGATTGGAACCCCATTCCATTTATTCCTAGTTTAAAAGACAATGCTTTCAATGTTGTTAGGACTACATGCATATATTCCCATCAAGGAAGATTATAGTGAAGACAAACACCATTTCCACATCTTCCCGTCCAACTTACGTAAGTGCTATTATTCATGGTTATTATTTTCTTGTTTTCACTGATCGAACACATCAATGATTTACATTACATTGTTGTAACTAGGTGAGAGTCAATCTGATAGTCATGACGAGCAAAGCTTGCTTGTGCTTTTCAAGGAAGCATTGCAGCAAAGATCGGTGTTACCCGAGGAAATCACACTTTGATGGCAAGTCTATAAAGAATTTCCGTGAAGTCTCCTGAGCTAAATTTAGAAGACATTGAATGGAAAACCTTGTTATGCATCGTCTCGCTCCTGTGATGAGGTAATGCCTATGAAATCACATGACAATTTGAACTTCTACTTTTCCGCATGTGCCTTACGGATCTTTTTTGCAGTGAAATCAGCTCAAGAAGAATTTAGTTTGAAAAGAACAATGATATCGCAAATATGCTGCCCGCTGCTTTGCTCTTGTTAGTACCGTTGTCCCAGATCACTGCATTTGCATACATACCGTTCATTATGTGATAGCAAAGATGCATGATAGCTTGCTTATCAATTGTTCGCCCAAATTATCTCGATCTGTATGAATGGTTACATTAGTGTAGAATATATCCAATGCCAATGAATTTTTTAGCTCGCATTGTTCTTGTAAGTACATGTTGTCCTTTATCGCTGTACTTATATTGACAAGTAGTTGTTCATGTACCATCACTCGCAGCTTATTTTCCTTTGCCTCCATTTTCTACACATCGATCTATATTTACTCTTACCATAAGGTTGGTAATCAAGAAGTTTAGATGTGCATTGCTCTTGGTTGTGCCTTTTGCCCGTATCGCTGCACATACATTTATAGCTACTTGGTTATGTAGCATCACTCTTCATCTTATCTTAAATATTCTCCATTTTTTCGTATATTATCACATCTATATTTACTCTTAACAAAATGTAGAATAAAGGCAATGCTTATGAAGAACATTCTGTGCTAAACTTCTTGAATTGCCCCCCCATCAAGATGGACAAGGGCTTTATAGAGCCTGCCTTCACCAAGAATGTAAGTTTGTCCTTCTCAAGCCTTCAAACTTTGTTGTGTATATTTGGTTAGGCATGACTGCAACAGCTGTTTATTTTTGGTGTTTGCATCAAATTGCATGTTTAAAGTTTATTATGTAGTTCATAAACAAAAGTTTGTCCTTCTCAATTTAAGTTTTCAGTTGTACAACCAAGTTCCTTCTTCATACCATGTAAATTAAACTATACAGAGCAAGTGATCTTCTTTTGCACTGCATGTATGCTTCGTTCTTCATCCGTAATCCAAGGGTGTGGTGAACCTACCCACTACAACACAATGTCATATTCTGCAATGTCTTAACTATGAACAATGTCATATCATTCTACTATTATTTAAACCGCTTTTATTTGCCAATCTGAAATGGGATAAATTGACAAAGACACTAACCATTGATACTTATGAGTTCTTGATCTGTAATCCAAAGGTGTCGTGAAGCTGCTAACTCCTTCACAATGTCAATTCCTGCCATGTCTTGACCTCAACAATACCATATTGTGTTAATGCAATTTTAAACTGTGTCACTTTATTCACAAGAAGAAATGTGATGAATTGTCAAGATCGGTACTTTTATGTGCAAAACCCGTCATCCGTCTCGCTTGTTTATCTTTCAGAGTGAGGAAGATATAAGTGTTGAACAAGCGTTAGCCTCATCATCTTGCTCACTGCTTGTGCAAGAGTCACAAATAGGCTAACCTTTCTTGAACTCTATTGAAGTGTTGTCGGTTTTGTATATTATTTTGTCGGCGTGTTTATTTGCAACCGTGGCATCTTTGATGCCCAAAGGTATGTAATCCGCTGTCCGCTTGTGCTTTATTATCATAGTGGCTAACTTTGATGCCCAAAGGGATGTAATATGCCATAATTTATTTATTTTATAGTCTAGGTTTTTTCTTATTCACGATGTTGTAGTTATTTTATCAGTATATATATCCCGCCTTCGCAGAGAACCGCCAAACCATAAAATTACGGTACATAATCGGGCCGCTATGCAATCACGATGTATGGTCCGCATCACGAGCCCCGGCCAACCGCCCACTAGTAGATTCGGCCTTTAATAGGCCGAGTAACCCCCCCTCTTTTCGCAAGAAAACTCAATGGGCTTTAGGAGGTCGAGAAGTAGGTCGGGCTCAAACGCGCTTAATAGTTTCACGCGCCGGGCGGCAGCCCGAATGGACCCCGCCCTTGATTGTGCGAATCAATTCACGGGCTTTTAATAGGCCAAAGTTGTCTCGTCCTTGTTTGGCCCATCAGACATCGGCATGCGAAAGGTGCCGGATGCAAACCGGGCCGAAGTTAGCCCAACTATATGACGGCTTTAACAGCCGTAATTAATATAGGGCCGAATGTTAAATGGGCCCTTAACAGGTCAAACTAATATCAGTCAATTACTAAATGGGCTTTTAGCAAGTGGCCCAAAAGCATAGCGCCCAAATAACGGGTCAATCGATATGGGCCATAATTGAGCCCAAAGCCTCTAAAGGGCCGAACTCGATCCGGCCGTGATTTGGCCCGTAAAGTGGGAGGCATTTAACGGGTCGGATCTTATATGGGCCATTACTAGGCCCGAACGCAAGCGTGCCATTAATGGACCGGATCAATTATGGGCCGGCATTTGGCCCAAAACATGGCAGCCGCTAATGGGCCACCTACTAGGGTCCTTAAAATTTGTGGGCCTACAAATGGCCGCCCATTAATGTTGGTGAAATTGTGGGTTTTAGCCGGGCCGCCCATTATGATCCGCAAGAATTTTGTGGGTTTACTGGCCGCCCATTATGGCACACAAAATCTTGTGGGCCTTTACCTGGTCCGCCTATTATGGCTCGCGAATTTTGTGGGTTTTAGTCGGCCAGCCCATTATAGTCCGCAAAATCTCGTGGGTTTTAATCGGCCGCCCATTATGGGCCGCCAAATTTGTGGGTTTTAGTTGGGCCGCCCATTTAAACTTGATTGGCCGTACACGGTCGACGTATCATAGGCGCTCTCGGTCCAATGAGTGGATGACATCCGCCCCAACGATGAGCCGACACGCGTTTCTCCACCAATGATGATTTTACACGTGAAATTCCCATTGGTCGGGTTGTTAACGGGTTATCGGATCCAAAACCTGGCCCGATAGCTTAACGGCGTTCGCTACGGTGGATGCCACGGTCGGTCACCCTTGACGAAAAGCACTTCTGACGCGCGATTTATCGTCATGGAAGTGGACACTTCCGTGATGATAATTTTGGTAATGTCATCGAACACTTCTACGACAAAGATGTATGAATATCTTGATTCTGCTATAAATTTGTCATGGATGTACATGCATGACAAAAATGCGACCTACTATGACAAACACGATCATCACTAAGTGTATTTTTTTGTAGTGTAGCTAGATGGCTTCTTCTCTTTTGGATCTCAATACAATGTTCTCCCCTCTCTCGCGAGATCTATTCGATGTAATCTTCTTTTGCGTGTGTTTGTTGGAGACCGATGAATTGTGGGTTTATGATCCAGATTATCTATGAATAATATTTGAATCTTCTCGAATTCTTTTGTGTATGATTGGTTATCTTTGCAAGTCTCTTCCAATTATTCGCTTGGTTTGGCCAACTAGATTGGTAGTTCTTGCAATGGGAGAAGTGCTTAGCTTTGGGTTCAATCTTGCAAAGGTCCTTACCCAAAGGATGTAAAGGGTTGCAAGGCACGATTTTATTGTTGCCATCGAGGATAACAAGATGTTTTTTATCATATTGCATGAATTTATCCTCTACATCATGTCATCTTTCTTACATGCTATTTCTATTTTTAACTTAATACTCTAGATGCATACCGGATAGCTACGATGAGTAGAGTAATAGTAGTAGATGCAGCAGAGTCGGTTCACTTGTCTCTGACGTGATGCATGTATACATGATCATACCTAGATATACTCATAATTATGCTCAATTCTCATTAATTTCTCAACATTAATTTGTTCACCCATCAGAGAATACTTATGCTCTTGAGAGAAGCCACTAGTGAAACCTATGGCCCCGTGTCTATTCTCATCATATCAATCTCCATTACTTTAATACTTGCTTTGTTTTACTTTGCCTTTTACTTTTCACTTTGCATCTCTATATCAAGAAAATACCAAAATATTATTTATCATCTCTATCAGATCTCACTCGTAAGTGATCGTGAAGGATTGACAACCCCTAATCGCGTTGGTTGCGAGGAGCTATTTTTTTGTGCGTGTACGAGGGACTTGTGCGTAGCCTCCCATCGATTGATACCTTGGTTCTCAAAAACTGAGGGAAATACTTTGACGCTTACTTTGCTGCATCATCCTCTCCTCTTCGGGAAATCCAATGCAAAGTGCTCAAGAGGTAGCACCCTCCCAACAGATTCAAATCCTCGCTCGCTTTTGGAATTTTGCCATGTGTTGTTTTCATGGACTAGTAAGATGCCCGCATTGCACGGAACATCAAGATGCATTTTTACAAACTCCCGCATGCATGCAAGGGATAATTAATGTCCTCCTTGCTAGTACCACGAGGCAAACACCATTAATATTGCATCGATTAGTGTTAGTGGCCTTGTATATCTCAGAAATTGTAATTTTTATAGTGCCCTTGTATATAAAAATGGAGGGAGAAAGATGAGAGATAAGGTGAGGAGGAGGGGGCGTGGTGGTGACTGTGGTCTGACTCAAGGAGGCATGGGGATGGACGGCGATTATGTCTAGGTTAGTATCTCTCTCACACACCCACGAGGTGGGGGACGTGCACGAAGAGAAGAGGTGCCCGATCGGGCGACATACTCCCTGTCTTTCCCAACCTCACCTGCTGGGTACACGGTGGAGCTCAAGTCAGACGTAAAAAGGCAGCCCACGTGGTAATTTGGCACGTAGTAATCGTTGTCCACTTGGTGGAGGGAGGATCGCCTACTATGGGTGAACAAACAAATTGCGACTTGACGATTATGTTAAATTTAAAAGAAGAGGCAAACCATGTGGGGCCTACCTTAGAGGCAAGGCTCTATACACTGGAGTACTTTTGATGTGTCCCGTCAACTCGCAGAACAAGGAGAAGCTCTACCACTACCACTACCACCACCACCACCACCACCACCACCACCACCACCACCACAACACCACCACCACCACCACCACCACCACCACCACCACCACTACTACTCACCACTACTACGACTACTACTACTACTACTACTACTACTACTACTACTACTACTACTACTACTACTACTACTACTACTACTACTACTACTATATCAGACGCTTTTGATTCGCCTTTCCGCGCTAAGGCTGGTTTCGCAGCACGAGGAGAAAATTTTACTACTCCTCCGCTTACTCGTCCCTACTACGCACTACTTTGGTTAGTACTCCTCCATTTACTTTATACACAGGCCACTATAAAAAATACATTTTGCATCTATACTGCTATATATGTGATGAACAAAGATTTAGCCTTTTAAAAATGTATACTTTTTGTACAGTAGTACTATCGATGGATTGCGCCATGGAGCAAAAAATTGAAATTAAAAAGGTGGTACATATAGAGAGCGCTGTCGCCAAATTATGCATATAGTACTATTAAAAAGCTAGTACGTGCTTAATTGGGGTGTTAAATTCTATTAAAGAAATAGTAGTAGTATGTACATACCAAGAGTTAAAGTAACGAGAAGAAACATAACATAGTTTTGCTGGGGCTCAAAGACAACACACCCTCAAATTAAACTAAGCACACCTGAAATTAAACTATGCAACTAATCCGATAGACACCGATTAGAAGTTTAGAACCACCATGAGCAACGACATCGCCACCTTACTCGGAGTCCTCATCCACGCCCTCGATTTCGCCCTTGTCCTCTTCCTCTTGGCCGATACTTTTTGCTTGAACCGCACACTTGGCTGTTGCTATTCATCCAACCCTTGTAGATATTGAAACAAAGGTAGCCATCCATTGCAGATAGTGGATGTGGTCTATATCTAGTACATTCCGCTGCCATGCATGATGATGAAACGTAATGAGGTTTCTCCGCTTACGCATGACGAAGGATGGACCATGGTTCTGCCAGGTCAGCATTGAAGGTCGACGAGAGGGCACCACCGATTCTTCCGGAGGTCGTAAGGGTTGCCTACAACGAGGCCTATCCGACCCAGTGACTTCTTTGTCGCTCTTAAAGTCTACAAGAACGAAGTTTCACTGCTTTTGTCCTTGAGGAAGTTCTTAAAATCCGTGCACTCAACGCCGGCATGGCATATGTGGTAGACCAAGCAAACGTTATGTACGCAAACCCGATCACGGCGGCTTCTTCCTCTTCGCCCTTAGATCCTTCTCTCGCCCCAGACTGTGGTGTACTCAACATCTAGCCCAAAGGACCCACTCATCATCCGAGTTTTCAACATGCGCCCTGGCGAGAAAGGCATCCTTTCACCGTCGCGAAGAACGGGTGTAGATGACGCCGAACTCATCGCCGGTGATGGTTCTAACCTTGTACTCACCGCCGATCCTGGAGATTTGGGACGCCATGGATTTGGGACGAGGGTTAGGATTAGTGGAACTGCCGTAATGTGAATGGACGGGACGACTAGGAGCGAACCGCCGAGTATTGAAGGACGGCAGGACGAGTAGGAGTGAACTGCCAGCCGCGGCGAACGGCAGGTAGTGGCTTTATTTCCCATGATACGGGCTTCCGAGAGCCCTGGATCTGAGATCGAACGTTGCATGGCGTGATTCTAGACCTATGGGTGAATATCCTATCCTGGAGGGTTATTCTGCAAATTTTCAGCAACTTAGCATGTGACCGCTTGATTCAGATCCAAGGCTGCCAAGAGTCCGTATCATGGTCGCGCTACTTACCACGACTGTCATAGCCGTACAAGGCGCATGCGCTTCTTTGAAATTTAACACGGTATGCTAGGGCTATCTAATGTTGGCATGTCATACATAGTCATCACTTAGTCACTCATACTACAACAAGGTTGGCTATAAGTGTATTTTTTTTACTTCTCTCTATCTTTTTCATACTCCTCCGTCAAGAATATAAGAACGCTTTTGACACTAGTGTAATGCCAAAACGTTCTTATATTATGGGACAGGGAGTACTAGTATTTATTGCATTTGCCAAGGAGTGACTCTTCCAATGAAATGGTGTTGCTAAGTTTGCTTCATTTAATTAGCTATAGACTCAAAATGTCTTTTCACCTAGGTACACGCGCTAGCACCGCTTTCTTCCTTGGGTCACCAAACTAGTCTCTCTCTTGATTAACTTGCCACATCGCACTTTATGCCTATGTGGCAAGCTTAAGCACCTCGAGGAGCAAGTAAGTACAATAGTGCGCTTACATGGCATTTTTGCATATGTGGAGGAAAGAGAAGCAAGGAAAAGTGGAGAAGTGGGCTCATGCAAGAGCCAGCCTCTACTACATGGTGGAGCATTGGGAGAGGCACCTATATGGAGGTGGTCAGAATCGAGACTCACGCCGGTCGAAGGCCGCAGTTAAAATGATAATGGCAAGTCAAATCACAAGGCCTCACCGTCCAAAGAAGAATCACTGCACAAATCACACAGCCCCACGCTTGCAGTAGCCTACTTCCTCGCCTTCTCACGCTCGCCGAACCGACTAGGCGGAATCGCCCCGGCTGCCTATCACAAGAGGAAAAGCCCCGCCCGACTTTTAAATACAACTACATCCGCTTAAGAATCCAATGATATACTTTTTGTGACATAGTAACTCATATTTAGTTAGTCAAATGGATGACCTAGAACTACGCAGGCCCTATAAACCGAGACGCCTAAAAAAAAAAAAAACCGAGACGAGAGGGTAGTTCAGCACGATCTTTTAGATCAATATAGTCGGATTCACCAAGGAGCAAAACCAAGTGGTAGGCTGCTCCTCCGTGTTGGCGTAGCAACTCAAGCAGTGGTCATCCGCATACCTAAATGGCGACACACTTAACAGACCCTTTGACCGATATGTGGCTCATCCACCGCCTTGTTCCACGGTGATGCACCAAATTACAGTTTGGAGCAGCAGTTGGAATTGGAGGCACCTCGGTCAGAAGCGCCAGCAAGAGTAGAAAATGAGCGATGAGGGGTCAAATCACAAAGCCCCACCTTTCCCGCATTAAGTCGAGGCCGGACGGACGAAGCAACCATCATTTTACTCTAGGGCGCAAGAGCATAAAGAAAAGATAAAACAATGATGCGGCGGCAGCTACCTAGGGCACCCTAGTGTAGGGTCTCCACTATGATCCTTTTTTAAAGCGCCCATCAGCAATCGGCTTCTCCTCATCCTCTTGAAGAAAACCGATGATGAGTGCGGCGTAGGGTTTGTAGGAGTACTACGTGCGGGGGCCACGCCATAGTAAACGGGTTCAAGTCGACGCTTTAAATATGTGGGCCGCTTGGTTTTACGGGAACGAGGCAGCATTTTGGGTTCTGGGACCAAGGAGATATAGTACGACAAAAAATTGTGGACGAGGTTCACCAAAAGGCAATGATGCATGGGCCCTGATTTTGATATACCCGGCCGTGTGAAATTTGCTACTCTACTCAAAACTAGTAAGGTACACATGTATTGAACGCATGAGATTTCAAACCAAATTATGAATAAATACACACTATAGCATGTAAAGCTTTGAGTCATATATGCATGATGTAGATGTTCATTTAGTTCTTATAGTTCATCTCATTCAAAATCAATTAGTTATATAAAAATGTTAAGATTCATGGGTTGTGCATTGTAAATCATAAAGTAAAAACAAATAATGGCAATTCATTTAGAAAAATAATCAATTATGATAAAGAAGATTCTAGAACAAAGGAGAAGTGCTTGTGTTTTGAGGTTTGTGCATTATGCTTAAGTTCAACCATGGAGTCTTCTAAATTGTACATGTGGCGATCTGTGGAATGTTGATGATATCCAACGCCAAGAGTGCTCGGATTTGCCTATCTCTCGACCGTCGGGTTAGCTTCATCCAAATGACCATCTTTCAAAGTTATTGGCACACTATATAGTTCTTGTGCCATAGTTGCATGTTTTGGAAAAACTACTAGTGGGTTGTACTATCTATTTAGGAATAGAAGATGTATACATGGAAGTTGTAGGAAAGAGATGACATGGAGCATCTCAATTCCTATGAGTAGGGATTGGAAAAATCCTATAAAAATCATATCATATAGAGTTCCTATAATATTCCTCGACACTAAAGGATGCTTGAAATTGTTATGGTGATGATACGATGGTCCTTCTTTGTAGACTCTCACCTATCTTTATAATTACCTCAAGATGAATGAAATGATATATACAGGTATTCTATATGTGCAATTTGGTACACGAAAACTCGTAAAAGTTTGCAAGGTTCAATTTTCAATAAAGCTATATGCACCGATTTCGAACGGAGGGAGCATACAACAGTTGCTAACACTCACGTGGAAGACTTGTGTGTAGGAGGAGTGGTTGTTCGTTAAATGACATGGCAAACCGACACCGCTTGGATGCCGATCTAACAGCTTCTACGGCGCTCGTTTGAAAAAGGCTTGTGGCTAACATTTGTCGGATAATGATTTACTGACACATGCATTGCATTGATACGCGCCCCTCTCTCTCACGCACACGCACCTCACGATTCACGACTCTCCCGAGTCCTCTCGCAGACTCAAGACGCCGCACTCCACCGCCTATCTCAGGTAGACGCCACGCACATATGTGCTCTTCACACCCTACCCTTAGAACTTAAAAACAAAAGACGGCACGACATTTTATTTTAGCTCACACGCCACACACTTATACTATTACTCTTATGGCGTAACGCTCTTGGGCATAGTATATTGTACTCTCACGAAGAGAAGCGTGCACGCACGCACTAGTTCTCTCACACCCACTGCTGGTACACGAAGAGCGCATTTTTTTGAAGCCGGTACAACAAAATCACTCAACTATATATAAAAGCAGGAGCCTTAGCGCTTGCTTTACTAGGGTTCCTCTCGCTCATTCTCTCATGCTCTCCAGATCTAAGCAAGACATAGGTGGCCACACTCTCTCTCTCTCAGCTCACTACTGGTCACAAATCCGCCGGACAACCTCGACCGGGCAGGGGTGTAGGTGCATCGCTCACGCTGTCGCGGGCGGCGAGGGAGGAGACCAACGGCTGCCAAGGCCCCGATCGGGCGGCCGTGCTGCTTTCTCCGAGAGAGCGCTGCTGGAGGGCCTCCAACCCTTCTTCTTCCTCCCTCGTATTAGGCTAAGATGCCCTCCCGACGCCTGCCTTTGCCACATGCCGATGACCTCGTATATATTCTTTCAAACCTGCCTTTTGTTTCTATCGCCCCAGCTCCCTTCGTGGATCCTTTTCTACTCCGTCCGCTGTTCCAAAGCCACCTAGACTTCTACTATTATTAGAAGTAAAGCTAGTTCATACAATGACTCAAAGCGTTGGTTCAAACAGGAAGAAAGTGGGAAAGCTATAGCATGAATCTAGGACTTGGTTCTAAGAGGAAACGGGGAAAGTAGTAATATCGTCACTATTTAAATAACTGTATTTCGATTTGGCGCAAACAGGGATGTCTGCCCATATCGCTTCGGATGTCTGCTCTCGTATCGCTTTCTATCCGCAATCAAAGCACACACCTCAGCTTTTAGTACAACTCACAAGAAATGAGATGGCTATCCTCGCTGCCGCTGCCTAACCTCCCGCCTTCAAGGTATCCCTACATTGGTAGTAACTAAGGTAGAATGACCAACGAATCTAAAAGAAGCTGATTCATACATTTTACTTCCCGATTGCAAAGGCAGGACAAGCGAAAACAATCGCATCCTAGTCCGAAATGCACTTTCTACCAGTTCATCCATGGACCGAGGACTAGCTGCACGGCTGCACGGCGGTTTTTGACAAAAGTGCTGGACAAGAGGCATTGTGGTCTGCTTATTTCTGCAAATAGCGGTGCTTAAATTTAGTGGAATGCACAAGAATTTCACCGGTCAAGACATCGATGGTTCAGTTCAGATTCTAGCGAAACCACAATTATAATTGGTTATTCTGAATGAGAGAACCTAACCTTGATGGTGGCAACAAGAAAACCAGAGTGAACTCCAGAAATTTAAGCCTCGCCGAGGCCCTTTGCTCGTGAGAAGCCTTTTGCTTGTTTTTTCCTGATTTGTAAACCTTCTCACAACTTTGTCTTTTGCTGTGAACTAGTATATGTTTGTTATGTTCTATGAATCATTGAGATGTATAAAATTGCTTAACTTATGCTTTTCAAGTCTTTTATGAAGACGAGTTTAATGTGAGTGTTCCACATGAGCGCTGGACTAGCGTGTGAACGTTTGGAATTTATTACATTGTGGCCTCAATTAACTGCATGAACCATTGTAACAAGATACATAGTTGCTTATATGTTAGACAGCAGATTGTTGATTGTTAGCTGGTCGATAGCCTAGTGGTGAAGCAAGTGAGCCAATGTGTCGTGTTTTGCACAATTGCTTACAAGTGGGGTAGCACCAACAAGTTTATAAGTACTTATGTATACGCCGGTGCACGGTTCTCGAAAGAGGGCTCCATTTCATCAAAACACACATCGCAGATGATAAACCGTGACAACTTATGTCTTACCATGCCATATTCATGAAAAACTAGTGAGGACGATCTGTTTCGCAACAATTACGATGGTTCTCACATGATTCACTTGCACACAAAAGTAGCAGTAGCTCCTATAGACGGATTCAAACAGAGTACTAGCCCCAGAGGGGTCGATAACAAGCAAGGTTCGATAATTAGACACAATCCAAACTACTATTAAACACTAGTGGGGCAACTATTTCATGCCTCGATCTAATTTGGGCTGGACACAAGACGGACCTTGCCATGAACATCATCGAGGACGCCCCACAAAGAGCTCAACTCGTGAACCTTCATGAAGACAACCTTGTGGCCTTGCCACTAATAAACTTGTTTGTGGAGGCATGCCGCGTCATCTTCCCGCGTAATCTTGACAAGAACAAGATGCCTCACAAACTAACGAGTAGCTTTGAACTTTTGTGCTTTAGTACACCCTCGACAACACGCCGACAACAAAGTGAGGCTGAATACAACTCTTCATTGGTATAACCGCAAATGGCTTCCGTGATCCAACAGCCTAAGAACTCTGCTTTCCCAAAGGCGATATTCAGGTCATCCGCCTCATAGCGAGTGTCATGTACAACCACACAACTTTGTCTCGCATCGTGGCTCTAATTGAAACAGTAAACAAATTCTGAATTACTTTTCAAGATAAGAAACACAAGTTATTTAAACCACTATGTATAGCATGGCATCAAGCTAATAACATTTTGCATTATTAATCACCACATACTTCCTTTTCTAAAAAATCACCACATACTTAGATGAAAACCACAATCGAGATCGGCAAAGAAGGAAATCACCTTAGGAAGCTCAGGGGGGACATCCTCGAAGGGGAAAACTGCTCTCAGCAGTGGCACGGGGCTGAACCTCAAACGGGCATCGACCATCTCGGTAGTGGCCGTGAGCGATCTGGGTCAGCTCGGTGGTTGCCTCCATCTTCTGGAGCTCGTCTCATGGGGATCAGCCTCCTGCCTCGCTCCAATATCGGCAGATATTTGCCTAGTTCTCCTTGGTCCATCATGAAACTGACGAATACTAGGAGATCACTGAAAGGAAAACACAATAGCAATGACAATGAAACAAAAAAGAGAGTGAGGATCGGTTACTGCTTTGCAAAAGTTATTTTTTTCTCTGAACAAAAATATACAAACATCACGGATCCGCTTACCTTCCCTTCATTCGGAGAGAAGAACAGTGGCAGATGCGAGTGTTGCCTTTCTTGAAGATGGTGAGGGAGAAGGGATTCAAAGAAGAGTGAAATGATGGTTGCTTCTGTCCCACAAACTTAGATCATGGGAGGTGGGGTTTATGATACGATGGCTCGTTATCGCTGGCCACGACTGGGTGACTTCCACCCGTGATACACGCTTTCTAATTTGGTGGATGGCATTTGGGCTCAAGGCTGCATGGCCCGCATGTCGGTGAACAAAAGTATAACGGCATTCAAGAGAGGGAGACGTTTCAATGACCTAGGAGGAGCCAAGCTGTAGAGTGTCTCCACTGCACTAGTAGTAGTAATTGTTTTTCCGGTAGTCAGAGAGTGTCTCCACTGCACTAGTAGTAATTGTTTCTTTGGGCCCAAGACAAAACAGCCCATCCACACTAGTAAATAGTAAAATCAATTCAAAAGCCCATATATTACTGAATGAGAGGCCCTACCCACACCCAAAGACACCCCCAAAAAACCTCCGGATGCTCTTCTTCCTCCTCGCTCCCACCCACTCACGCCACTCGCCCACTGCACTCCCCAAATTCCTCACCTCACTCCTACAGAAACCCCAGCTCCCTTCTTCCTCACTCCTCGCAGAAAACCACTAGCTCCCTTCTTCTTTGCTCGCACTACAACTAGGCTCGCATTCACATCTCAAATTCGTGAGCGACGCGACGCCTCGAGGAAAATGGAGTCGGCTGACCCCATCGCTAAGAAGATGAGGCTCTCGCCACGGGCGACGCCTCATAGATCCCGCACCCGACAAGGGGAGAAGCGCAACCCTGCCCCCACCGGATCCCAGAACTCAGAGAATTCGGTGGACCGTGATCAGCGATCTCCTGACGCCATCCTTGGGGAGATCATCTCGCTTATCCCCACCAAGGATTGCCGACGCACCCAAGTCCTCTCAATTCGATGGCGCCTCTATGGCGCGCAGTGCTTCTTAATCTCGACCGTCACGCCTATCTCTTCAATGATTTTGAAATCTCCAGAGCCATCATATCCTCCCACCGTGGTCCGCTCAAAGCCTCTCAGATCCCACATGCTACTCGAGCAAGCATACCATGCCCTGCACGGTGGACGCCTCGCTGAAATCCTCAATTCAAAGAACTACAGCTGCTTGAGTTCTACTATTCCCCGAAATCACATACCACATACCGAACGCCATGAACTTGTGCCCTCAAAGACCGATGTCCATCTCAAGGGTTTTCCTCCTCTCTCCACACCGCCACCTTTATACAGGCTACCTACTGCATAACTGTACTAAACCTTCAATTCCATTTCTCAAGAAACTTTCACTTGTGCGGGTTCAGATATCGGAGGCCTCATTGCACAACATCATCCACTCCAGCTTTCGCTACTGGAGTGCTTGGTGCTTGTTTTCATAGCTAGAATCGGTTGTCTCCAAATAAAGTCGCCTAACCTTGTAAGAATTGGAATTTATTTTGACGTAAGGCAGCTCATCATCCAAGATGCCCTTCACTTCAAAGGTTGATCCTTGATTCTAGTTATTCACCGCTGTAAATAACCGCCCTCTCTACGCCTAAACCGGAGACCTTGGGTGTAATTGATCTTCGTGCTCATTTCAATATGGTGTTTGGCTGCATTATCATCTACACTTGTAACCATAAGCTGCATTTTAAATTTCAAGCATAATTTATATATCATCTTGGAGTACACATTTTGTACTAATATTATGTTCTATGCTCAATGAAGAGTTTCTCCATGGATGGCCTATCAATGGTGCTGGATTCTGTCAAGATCTTATATATCCAAATGAATAGTTTTGATCTCAACAAGATTATTGGCTTGTTGCAATGCTTTCCATGTCCGGAGAAGTTGTATATAAAGGTGATAATTTCACGCACATTGAAGCCCGCATATAGTGTACTAGAATTAACCGCTCGGTTGTTGCTCTTCGACACTCCTCTTTAGACCTTAACTGCTTTCAATCTTCATGTCTATTTAGGCAACAGGACGGGTAAGAAAGTTATAACCAATCGGTGGATTCGTAAGCATCAGGATTTTCTCACTTCTCATGAGATTCGATTGAAGACAATAACGCTAGAACGATATGTAGCCAACCATGCAAACACAAGATTTGTCACATTCTTCCCGCTGAATGCGAGGTTACTATTGTCCATCAAGCTTAAGTTTATCAGAGCATGGTTTTGACGGATGGGTATGTCAAGAGCAAAAAAGGAGTTTCAGTGGGCAAAAGAGCTTCAACGTGTCGGGCTTCTATTTACAACATATTGTGGTCATAATCCAAAGAAATTTAATGACCCAGATGTTCATTCTATGGACCTCGACCGATCCATTTGACCGTGATTGCCGAAAACAAAGGCCGGAGTTAGATGTTGTTGCCCTTTTCAATCTGGGTTTTTTGTAAACCTGATGAACAATTAACCTCGTGCTTTTGTACAGTTTGTAAGTTGGAGTTAGATGTTCCTGCCCTTTTCAACTCGGCCAGGATCTGCCATATTTTCTTTGAAACAAGGCAAATGGCTTGCCATTCGCTTAATTTAGAGTGAATATTGTAACAAATCCCAACCAAGGGAAATAACATCACTCTCGCCGCTGCTTGAGCTCACTGCATTACATGTAAGCCAAGTGATTAGCCCCCACCAGCACCCACAAACTTATTTCAACTAGCACATCAAATGGGCTGTAAATTTTCATAGGAAAGGCTGCATGACCGTGACAGATTTGATTCTCGACATTTGGGACCCGCGAGGAAATAGCCTATCCAAGGTGGTGTCGACTTACTAGCCACCAACAAACGATTCTGCTTACCAGCCGTTGGATTGACATCCAAAATCTATCGTATCTTCTATCTCTTGTCTTCTTCCTCCTCCACCGCCAAACCAAACCACCCTGCCGTCAGCCCGCCGCCCCGCCCCCATGGTTGGTCTGCGCCGCCCTACCGCACATACCCTCCAACGCTGGCCAGTCCCTCCTCTATTCCCCACACGCCCTGTTATTCTCCGACGATGTCAGCCCTAACACGCACTCCGCTACCAACCACCAACCTCAGATTCTCCGCATCGATCGGATCGACGATGTTCAACGGCCTCGCTCGTTTCTATTCGAGGCCTCGCCGCCGTTCTCCCGCTTTATGCTGTGCGCCGCTTCTTCTTGCGTTGTCAACGCTGCCAACAACCGAGAGGAACAAGGAGATGATCAGACGTGGAGAGGATGACAATAGGGGCCCACCAGCGCCATGGCAAGACGCAAGCAAGTGCCTCTATCGTACAAGCCCAAAATATGGTTCCTCCTAATGGTTGGACATCCGGGGCTCACGCCATTGTCAACGTAGTCAATAAACGAGAGAATTACACTCACGAGGGTCGACACCGTGACCCAAAGAAGTCGCTGTAGTTTTTTTCAAGGAACAAGCAGTTGTTATTTATACTAGTTTTAGCGATGGATCGTGGTAACAACGGGTTGTGCGGGGTCAGGGCCTGCCTAGCCGTGGTTTTATTTATGTTTACCACATCATGAGCCCAGTTGTGTTTTTTTTCTTGCTCAAAATGGCTAGCCCAGTTCTATTTTTTAAAGAAATACCCAAACAAGGCCTACTTGTTTTATCGGTCTCATTGGCTGCAAATCTTTCAAGACGAGGAGAGTTTCATTCTTTGCCTGTAAATGGGTTGTACATTTTAAAACACATCAAACCGGAATTAGTTTCAATTTTTTCATTACAAGATTTTAAATTCCATTGATTTTATGCGGACAATTATTTGGATTTTATATTTATATAAATTATTTTTCAAAATAGTTTGAATGTGAATCGATATTTCTGGATTAAAAATAGTTGACCGCACCAAATATGCAAAATTTCAGATACTTTTTAACCGTGGCCACAATATGGGGTGTAATGCTAACAAAAAGAAGATGGGCTCCAAAAATTCTTAAGAATTAGCAATGGGCTGTACATTATTAGAAATAATGGCATATGGGTTGTATGTTGTTTTCCACAGATTTGAGGCTGACTTGTGCGCCTACTACAGGTTGACGCCAGATGCTTTCATAAAAAAGGTTGACGACATGCAACGCCTGTCAACTTAGTGAACACACGAGAGCAAAGTGATCGTTGGATGTCCATCCAACGGCTGTCGTGGCTTCTTCAATCTCGCTCTTCATGCTCCAAATGGCCAAACAAGCGCCATGGGACTGCTCGCTCTCCTCCTCCCATGCCGGCTATGTTGCCGCAAGAGGCCTCACGGCCCCACCAGCATTCCCATCGCTGGCCTAGCCATCCTCTACTCACCCACACATGTTGTTATTCTCCCATGACAAAGCAGACGAACCAAGAACCCTCAGATTCTCCGCTGGGAAACAATCGCCGAGTATTCCTGGTTCGTGTCGCTCCCTTCCTAGGCATCGCCGCCCACCGCCTCGGTGCTCTCGGTGCGCCTGGTCAACGTGGTCAATGAACGACATCCATCGGAAGTGGACAGACGCGGAGAGGCGACACTGGGTCCACGGCCGCATGCAAGGAAATGCCTCCTTATTAGGCGCAAAATAATGATTCTTCCACCGACAGCTAGGACCCACAGAAGGGCCTCAGATTTCGTGAAAAACGCCCTCCTCGATGTGTCGGACCCACCAGCTATATCTTCGCACGCAAGGAAGTGCTCTTTATTACGCCTAAAAAATGATTACCCCCGCTAGCTGGGACACACCATATTGTTGGGCTAACTTAGGGCCTACTAAGTTGACGGGACGGAGGGCTTTGTCAACTTAGTCAATACTCCAAAGGACCGTGATGATGTCCATCCAACGCCATAGGCTTCTTCAACCTCTCGTCTTCTTGCTCCACCGCCCAAGCAGCACGGCCGTGTCAGCCTCGCTTCCTTCCTCCCGTGGCTCGGCCAGGGCACCACGGAGGCCTCACCACCCCCATACTACTCCCACCACTGGCCAGCCATCCTCCACTCACCCACACCCCTTGTTATTCTCGCAGCGACGGCAGCCTCACACCGCAGCCAACCAAGAACGCCAGATTCTTCTCCGCAGGCATCCACTACCGCTGCCTTGCCCGGCCCGCTGTCTTCCTTCCTAGGCCTCGCTGCCGCCCACCGTCCGTGGTGCTCTCGACGCCAAGCGGGTCAATGTTGTTAACGATCGACTTCCATCGAAGAGTATCAGACGTGGAGAGGCCGATACCGGGTCCACGGCAGCCGCAAGGAAGTGCCTCCTTATTACACGGAAAATCATTATTCCTCCACCGCAGAGGGGACCCACCGACGGGCCACCAGATTTTGTGAAAAAATTGTTTCCGACTGTTGGGACCCACCGACGGGCCACCGATTTCACTTAAAAAGTTCCCCATTGTCCTCGACCCACCGGAAGTGCCTCCTTATTACGCACAAAATAATGAATATTCCCCTGGCTAGCCGGGACCCACCTTGGTGGGAGGCTGACTTAGGGCCTACTAAGTTGACGGGACGAAGGGCTTTGTCAACTTAGTCAATATGAACGATTCTAGCTCCAAAGGACTGTGACGATGTCCATCCAACGGCCAGAGTGCTTCTTCAACCTCTCGTCTTCTTGCTCCAAATACCAAAGCAATACCGATCGCGTGTCAGATGCTCCCGCCTCCCGTGGTCGGGTCAGGTCCGCAGAGGCCTCACCGCCTCTACTATTCCCACCACCTGCCAGGCCTCGCATGACGGCAGCCTCACACCGCAGCCAACCAGTTGAACCTCAGACTTCCTTCCACGCGAGCTTCCATCGCCAGTGTCTTCCCGGCCCGCCGTCCCCTTCCTAGGCTCGCCATCGCCCACCGCTGTGGTGCTCTCCGCGCGGGCGTGGTCAACGTGGTCAAGGAATGACTTCCATCGGAAGAGTATCAGACGGAGAGGCCTGTGGGGCTGCAAATCTTTCAAGACGAGGAGAGCTTATTCGGCCTGGCCGAGAAAATGGCCCACCAAGAATGAGAAATGGGCTGTACATTTTAAAACACATCAAACCGCAATTAGTTTCAAATATCTTTTTTTCATTTCAAGATTTTAAATTACATTAATTTTTATGCGTGGAGAATTTTTTGCGTTCATATTGATATACATTTATTTTTAAAATCAGTTTGAATGTAAGTCAAATTTCGTGATTAAAACAGTTCGACCGCACCGAAATATGCAAAATTTCAGATAATTTTTAACCGTACACAATATGGGCTGTAATGCTAACAAAAAGAATATGGGCTCCAAAAACCTTAAGAATTAGCAAATGGGCTGTAAATTATTTGGCGAGATGTGTTGTATGTCTGTTTTCCACAGATTTGAGGCTTTCCTAAAAAGGTTGACCCACAGCAAGGATCGTTGGATGTCCATCCAACGGCCATCATGCTTCTTCGATCTCGCTCTTCCTCGCTTCTAGCCAAACAAGCGCCAAGGGACTGCTCGCTTCTTCCTCCTCATGTCCGGGTTGTAGCCGCCAGAGGCCTCACCGCCCACCAGATTCCCATCGCTGGCCTAGCCATCCTCTACTCTCCCACACTCGCCGTTATTCTCCGCGACGGCAGACGAACCAAGAACCTCAGACAACAGATTCCTCCGCTGGGAAACAATCGCCGAGTCTTCCCCGCCTCCGGTCATCCCCTTCCTAGGCATCACCGCCGCCCACCGCCGCGGTGCTCTCGCTCGGCGTGGTCAATGTGGTCAACGACCGACTTCCATCGGAAGAGTACTCGCGCGGAGACGACGCTGGGTCCACGGCCGCAGCAAGGAAGTGCCTTTATTACGCGCAAAATAATTATTCCTCCACCGACAGCGGGGACCCACCGGACGGGCCACCGATTTCGTGAAAAACGCTTCCTCGACTGGGACCCACCACCACACCTTCGCA
Organism: Aegilops longissima; assembly: GCA_021605205.1. Taxonomy (NCBI): domain Eukaryota; kingdom Viridiplantae; phylum Streptophyta; class Magnoliopsida; order Poales; family Poaceae; genus Aegilops; species Aegilops longissima. Next base: position 140,419,806 of record CM038676.1, on the reverse strand, counting down.
CGCAAAGAAGTGTGTCCGCAAAAACAAAATGATTCGCCGACCGCCGGGACCCACTAGCTACATCTTCGCACGCAAGGAAGTGCGTCCGGCAAAAAACACGCCTGCTCGATCGCCGGGACCCACCAGCTACATCTTCGCATGCAAGGAAGTGCTCGATACCGACCCACCGGTCAAGCGACGAAGCGCTATTATTCGGGCCGCGAATGTACGCATATATATATCGGTCGGCGTAGAGGCGCCGCACGCGTCATAGTAGAGGCGCCGACGAGATGTACACGCACGCATAGCGCGCCGTGGTGCAAGAAAGAAAATACGCCGCGACACGCACATACAGTGGTCTCAACGCCATACGCACGTACACGCATATGGTTGGGTCAAACGGAGAAACAAAGGTCATCATCGTGTTCATGGGGAGCCAACCGGCTGGGTTTCGGAACGGAGTGGTCGGTTCATCGGGAGGGCTTGGACGAACAGCGATGGAACGAGGCCTCGCGCATCACAGAACGGAGGAAACGGACTCTCCCACGCACGGAACGGGTCCTATTGATCGAGGGGTGTGGCGCATCGCAAAACGGAGGAAACGGGCCTCCTACGGTCGAAACGGGGTCCCGTTGATCGGGAGGGTGTGGCGCATCGCAAAACGGACGAAACGGACCTCCTACGGTCAAACGGGGTCCTGCTGATCGGAGGGGTGTGGCATACCGCAAAATGGACGAAAACAAACCTCGTGACGGTCGAAACGGGTCCCGTTGATTGGGAGGGGTGGCGCATCGCAAACGGATGAAACGGACCTCCTACGGCCAAACGGGGTCCCGTTTCATCGGGAGGTGTGGCGCACCGCAAAACGGACTCCACGGATACCGCTCATCTCCACCGTCGACCTCCTCCAGCCTCCACGGGCTACCGCCGACCTACTCCAGCCTCCACGGCTCCCTCGCTCATCCAGCCCTCCACCGCTTACTCCACGGCCATCGCTCAACCACCCTCCACGGGCACCCTCCATCAGATAATCGCTCATCCAGCCTCCACACCACGGGTCCTGCTCAACCACCCTCCATGGGCACCCTCCATCATCTACTGCTCATCTAGCCTCCACCACACCACGGGTCCTGTTCATCCGCAGGCAACGCCACCGCCATCGCTCATCCAAACCCCCGCAACGCCACTCGCTCATCCAATCGACGCCTTCGCATAGCAGCAATAGCGGGAATCGCCGATCGAGTTCGCTAACACCATCGATCGATCGCTTCGGTTTAGTAATGTGTAGCTCGCAGGCAATCGCCGGGTCGGGCGCGAGCCCAACGCCGCCGGGTTCGGGCTTAGAGCTAACGCCGCGACACATCGCCACAGACGCACGAGAGAAACGCGATCTTCGCCCCGTCCCCACCGTAACCAGGAACTCCCCAAATTTTCCTCCCTCGCTTCTACCATAGTTTTTTCGGCATGGATGGCCCAAAGAATGTCATGCAGCTGCGCCTCCGCCGCCTGTGACTTAAAAGCCCATTTTCTGTCATGATTTTTGTCATAGAAGTAGGAGCCCACCACATCTATGATGATACCGGTTTTGTCACAATTATCGCCATAGAAGTGTCATATGTATGATGTAAAAAATTTCTGCTCGCCCAAAATGTCACGGATGTGTCTTTTTTTGTAGTGTTATGATCATGTCAGTAAAAAACCGTAAACTTTAGCGCCACTTAGATTAGCTTCAACTTTTAATGGAGAGTGCTATTTAGTTGATTCGCTTTTCATATAATTACTAGACAAATTCTCGGTCCACCAATTTATTTTAGAATTTTGGAGTTCCACAAGTTTGTGTTAGTTACAGATTACTGCATCGCTCTGTGATGATTCTGTTTTTCGTGTTGTTTGCTTATTTTGATGAATCCATGGCTAGTAAAAGAGTTTATAAACCATAGAGAAGTTGAATACGTGAGGTTTAACACCAATATAAATAAATAATGAGTTAATTACAGTACCTTGAAGTGGTGTTTGGTTTTCGCTAACGGAGCTACGAAGTTTTCTCGTTGAGTTTTGTGTTGTGAAGTTTTCAAGTTTTGGGTAAGGATTCGATGGACTATGGAATAAGGAGTGGCAAGAGTTTGCTTGGGGATGCCCAAGGCACCCCAAGGTAATATTCAAGGATGACCAAGAGTTTAAGCTTGGGGATGCCCTTGGATGGCATCCCTCTTTCGCCTTCGCTTATCGGTAACTTTACTCGAGCTATATTTTTATTCACCACATGATATGTGTTTTGCTTGGAGCGCCATGTCATTTTATTTTGTTTTGCTTGACGCTTGAATAAAATACCAAGATCTGAAATTTTAAATGTTAGAGAGTCTTCACGAAGTTGCATAATTATTTGACTACTCATTGATTTTCACTTATATCTTTCAAGTAGTTTGTTGTTTGCTCTAGTGCTTCACTTATATCTTTTAGAGCATGGTGGTGACTTTTGTTTTATAGAAACTATTGATCTCTCATGCTTCACTTATATTATTTTGAGAGTCTTAAAATATCATGGCAATTTTCTTTAATTAATATCATGAGAAATTTGATGCTTGATAATTGTTTTGAGATATAGAGGTGGTAATATCATATTTGTGCTAGTTGAGTAATTGTGGAATTGAAAAATACATGTGTTGGAGTTTGTGATTCTCGTGAGCATGCACGTATGGTGAACCGCTATAACGTAAGTCGAGCATGAAGTATTTGTTGATTGTCTTCCTTTGTGTGGCGGTCGGATCACGCAATGGTTAACTCCTATCAACCCTTCCCCTAGGAGCATGCGAGTAGTAGTACTTTGCTTCGAGGGCTAATAAACTTTTGCAATAAGTATATGAGTTCTTTATGACTAATGTGAGTCCATGGATTATACGACACTTACCTTTCCGCAATTTTCTAGCCTCTTCTGCATCAAGATTGCCTTCTTTCTCACCTTGAGAGTTGGTGCAAACTTCGCCAGGCATCCAAACCCCGTGATAAGATACGCCTATCACACATAAACCTCCTTATATCTTCCTCAAAACAGCCATCCGATCTACCTATCATGGCATTTCCATAGCTCATTCCGAGATATATTGCCATGCAACTTTCCACCATTCATTTATCATGAGATGCTCCATCATTGTCATATTGCTTTGCATGATCATGTAGTTGATATTGTATTTGTGGCAAAGCCACCGCTCATAATTCTTTCATACATGTCGCTTTTGATTTATTGCATATCCCGGTACACCACCGGAGGCATTCATATAGAGTCATATTTTGTTCTAAGTATTGAGTTGTAAGTAAATAAAGTGTGATGATCATCATTATTAGAGCATTGTCCCAAGTGAGGAAAGGATGATGGAGACTATGATTCCCCCACAAGTTAGCATGAGACTCCGGACTAAAAAAAAGAGGCCATAAAAAAGAGAAAAGGCCCAAATAAAAAAATAAAAAATGAGAGAAAAAGAGAGAAGGGACGATGTTACTATCCTTTTACCACAATTGTGCTTCAAAGTAGCACCGTGATCTTCATAATAGAGAGTCTCTCATTTTGTCACTTTCATATACTAGTGGGAAATTTCATTTAGAACCTCGGCTTGTATATTCCAATGATGGGCTTTCAAATGCCCGAGGTCTTCGTGAGAGCAAGTTGGATGCACACCCACTTAGTTTCTTTTTGAGCTTTCACACTTATAGCTCTAGTGCATCCGTTGCATGGCAATCCCTACTCCTTGCATTAACATCAATTGATGGGCATCTCCATAGCCCGCTGATTAGCCTCATGATGTGAGACTTTCTTTTTTTTGTCTTCCCACATAACCCCTACCATTATACCTTATTCCACCATAGTGTTATATCCATGGCTTGCGGTCATGTATTGCATAAGAGTTGAAAAGTGAAGCTGCTAGAAGTATGAACCAATTGTTTGGCTAAAACCGGGTCGTATATGATATGAATATTTTGTGTGGGAAGATGGAGCATAGCCGACTATACGATTTTGTAGGGATAACTTGCTTTGGCTATGTTATTTTGATAAGACATAATTTCTTAGTTAGTATGCTTGAAATATTATTGTTTTTGTCAACATTAAACTTTTATCTTGAATCATATCAAATCTGAACATTCATGCCACAATAAGTAGAATTACATTGAAATCATACCAAGTAGCATTCCACATCAAAAATTTGTTTTTATCATTTACCTACCGAGGATGAGCAGGAATTAAGCTTAGATGCTTGATACGCTCCAACGTATCTATAATTTTTATTGTTCCATGCTATTATATTATCTGTTTTGAATGTTTATGGGCTTTATTAAAACTTTTATAATATTTTTGGGACTAACCTATTGACCTGCAGAGCCCAAAGCAAGGCCTCGCTTTTTCCTTTGTTTCAGTGTTTCAAGAAAAGGAATATCAAACCGAGTCGAAACGGAATGAAACCTTCTCGAGAAGTTATTTTTGGAAAGAAAGCAACCCGAGACTTGAGTCCACGCCAAGAAAGCAAAGAGGAAGGCACGAGGCAGGGGGCGCCCCACCCTCGTGGCCCCTCATGGCTCCCCGACGCATTTCTTCCTCCTATATATACCCATATACCCTAAAAACTTTGGGGAATGAATAGATCGGGAGTTCCGCCTACCGCAAGCCTCTCAGAGCTACCAAAACCAATCGGGACCCTGTTCCTTAAGACCTCACGGAGGGGGAACCTCATCGGTGGCCATCTTCATCATCCCGCGCTTCCATGACGAGGAGGGAGTAGTTCACCGGGCTGAGGGTATGTGATGACCCACAAGTATAGGGATCTATCGTAGTCCTTTCGATAAGTAAGAGTGTCGAACCGCAGTATGAAATGATAAGGTTTTCAAGAAGGTATTCTCGCAAGTACTCAAATAAGTGGTAACAGAGTAGTTTTGTGATAGGATAATTTGTAACGAGCAACAAGTAACAAAGTAAAGTGCAGCAAGGTGGCCCAATCCTTTTGTAGCAAAGGACAAGCCCGACAAACTCTTATATAAGGAAAAGCACCCCGAGGACACATGGGAATATCGCTGTTAGTTTTCATCACGCTCATATGATTCGCTCTGGTACTTTGTTAATTTGATATGTGGGTGGACCGGTGCTTGGGTGTTGTTTTACTTGAACAAGCATCCCACTTATGATTAACCTCTATTGCAAGCATCCGCAACTACAACAAAAGTATTAAGGTAAACCTAATCGAAAGTGCTAGTTATCGACTAAAGGGGGTGAATAGGGCGATTTTATGAATGTCTTCAAACATGGAAGTTTCAAGACAAACAAATAGAAATGACCTAATTGATATGCAGCGGAAGATAAACTACAACAAGCAAGCCATAGTCAAGTATGCAATAATGTGAATGGACAAGACTAATAGCAGCTATGTAGTAAGGATCGGATGGAAGATAGTATGAAGCCAATCAATGTATAGTCAAGCAATGAAGTCAAACAGAGGCATATAAGCAATGACTTCACGTAAGACAAACTCAAGGTAAAGGAGGGAAGGGATAGAACCAATCACTTGTTGAAGACACATGATTTGTTGGACCAGGCCCAGCTTGTCGTGACAACTGTATATATGGTTAGGGAGGCTGAGATTCAACTCAAGACCGCTCTTCACCTTATTCTTGAGCTAAGGACACACACCGCCTAATAACTCGTAAGTCTTCAAGGTAGACTTCAATTTTCATGACGACGCTCACCGCAATCCACAATGACTTTGATGCTCAGAACGCGACGCCTAACCGGCCGGAGGATTCACACCCTCAAGTGTAATAAGTCTTCAGTCACATGCAGAAAACTTCAAAGATGCCTAACACTCTTTGGCTCGGGTGTTTTGGGCTTTGTCCTTGCAAGGATTTCTCTCTCAAAGGCTTCGAGGTGGGTTGCTCTCAAACGACAAAAGCCGGCACTAACTCCAGCAGCCACCAATTTATGGTGTAGGGGTGGGCTATTTATAGCCACTAGGCAACCCAACCCGTTATGTCCGAAATGACCTCGGTCACTAAGGAATCAAACGTGTTCCAACGGTCGATTTCAAACACTCACCACAACTTTACTTGGCTATAAGCAAAGCTGACTCATCCAGCCTCGATAAGTTTTGTTTCGTTGTCTTCGTCAAGACATAGGATTTGGGTTGAGCATCACTTCAGTCATTCCGACTATGATCACTTGGACCCCACTTAACAAAGACGGTGGTTCCTACGACTCAACAAAGAAGAAAAGGAAACAACGAAACGACACGCCTTCGTGCTCCATAGTCTTCACTCAATGTCTTCTCATGTCATAGTCTCCAATGTGAATATCTTCACATACCACCATTGTCTTCAATGTCTTCATACATTTTAGGGGTCATCTCCTAGGTAAACCAATCAATGAGGGACACTCACCACAAGTATCCTGCAATTCTCACAAACGATTAGTCCTCAACCACATTTGTCGTCAATACTCCAAAACCAACTAGGGTGGCACTAGATGCACTTACAATCTCCCCTTTTGGGTGATTGATGACAACCGTTGAAGTTTTCAACGGGATAAAATATGAAATTGTAAAGGATAGGAATTGTCTTCAAGTGGCAAAGGCTCCCTTGAAGATGTGCATATAAGTAGTTTGCTTTTGGAATGCAAATGCACATGGCAGGTTGAAAGGATTGATATGGTTGACTAGAGGGGGGGTGAATAGGCAACTAACAATTTTTAAGCTTTTCTTTACCAATTTAAACTTTGCAATAATAAAGGTTGTCTAGATGTGCAACTAGGTGGACAACCTATATGATGCAACAACACAAGCACACGAGCAAGCAAGGATAAGAACACAAATAAGCTTGCACAAGTAAAGGATAAGATAACCAAGAGTGGAGCCTGGAGACGAGGATGTGTTACCAAGTTCCTTCCTTTGAGGGGAAGTACGCCTGCTAGAGCGGTGGAGGCACAATGCTCCCTAAGAAGCCACTAGGGCCATCAGATTCTCCTCACGCCTCACACAATGCGAGATGCCGTGATTCCACTATTGGTGCCCTTGAAGGCATGCATCAAACTTTATAAGCAAGGTTGGGGCAACCCACAACAACCGGAGGCTCCTAACAACACAACAACACCACGAAGCTTCACCACAATGGAGTATGGCTTCGAGGTGACCTCAACTGCCTAGGGTGCTCAACACCCAAGAGTAACAAGATCCGCAAGGGATAAGTGGGGAATCAAATTTCTTGGTGGAAGTGTAGATCTGGGCCTTTCAATCAATCCCAAGCAAATCAACAAGTTTGATTGGCTAGGAGAGAGATCGGGTAAAATGGAGCTTTGAGCAACAATGGAGCTTTGGGGAAAGAGGTAGATCAACAATGAGGAAGAAGACCCTTTATATAGTGGGGGAACACATCCAACTGCTACTCCCACTCAAGAGCTTCAAGACAGAGCGGTACTACCGCTAGGAAGGGCGATTACCGCCGAGGGTGGTACTACCGCCTCCTACCAAGCGACTACCGCTACTGAAGAGAAAGGCAAACATCGCCCAGAGCGTACTACACCGCTGAGTAGAGCGGCATTACCGCCTTCTATCGCCGCTACTAGTGCCGCAAACCCGACACGAGAAAACATCGCTCGAATCGAGGCGGTAGTAGGCGCGGTACTATCGAGGTACTACAGTCGAGTTCGCGAGCGGTGCACGCCGCTTATGGAGCGGCATTATCAGCTGGAGCGGTACTATCATTCGAGGAGCGGTACTATCACTGGGGCTTCGCGGTACTATCACCGTCAGAGATCGCGTACTCACCACCGCACAGGCGGCAGAACGGAAGAGAAGAGCAGCTCCAAAGAAGCGAAGGAAGACGACGGTGTGAAAAGGATGTGTACGTGTTGATTCCACCCAAGTCTTACCAAAGCGGATCCCTCTAATAGTACGGTGACTCCTACTTAAACTAGTCCACCAACAACGTAAACGCAGGAGCTACACCGCCTTGAATAAAAACACCGAGGGAGGAAATCGCCTCGTACAATGGATGATCCTCCTCGAAAGAACTTAACGCATTACGATTAGTCCGCAAAGCATTGTCATCAATCACCAAAACCACTAGGGAATAAATATGCCCTTACAATCTCCCCTTCTGGTGGATTGATGACAACACGGATTTGCATAAACACGTATATATAGTAAGCATACAAACCCGACGGTCCTAACATGTAGATGGGCTCCTCGATGTGTGCTATTTTAGATAAGTGCTTTGGATCCACAAAGCACACATACTCGGATCAAAGCTCCCCTACATTTTAGAGACCAATAATCTAAGCATGGTGTATGAGAGCAAAGATAGATGATATAACAAGGAAAGCACGCAACTCATGAGCTAGATAGACATAGATAATGATATCGAAGGGTAAGGTAGCATATGTCTCACACCATATGACTTAACTTAAGTCTTACACTAACTTAGGTCTCATGCACAAACCAACCAAAGCAAACCAACCAAAACACTAACAAGACAAGACACACGAACGAAAGAGACGAAGAGACACAACTCAGAACTTTAAGTTTTCCCCTTTGGCATCGAGACACCAAAAGGAGAGGGAGCGCCACGGCCCCTGTGTGAGAGCAAATGAGGGACACACGATCGAGCTCCAGCAGAATCATCGCACCACCGCTGCCGGGCCTGAAGTGCCGGGCCTCGAATCGGTCCATGGGCAAGGTCTGAATCCACTCTCCTCCTCAAGAAGCTGATCCTCGATCCACTCGATCAGAGCACCTAACCGACGATGAGCTCCTTGTGACGACTCTCGAGCCTTCTTCTCACCACGGAGCCATGTAATCGACCGTGAGACTCCATGAAGAGCTTTACCTTGGCCTTGAGTTTCTTGGCCCAAGATGGCTCTGTCCCTGAGGGCACGAGTCATCATCCTCATCCTCAGCCTCAAAGACCAAACTCCTCACCCATAGCAGCAGCATATGACTAACACTGTCCTAGGGGCCCGAGTGCCCCAGCTATCCTTCTTCCTCGACGCTGACATCGTGGAGAAACTAAGTCTCCAAGCTCCAAATACCCTTGGGATAGACATGATCCTGTGCCTTCTCAATGAGCAAAGATAATGAACGGACCATAAATCGGCATTTTATGCCGGAGATTGCGTAAACCAGCTCGCACTACATAACATGAGAGATATCCAAGGACTCTCCTGCTGCCCTTCTCCCGCCGATGTAAGATAAGCATGTCCACAAGATAAGAGTGAACCTGGTCCAGATTCCCGATGCGAGGGAAAAGAGTTTCTCCAAGATACGGTGAAGTATATCCAGATAGGCAGTGCAGCTCATAGGTCTCCTTCTTTGTCTCGTGGTTGATCTTCAGAGTGCAAGAGGGCCACAGAGCTTGCTTGTGAGTGGCAGGGCTCGACGGGGGGGCGAAAGTCGACAAAGCAGACTCAAGTCCAAGATCTTCCACCCCAATCAATCGCATGAAAGCTTTCCACTTGATCGACAAAGAACTTGCCATTTGTCATCCAGTGTCGAGTCCTGTCCTCATCACCCCAAGGTGAACTGTGGCATAGAACTGAGCCACAACATCAAGATCATAGTCCTTGTTGAATTGCATGATCCCGAGAATGTTCAGCTGAGTGCACATCTCAAGAGCTTCACCAAAGTAGTCAGATCACTCTTCATATGCTCGATGTCGATGGAGTGCACGCTGACATAGAGATTCTTCTTGGCCTTGAGAACATCAAAATAGGTGGCAACCGAACCTGTTCCAGAATCTGGACGGTTGACCAAAGTGGATCTTGGTCGACCATACGGGTTGCGCGCCGCTTTGCCCGTAACTCCTGGGCTGCATTTCGGCATGCTTTGCCCGGCTTTGACTTGACCCCGCCTTCTTCTCGTGATTTGGGGAGGAGGTGGAGCACTAGAAGATCCTCCGCAGGCTCAGAGGTGCGGTAGCGCTGGACTAAGCACGACTGGGTTGACACGACGAGCTTGATGCTCAGAACCTCATCACCGAACCACACACACAAAACACGCAAACAACCGTAAGAAACGAGTATAAGCCACAAAACGAACAACGAGGATCACGGAGAGGTAGGAGTAGGATGGAATCCGTAGAGGGCGGTAGTACTGCGACTTTGAGCGGTAGTACCGCCCCAAGCGGTAGTACTGTTCTAGAGAGCGTAGTACCACAACAGGGTAGTACTACCACAGCGGTAGTACTGCGGCGGGAAACAACTGCTTCCTACTACCGTGGTCGATCCCATTCCGCCCTACCAAATTCAAAAATACTCCAACCAAACACTAATCCAAACTGCCTAGAAGCATTTTCCATCCTACTCAAGCCTAGATTTGGCCAAAATCTAAGGATGCAACCGCCATCGCCCTAAGAAGCTAGATTGGAAACCTAGACAAAAAGAACAAGAGAACGGGGCAATACCGCATCCATGGCAAGAGGACGAGGTGGGGATCGACTCCACCAAGGGAATGGAGAGGACGGTCCAAGAGGGAGATCCGCCGAGCCCTCTCTGGCGCCGGTTGTCGGAGAGAGAGAGAGAGACAGCGAGGGGCGGCGATGGGTATGGGGAGAAGAAACCCCCGCCTCGAGCATAACCCCCCACCACGCCTCCCAGCCGGTAGTATCACACGGAGGGCGGTAGTACTCGCTGAGCGGTAGTACTGCCACCAAAGAGCGTAGTACCGCCAAAGAACTAAAAGAAAGGCCTCTAGGCAAACAAAAGAAGAAAAATACACCAAAGGAACGGGAAGGCAACGACAAGAGAGAGACCAGCAAACAACACACACGTAAACACGAACCGAACCCACTCCTTCAAAGCAAACAACACAAAAGGAGCGAGCTCAGGCCTCTCTCAAGAGAGGGCGGTGGCCGGAGCCACCTATGTTTGAGTCCATTGGTATGGCACCGCGAAGAATTATCCTTGGGTCCATGACCGAAACTCCTCTTTGAAGCACAAGCACCATCAACAATGGCTAAAGTGAAAGAGTTGATCGTTTATGCATAAAAGGGGAGGAGAGTTCATTGAGAGAACAACACTCCCCCTATGTCCATGCCTACACCTAAACTAGACATCACATTGAGTGTGGTGGGGGTTGCACGGGTTCAAGTCACATTGCTCAAATCAATGATATTTAGCTCATGCCTTAACTCGCGAAATCTTGCTTCATCCAAGGGCTTCGTGAAAATATCTGCAAGGTTATCATGAGTGTTGACATACTTGAGCTTGATCTCCCCTCGCCTAATGTGATCCCGGATGAAGTGATACCGAATCTCAATGTGCTTCGTCTTGAAGTGTTGCACCGGGTTGAGAGAAATCTTGATGGCACTTTCATTATCACACCAAAGAGGCACTTTGTCACAATTGACACCGCATTCTTTAAAGTTTGCCTCATCCATAGGAGTTGAGCACAACAACTACCCGCCGCCACATACTCCGCTTTGTGGACGAGAGAGACACATAACTTTGCTTTTTGAAGACCAACTTACCAAAGAGCAACCAAGAAATTGGCACCTCCTAAGTGGACTTCCTATCCACTTTGTCTCCGCCCAATCGAATCCATAAATCCTTCAAGCTTGAAGTTTGCTCCTCTTGGGTACCATAAGCCAAAGTTTGGGGTATGAGCCAAATATCGAAGATTCGCTGACCGCCACATAGTGACTTTCCTTCGGTGCTTGAAACCATGCACACATACCCACACTCAACATGATATCCGGGTCTAGATGCACAAAGGTAAAGCAAAGATCCAATCATGGAGCGATATACCTTTTGATCCACCGCTTACCATTGGGATCAATGTCAAGTTGGCACTTGGTGGGCATTGGTGTAGTAGCCGCTTGACATCACTTAGCTTGAATCTTTTGAGCATGTCTTGAGTGTATTTGGCTTGGTTGATGAAGGTTCCTTCTTCTTTGTTTGATATCGAACCAAGGAAGAACTTCAACTCTCCCATCGAAGACATCTTGAACTTGGAGGTCATGAGAGCGCAAATTCCTCATTGAAAGCTTTGTTAGAGAACCAAAGATAATATCATCAACATATAGTTGGCATACAAACAACTCCCCATTAACCTTCTTAGTAAAAAGAGGGATCGATTTGCCCCACTTCAAAGCCACGCATCTTGTAGCAACTCGTAAGGTGGTCATACCACGACGCGGGGCTTGTTTAAGGCCATAGAGTGCCTTATCGAGTTGATACACATGATCCGGAAAGTAGGGGTCCTCAACCCGGGGTTGCTTGATATAAACCCACTCATTAATGGGACCATTAATAAAAGCACTTTTCACATCCATTTGTTGCAACTTAAAGTTGTGATGGGAAGATAAGCAATCAACAAACGAATGGATTCAAGACGAGCAACGGGAGCAAAGGTTTCACCATAGTCGATACCTCGACTTGGGAGTAGCCTTGTGCTACCAATCTTGCCTTGTTGCAAATGATGTTCCCATGAGCATCTTGCTTGTTCTTGAAAATCCACTTGGTTCCAATGACGCTAGGTTCTCCGATGGCCTTGGCACCAATCTCCACACCTTGTTGTACTCAAAGTTGTTGAGTTCTTCATGCATGGCATTGAGCCAATCCGAGTCTTCAAGCGCCTCATAGACCTTTTGAGGTTCAACACAAGAGACAAACGCGTGATGTTCACAATAGTTTGCCAATTGTCTACGAGTGCTTACCCTTTTCTTAGGCTTCCAACCACATTCTCCATGAGATGGCCTTTGGTAGTGAGTTTGAAGCAATCTTACGGCACGACGCCTAATTCCTCCTGAGGTGAGATGAGGAGGGTCACTTGATCATCTTGAGCGCCGCCTTGAGCATGACCTTCATCTTGAGCATGCTCGAGGAGAGAACTTGACCTTGGGCATCATTTAAGGTGATATCATCGCCTTGAGCACGATCTTGCCCTTGGTCTTGTTCTTGAGGTTGAGGGCCTTCACTTTGTTCTTCGGAAGCGCAGGGCCTTTGGTTGGTGATGGCTCCACTTGAGTGGAGCATTGTCCTTCTCCTTCGCCACAAGGGGTTCCTCAATGGGTAGGATAAAGCCAACTCCCATTCTTCTTATGGCTTGGGAGGAATTTCATCACCTACATCACAAGTGCCACTTTGCTCCACTTGGGAGCCATATTCTCATCAAATTCCACGTTACACGCCTCCTCAATAAGTCCCGTGGATTTATTGAGGACACGGTAAGCATGAGAGTTTGTAGCATAACCAACAAATATGCCCTCATGAGCTCTAGCTTCAAATTTAGACAAACTAACACCTTTCTTGAGAATGAAACACTTACACCCAACACCCTAAGTACTTGAGGTTGGGCTTGTTGCCTGTGAGTATCTCATAAGGAGTCTTGTTCAAGCCTTTATGGAGATAGAGCCGATTGATGCATGACAAGCGGTGTTGATGGCTTCGCCCAAAAGTTGTATGGAGACTTGAACTCCGCCATCATGGTCCTTGCCGCATCCATCAACGTCCCGTTCTTTCTCTCCGCCACACCATTTTGTTGAGGGGTATATGGTGCAGAATATTGATGCTTGATTCCTCATCACTAAGAAACTCATCCAAGGTGTAGTTCTTGAACCTCGGTGCCGTTGTCACTTCTTATAGTCAAGATCTTTGCATTATGTTGACGTTGAGCTTCATTTGCAAAGTCGATGACGGTTTTTGGGTCTCACTCTTCCTCTTGAAGAAATATACCCAAGTGTATCTCGAATAGTCATCCACCATCACCAAGCAATACTTTCTTCCTCCAAGACTATCAATGATGGTGGCCCAAAGAGATCCATGTGAAGGAGCTCCAAGGGTCTCTTTGAGTATATGATAGTTGTGGAGGGTGAGCCTTCTCATGAAGCTTTCTTCAATACAAGCAATCGCAAGCACGGTCTTTGGCAAAACTAACATTTGTTAGTCCACTAACATGGTCCCCTTGAGAAGACTTTGCAAAGATCTCATATTGACATGGGCTAAACGCGATGCCAAAGCCATCCCACGCCAACTTTAGCCATTAGGCATGTCGCGGTCTTAGTGGGTCGCCCAAAAGTTAATCACATAGAGACCGCTTTCGACATGCCCAACAAAGGCTACTTTAAGAGTCTTGCTCCACAAGAGGGCCACGTATCAATGTCAAAGAAAGTAGCAAAACCCATGACTGCAAGTTGACGAACGAAAGCAATTGTATGCAAGGGACTCAACAAGCATGACTTTCGATCGTAAGATCATGAGAAATGACAACCTTGCCGAGACCCAATACCTTAGAATGTGATGCATCACCCCACTCGACATCGGTATATAGATGGAATCTCTTGCACGCCCACCACCATGTCCTTGCTCCCGTCATATGATTTGTTGCTCCACTATCAAGCAACCATGATCCCCACCGAAGCAAACCCCTACAAGAGATCAATGTTGGTTTTAGGTACCCATTTGGTAATGGGTCCTTTGATGTTAGTAACGAGGGTCTTAGGAACCCAAATAGACCATTCAATGTACTCATAAGAAGAACCAACAAATTTAGCATAAACATGCCCATCACTAGCACGACACAACACATAAGAGGGGTTAAAGTCGCCGGCTATGTTCATGGGGATGACGTTGTCCTTCTTGACATTGCCACCCTTGCACGGTTCTTCTTCTTTTGAAGCACTCTCTCCTCCCTCACAAAAGTTTGCTTGAGAGGGGAGGTTGCTTGGTCTTGTCATTCTTCTTCTTGCTTTTGGTTTTAAGCGAACCCAATCCCTCCTTGGTTACAACTTCCTTTTGATTACTCAAAAGGTCGTAGGTTCTTCTCACCTTGAATGCATGTGACAAGGCCCTTTCAAGTTGCTCCTTCAACTTAGCATTCTCTCAACAAGATGCACATGCTCACAACAAGGGTTAGTAGCATTTGCATTATCAATCAATATCATATGAGGAAAGGTGGCTTTCCTTGGTTAGCTTCACTTGAGTTGATCATGAGACTCTTTGAGACTAGCATGAGCACCCTTCAAGACTTTGTGAGCCTTGTCGAGAGTGTCAAAGTCCTCGTTGAGTCTAGCAAGATCAACTCCAAGCTTTGCTTTCTCGGAACTAAGCACACGAGACACAACAAGAGCATGATCAAGGTCTTCTTTAATTTAGCGTGATCATCGCTGTGTGACTCTCAAGAGCCAAACGAAGGCCACGCCTTCCTCAAGAGCATTGGAAAGATCCGAATCTCATCGGCATAGTCATGACTATGCCCTTCCATCTTAGAGATGGTTTCTTCATGAGTCTCGATCATGACATTGGCT
>CM038676.1:140252206-140404457 GCA_021605205.1 Aegilops longissima | reverse complement strand
GGCAAGTGTGGCAGAGGTGTAGGAAAAATAATGTAAAGAACATAAGACAAACATAGTCACAATCCAAACAGCCCGTGATTTTTGTGACATGCACATGTAAATTTAGTTAGAATTAAATTTATAGTCAAAAAAATTTGGCAAGGTGCATCAAAATCAACACATGCAAGTATCAAAAGGAAAGTCATGGCATGCATGCATCGCGTTGTACTCCCTCCGTTTCCAAATATAAGTCTTTTTAGATGTTGCAACAAGTGACTACTCCTGTGTTTCCTAAATGTAAGTCTTTTTAGGGATCCCACTACAAACTACATACGGATGTATATAGACATGTTTTGGAAATGTAAATTCACTCATTTTGTTCGTATGTACTCCAGTTCATAGTGAAATCTCTAAAAGACTTATATTTTTGAGTACGGAGGGAGTACATATGAAGCCAAATATGTCTACTCCTACATCTGAAGTAGCCCGTTTGAAATGTGTAAAAGAGTTTTGCTCGAATGCACGATTGCTTTGATGTGTCCGTCAAATCCTTCATACAAGCAGAGAATTTGATTACTCGACACCCTCTCCCTGCATGGGTGAGCTCTGGTGCCTTAAGCACTTTTGCCTTTGGCTGCATAGACCGAGGTGGGCCAACCACTGTTGGAGCCCTTTATCATGGGCCATAAGCGGGCGAGCGATTATTAACTTCGCTTCGCTATACTGAGAGAGTCCCGGATTAGGTGGTGTCCGGATAGCCGAACTATAACCTTGGCGGACTCACTGGACTATGAAGATACAAGATTGAAGACTTACGTCCGATGTGCTGAGATGTGACTTTCCTTGGCGTGGAAAGCAAGCAAGCGTCTGAGATATGTGATCTCCTCCCATTGTAACCCGACTCTGTGTAAACCTAGCCTCTCCGATTGTCTATATAAGCGGGAGGTTTTGAATCCGTGGGCAGAACAACAATCATACCATAGGCTAGCTTCTAAGGTTTAGCATCTGATCTCGTGGTAGATCTACTCTTGTACTACCCATATCATCAATATTAATCAAGCGAGGTAGGGTTTTACCTCCATCGAGAGGGCGAACCTAGAGTAAAACATCGTGTCCCTTGTCTCTGTTGCTGCCATCCGCCTAGAGCCTTGCACGGTTCGGGACCCCCTACCGTGATCCGCTGATTTTGACACCGACATTGGTACTTTCATTGAGAGTTCCTGCGTGTCTGCTTCTCAGCTGTCGGGAAGGATGCTCATCCCGTCTTTAAAGGCAGCCTTTATTTGCTAAGGAGCTTTGGCTGTCGGCCAGAAAACTCTACGGCTAGAGGTTTTCTTATGACGCTTTGTTACGGCCGCGGCAGCAGGCTGATGACTTCTCGGGTCGCCAGGCTTAATCTTCATATCAACTTCGAGAACTACGCCGAGCGGTTAGATCCGCGAACTCTCTTCCTAAACGAGCTCTGGATACGCCATACATACAGAGAGTCGCTTCTGAGACTACGATCAGTTGAGCCTAAACCCGATCGAGAGAGATTAACTCTCCCAGGTCACCCATCGCGTTGCGTGGTGGAGGAACAATCTTGGCGACCCTTCGTCTATAATAAGGACTAGCTATGTAGGATTCGATCCCTCCAAGCGGATACCCGCGGAGGCGACCTCAAGACACTGAACTTAGAGTCGGGCAGTGAGCTAGATTCATTGGACAACGTCCAGAATCCAAGCTTCGAGTTAGGAAACTCCTTGGCCTTGAGCCTCAGATTGGGTGAGGTTTGGGATGTATTCCACCCACCCCACCCGAACATAAGCGATCTATCCAAAATTAGGAAAGAGCCGAGGAAGCGTACACATCATTCTTTGGGCGATTCCTCCTGGTTATGAACGAGGATAAAGGACTCTTACCCGTGAGGAGCGCTTAATTTCATTCTTACGCAATAATTACGCGGACAAGGGAATCCTCAACGCCACAGTGCGCCGTGAAATTGCCGCTTTGCTGCACTGGCATCCATAAATACGAAAGTATTGTGCGATGAAGCGCTGGAAAACCAGTAAGATTTTGGGACAATCCGATACGAATACAACCCAGTCAAAATAAAGGGTGCATTATAAGCCAATCACCGGGTTAAACTGCAAAACACAAAACCCCTACGGGGCATGGAACCGTCTTTGGAGGGATGGCTCAGCGGACCTGTAAAATTCATAAATACGAGCGCCACATCAACTCATAGCCTTAGAGCATGTTGGATACTCGGGAAGGTGGCCATGAGCGACGGAGCTTCTAACTTGACATCAAAGAGCACCAACCCGAGGACACCCGATGCAGTATTAGCGGTCTTGAGACTTTTGCATCAAACAATATCGAAAACAAACACTCCAGCGACCTGCAAGAAGTCTACCAAGTAGCAACAATAAATCCATGGGTAACACGGCTATTACCTTTAATGCCGGTGATGAACCTAAATTCGAACAACCCGAGCACAGCAGCATTGGTCCCTCGGTCCAATAGTGGAATGACTTTTCGCCTTACCAAGTACTCATGGGCGTGTGGCAGCGGTTGAACCTCATTTATGAGAAACCCTTGAAAAATGGAAATAAATGGAGCCGCATTAGGCGAAGCTTTGCACAACCTTTAGAGAGAATAATCCCGATCGGGAAGCGTCTTTGCATGGAAAAATCTGCTGGATGTGGTGTTGACATCTTTGGATAATTCTGGTCGAGGAGGTCACGTTCCAAGTGGGCCCGTTCAATAGCGAATACCCGCTCTATTAAGGCGAGAGGCATTCACAAATTTTCAAGCTATACCCCATTACGGGTACATGAAGCTCAAAATGCACAGCCCCAGCAGAATCATCACTCTTGCTAGTGACCGGACATAGCACTCAGCGCGAAAATAAAGGCTGACCACACTAGCCCTTGAGGCACTATCAGAAGCCCTAGCGGCCCGAGGAGGCCAGGCTTTTTGCACTCCATAGTGAGACGAGGGGCGATGTGATACTTTCGATAAAGATCAAGTCCACCTCCTTTCTAAACGGCCGGACGAAATAGTCAAATTCCAAGTCCACCCAACGGACCCTACAAAAGCGGCCTCCATCGGGGCACAATTAAACCTAATGTAGATGCCACTTTCGAGAATTCCTACACGAAAATTGGGACATCTTTGCTGGCACCCTTGAGACATGCAGGGAATCCCACACCCGCCTGGCCCTGAGCCACAGCCTAAACATCCTAAAAGTTCAAGCCAGTCAAGCAGGCTCTTGGCGCTTCTCGAACCTAGAGACAAGCCATGGGAAGGAGCTAGCCAAACTATTGAGGTCCAGTTCATCGAGAGATATAAAACATCTGGACTAGCTAGCAAACCTGGTGATGGTACCAAAGAAGGATAAATCTGGCGCCTACCCGGGAGAAAGGCATTACCCCTCTATCGCCTCCTCCGAGCGAACACTTGAGTGGGCCGGATGCTGCCCTGGCCGGACTCGAAGAAATAAAAGCCATATTGGCAACAAACCCAGTCTGCGCGCCCAACATAAGCGAACCAATGCTATTATACATCACCGCAACTCATCAAGTTGTAAGCGCGGTGCTCGTTGTCGAGCGAAAGCAGAAGGGACACAAGTTTCCCCTTCAAAAACCAGTTACTCGTGTCCCCTGTCCTCACTCCGTGCAAGTCACGGTATCCGCATTATCAAAAGATAGCGTCAGCAGGTGTTTATGGCATCCGGAAGCTGCGACACTACTTTCAAGGTGTTCGATAACAGATAGCCTCAGTACCTCTGCGCGACATTATAAACAACATGACCTGACAGGAGGCGGATTGCCAAATGGGCCATTGAGCTCCTCCGTTCGACATAACCTATAAGCCACGGCGAGCCATTAAATCGCAAGTTTTGGCCGACTTAAATGCGCCGAATGGTGACGAACTCCCTAAAGAGTATGGCACATATTCGGTGGATCATGCACTTTGCGGCTCCAAAATGTTGGCTGAATGCAGCAGGGCGTCGTTCTCCGTCCCAACAGGAATCTGATCAATCGTACTCGAGATAATGTCTCGGACTCCAACAACGCGATCGAATCTGAGGCCCTTCTACATGGTCTCTTGATGGCGGTATCCATGGGCATTCAAGCGCCTAGAAGTGCGTGGGGATTGAACCTTGCGATATCCCAAATAAATGGAACTTTGATGCAAGGATCCGAAAATGGCAGCTTATCATAGCGCCGTCCTAAAAATGTCAGCTCGGTTGGAGGGCTCGAATTTCACCATATAGCAGGGAAAACAATCGGCGTGAGCGTCTTGCTTGCGCATTGGCGCCATAGCGCGATCCGTCCCAATATCTTCTTAGAGGCTGTTCAAGCCATCCATATTAAGGAAGAAGTCGGAAATAACAGCGGACCCAACGGCAATGCCGAGCACGAACATTCGACACAATTGGAGGCTCACCTTAGCGAGTAACATCTTATTACGTAATAATGGCGGTCATTGCCCGTGGGCGGAACCATTCTAGCCTACCTAACGGTAGGAACTTCCGAGGACCAAAAGCGAGGCCGCATTGCATAGTCGGCGATCTAAAAGCCTATAAAGTCCATGAGGAGAGCTTTATAAAGAAAACACGACAGGAGTCCTTCAAGAGTGTATCTCCGAAGAGGAAGGCGGAATCTTACGGCTGAAATTCATGCGGACTCGGCGGGCACCATAAGCAGCCGGGCCCTTGTAAGCAAGGCCTTCGTGCAAGATTTTATTGGCCCGGCGGCCCGGCGATCTCGGGACTTAGTCCAACGATCGTCGGTTGCCGGCTCTTTGCTAATCAAAGCCACATACCCACCACCCTCCAAACTATACCAATCCACAGCCCCGCGATTAGTGCAGGGGCTTGACATAGTTGGACCCCTTAAAGGAGGAACCCACAAGCAAAAATACCCTCTGGTCGCATGGTGGATAAATTCACCAAATGGATAGAAGCCAAGCACATTAAGGCGGCGAATCCGGACGGTGATAGACTTCATATCGAAGTGCATTACATCGTTCACGGCGTCCCCAGCATCATCACTAATAGCAGCACACGAACTTCATGGCGGCGAGGTCAAACTACGGTGCAAAAACATGGGCATCAAGCTCGACTATGTTTGATATATCACCCTCAAACTAACGGTCAAGTCGGCGAAACAAGCGGTCTAATCATGGCTGACATCAAACCCAGATTAGTGCGGTCCCTCAAGGAATCTAACGCCTGGGTAGAGGAGCTCGACTCCGTTACTCACAGGGCTGCGGACCACGCTTGAATCGCACCAGAATTCACACCATTCTTTATGGTATCTGCGCGAGAGCGTTACGCCTGCGACATAATTCATGACTCACCTCGGCGTCGCATGTACGCGAAGAAAGAAGCCGAGCTCGATCGGCGGGGATAGTTGGGCGCCTTGGAGGAGGGCGTGGCGTGGCAAAAGCCGTTCGCATTGTATCAATAGTAGGCTCGAAGATATCAAAGCGGTACGGGCCAAAACTTACTATGTTGGCGAGTTAGTTCTCGCTTCTGCGACAAGAAAAGGACAAACTCAAGCCCATATGGAAGGCCCTTTATTGTCGACCAAGTCTGACGGTGGAGTGTACCGTCTGCGAGATGCATCGGATAACCGACTCGAGCGAACCCATGGAGCACCGTCTCCGAAGATTCGCCTAAGCGCGGATTACAGGTTCGTCTCCTTCCTCATCTATTTTTTACATTAGCTGTCTTCTCTCCTTCTCCCTCTTTTCTCTTCAGCCTTTAAAGGCTCGTTCGCGCATGTTCGCACACGCTTGGCCTTCTCTGCGCTCATTATACAGAGGGCTTCTTTAGCGAAGCTTATTTGTATGGGCTTTATGCCTAACACATGTATAGCAACTTCCGCATGTACCTTTTATTCACCATTATATGCATCGATATGACTTAAGTTTTGGCCAGCTGGGTTGCTGGCTCACGTGCTTACCCTCGTTCCCGATTGTTCGGCTAGGTGGTACAGGGAGCACCTCTCCAATTATTCTTGCCGGGTCAGCAGGATGTGTACCTCGGTAGGTGAAACCAAGCTAAGCGTTCTTAAGGAATATTCGATTCGGTGAACTAAAGATGATTTCTCACTTATTTGTTTATCTGCCCCAGATGCTTTTACCTTTTTCGTAGTCGGACATGCACTTTAAGGCATGCCTCCCGGAAAAAGGAACCCCTAACGGAACTATTCTCCACAGGAAGATGTTTCTTACTAACCATGTAATATAACATACCTAGTTGGGAACTTGTGCATTCAAGCACTAATGAGCCCCTACTTTGGTTTCCACGCATGCCCGTTCTTACATAACCGTGAGGGTATTGGACACCTCGGACTATAGGGTCCAGGAGGTTGAAGCGAAAAAAGGTCCGCCATGACAAGCGATCTACAATCCGGCTAGAAGGCATTTTTTACATGTCATCTTCAATTACATAGTCAATTTGTTTGGTGTATTCCTCCTCAATACCATCTAATAGGCTGTCTAGTTTACAGTCTGTTGGGAATACTTTGCGGCCAGTTCTACTTGGTACATACACTAAGCTCACGGGATCTCCTTCCCCGCCAGACCCCACAGTCCGACCTCCTGGCGCCTTGTGTGGCCGGGCGATATCTTCCATAATCGGAGCTGCCGTGCTCCTTAAGCCTCTCCGCCAAGCTCTCAAGGCCTTGGGCGAGGAGGCAGATAGCCCAAGGCACAGGCGGCGCCTTTCATCACTGCCGAACTTCGTTAAATGCGGTTATAAACTTCGGGAAGAAGGTCACCCGTAGAACCCGGGCATTTCCTCTGGGGGCGACACAGCAGAGCATACCTACTGAGACCTAACTCGATTAGTCGACTTCCTTGCCGAACTCTTTTTGAAGTTCGTTCAAGCACTTACTAAAAATGCAGCGTCGAAGCCGTCGATTCTCCTTCCGCAGTCCGGCGGTTGAGCACGAACATCCTTTAGTTCCTCGCCCGGTGGGTGTTGGCATCTTGGAATTATTCTTCTCCTGCCTCACCCTCGTAAACACGCTCTCCCGGCCTTTAACTTGGCGCCAAAGTTGTTGCTTTGTGCGGATCTACTCGGCGCCATCTGCAATGATGTTGTCGATTTACACACGCACTTCTTAACATACTTATCTTTGAAGCATATATTACGGTGAGGGTCTCCTTGGCCTCCCTGGCGGCTAGTCTTGACCTCAAGTTGGGCTTTGCACTCTTCCGACTCCTGGGACAGTTGGGTATTCTTTTTGTAAGATCTGCGCATAACAAATGATCCTTAAATCAGATTATTCTAACTATTTCAAGTCTCGGGGACTCTTGGTATATATAACCATCAAATTTTCTCACCCGTATGTCTTTTACATCTGCTCCACAGCTCTGGCTAGACCATTTTGGCGGCATGGAATTACGCATCTCCAAGTTGAAGGCATTCAATGCCTCTTGGGGAAAACTGTCGTCCTGGCAATGTCCGGTGGCCTTTGTGATTCATGGCACTCTCCACCTGGAATTGGTGGCGAGATAGTCCGTCGACATCCTCTGTCGGGAGGTGTCCGGCCTTGCGCCTCGTGTTAGCCTCCGCTTACGGACCTGGCTTTGGAGCACGGCTGGTGGAGAACTCGGTTGGCAACCTCTCCGGATATAGTCAAATGGCGCTCTTTTTCACTGAAGGGAGCAGGCGTTAGCCTACCTTCGGGAATAAAACCTGGAATAAGATGGCGCGCCATGCCGTTCGTAAGCATCTCAATCCGGACCGCACTTCTTTTCAGCCTGCTTTGGGCCTTGCTGCCTTGTTGGCTAGCCACCGCGGCTCGGCCTTCCGCCTCAAGGGCTCCCCACGCAATACACCATTGATATATGGTGATCAAAGATAAGCCGCGGATGGATCATTCTCAAAGTATTGGGACTTGGTCTCGATTACTGTGAGGCTGGAAATATTAGGGTGTCGGCGATAATGGCGACAAAGGCATTATCGATGCTCGATTGGTAAAATACCCCATCGATCGGCTCCACGGATATGTCGGATCCTCTTGGGAGGCGGATCGAGGACCCGTTCCGGATCCTCGGGTTGTGGAGGAGGTTGTTTATATCCTTCGTCCGGCGCAATTCTGCGTCGAAATCACAAGATAAGGTACTTAACTATGGGAATATGGAGCGGATGGGCATAAAGAAGTGTCAGCTTACCCGGCTTGGAGGATCGTACATAGAAAATCCACCACATGGATTGGCGGAGAACTCCTCCTCTTCTCCCTTGTACAATGCGGATAAGGCCTTCGTCGAGGCAGCAACCCGATATCGGCCCGCTACGGCGCGGCGAGTAGCATCATCCTCCCGATTGAAATCCCACATGGGGTGGCCTCTATCTGAAGCGGCTTGCACCTCCCGCATAATGCATGTGGCCATGACCCGATCATAGTCAGTCCGGAATGAGCTAATAATCTTATCCGGCTCATCGGTAAGGGCGTCCTGTCGTTTTTCATACGAGGGCTCCGTGGGCGCCCGGCAGGCACTTCTTCAAATGAGCATTATTGAACTTCGGGGAAGCCCGATCCGAACGAAGTCGGCGAGGACATCTTCTATAAAAACCATTACGAAGGCGGTCTTGGACGCCTTCTTTGGGGTTCGGATAGATATCCGGTCCGGCGATGAGCCATAGTTCGGCTCCACCCACTTGATATATTGACCCCTCCGAGAGCGGGGCACAAAGCGAAACGACTTCTTCCACTGCGTGAAATGAGCCTCGGCGGCCCAAGAACAGCTCGCAAAACTCTGAAGCCCGCAATGTATGCAATATATGGCGGCGGGCGTAAGGTTGTCGGTGGAGGCCGTAGAACTCCGAGAGCCCCAGAGAAAGCGGATGAATTGGAAATCCGAGCCCTCTTATTAAATAAGGGACAAGGCATACCGCTCTCCTTTGGAGGGATTGAGGGCGCTCTCCTTTGCTTTCCGCCATTATAGGTGGCGAGTCAGCTCGAACCGGGACCATAAAGGCTGGGGAAGAAATCCCTTGGTTTGGGCGTCACTAGCTCATTGTGTGGACGAAACATCTCTCCCAATCTCAGTGCTGAGGCTTGGAGGCGAGGAAGAGGAGCTGCGTCGTGGCCATGATGGAATGGATTTAATCGGATTAGCTCGATGAATGCTTTCATGAAAGGAAGATGGTGTGATTCGGATCTAAATCCTCGTCTCTTTTATAAGGCAGCTCATTTGCGCAACTAGGGGGTAAAAGTAAAAACACCACTGGCTTTTCGCATTAGTTTGACACGTGGAAGGCGGCCATTATTGGGCGTGGAAGCCAAGGAGCACAATATTCACGAGAAGCGGACACTATTCAACAGGTACCGAGAATTTGGAGAAGAACCCGCCTTGCAATGCGAAGACAAATCTGCGGCGCCGGACTCATCGTCATTGAAGCCTGGTTGCGGGGACTCTTGAGGAGTCCGGATTAGGGGTGTCCGGATAGCTGAACTATAACCTTGGCGGACTCTGGACTATGAAGATACAAGATTGAAGACTTACGTCCGTGTCCGGATGGGACTTTCCTTGGCGTGGAAGGAAAGCTTGGCAATCTGGATATGTAGATCTCCTCCCATTGTAACCAACTCTGTAAACCTAGCCCTCTCGGTGTCTATATAAACGGAGGGTTTTAATCCGTGGGATGAACAACAATCATACCATAGGCTAGCTTCTAGGGTTTAGCCTCTCTGATTTAAATGGTAGATCTACTCTTGTACTACCCATATCATCAATATTAATCAAGCAGGGTAGGGTTTTACCTCCATCGAGAGGGCCCGAACCTGGGTAAAAACTTATCGTGTCCCTTGTCTCCTGTTGCCATCCGCCTAGACACAGTTCAGGACCCCCTACCGAGATCCGCGGTTTGACACCGACACTATCCCTCCCATACGAGGTGGGCGGACATGCAGCGATGGATTAATCTTTGTAGAAGTAGGGTAACATCATTGTTCGTCTTCTCGAAGAAGCGAAGAGCCAAGTGCAAACCCGAGCGTGGTGATTCTGACGCTTCGCGTGGTGCAGTTCCTTGGAGTACTAGCCAGGCTCTTGCATGAGACAAAATTTCTATTGTTTAACAATTAAACTCCATTATCCATTGGTTGATACTCATTATGCATAGGTCCACAGCAGCACCATTTCCTCCACAGGGTCACCAATGTTTATTTGCTAATTAATAGCATTCCATGCAATGAACTAGCCATTGCAAGTCATTAAAAGCATGCACCTCTCATCTCTTTTTGGTTGATCGTATGTCAGAAACAAGAAACAAGGTAGAGTTAATGCACCGCGCCTAAGTGTTTTGGGACTATTTGGTTTTAAAAGATGACTTACACACCTAGAAGCGGAGGGTAGTATAGACCTGTAAACCCGGAAAGGAGTATTTGCCTTTCTAGAGATTTCAACAAGTGACTAGACTTGACTAAAAAAAACAAGTGACTAGACTACACCGTGTGCGGCACCTCCCCTACGGTTTATAGGGCTCAAATCTCATGAACCAAGGCATTTTGCGATTGGAGGAATGTATCTCGTACTTTACAAAACTACCTAATTAAACTCATGCATTAAGCGTAGTTCTCTCGTTTTCCTCTCCGCCTTGAGTGCGGTGCACAATATTGAGGCTAGCCATAGTGGGAGTAACTTAGGTAGTAACTTAACACATCCCAAGACAATTTTGCTTATGTGGCAAGTATTTAATGAGGAAAGAGGTGCTTGTGGTAACATAGCGCTTTCGAGGCAAAATGAGTCTATGAGATAATAAATGAAGCAATCTATGATACTACTACTATGTTACTTTGCACTATGGAGTAGTAACTTACACTAGTGTAATATGCATGACACTTGTCTAAGTTACTCCCCACTATGACCAACTGAGAGAGTGCTTTGATCGTTTTAGTCTCATGACTAAAAGTAGTGGGACTAAAACTTGTTAGCCTCATCCATGCTTGGATCCAAATACTAAAGAGACTAAAATCAAGTTAATGGCATTTCAAAGCATCCGGACCCGCGTGCCATCCACCAAATCTGGCAGGTGCTACAGTCGAGACTCACCTATCACCCGGTGTGGCCGTCATGACCGTCATATCACAAAACCCACACCTTTACCGGCGGTGGTAAGGTGGCCTCAAGATTGGACTGGGCGAAGCAACCATCATTTCATTGGAGCAGCTCGTTCAAGCCCTTTCTTCCCTTTCTTGAAGAAAACCTCCTCCGGGCTACTCACCTCGCCATTTTCTTCTCTCTGAAGCGAAGGCAAGGTGGCGAATCGATTATCTGCTATATTTTCATTGCAATAATCTTCTTTTTGCGAAGCTTCGACCGATTCTCATCCTATTCTTTTCCCGTTTTCATTGCGATTGTGGTTTCCTTCGATTGCTTTTTGTTTGTCAGTTCATTGATGGATCACGGAGCACTAGGCAAAGAGTTGCGGCGGACAACCTTTGGAGACAGCGATCTCGAGAAGCGAGCACCGACCAGCGAGTTGACCATGTTGGCGGGCAACCCATGGAGACGAAGAACTCCAAGAAACAAGCAGGCCAAGAGTTGAGGGCGTTGGCGGACGAACTCCTCAAAGAAAGTTGGAAGAATAGCAAGGGCCCCACCATGCCTACCCGGAGCTCGATTGCCACCTATGTGAGGCTCAAGACCGAGTTTGAGGAGATAGTCGTCGTTGAAAGCGAGTATTCCCAGCAGGTGATGCCCCCATCGAGGGCGAGGAGATGGCCCCGGAGGATGAGATCCCGTTGAGCTGCACAAGGTAAAAATAATGGCTTATTACCATAGTTGTGGTTTTGATTATTTGCAATGTGCTTGCTTTTTGATTATTTGCAATGTGCATGCTAATATGTTAGTGTTGTGCAGGTGCGGTGGTTGTCCTTGATGATTCGATGTCGTGGCCCGTCTTTTGGCATCGCCCGGAGATCGATTCGATACCGCTGTCCATCCTGTGGACATCGCCCGAAGATCGATTCGATGTCGCGGTCGATCCTGTGGACATCGCCCAATCGATTCCCATGCCGCTGTCCGTCTTTGTGGTCATTGCAGAGATCGATGACAAGAAATAGTTGGTCGCGCTAATCCTTGAGGTAGTTTGCATTGCCACATGTTTAATTACGAGCGATGCATGTTATCAAACCATCTTAGGGCTAGTGCCTTTGTCTTGTGTGGGCGGATCTTGCTACTTTTGTTTGATAGTGAATAATCACGATGAATCATGCGAACCCTCTCCGAGTTATGGAAACAGATGTATCCTCACCACTTTTGATGTAATATATGGCATGCTTAGATGTAAGTTTGAACTGTTTATCATATCAGCAGGGCTTGTTTGATGATTCTTGGTGTTAGTAGGCTAGCTCTTTGTCGAGCTATAGTACTTGCAAAACACTCACGAAGAAAGCGTTGGGGCTGATGAGCTCGTGAGTGCGCTTATACTTATCCCTCGTCGATCGACCAATAGCCCTAGCTCCTAAAATTGTAGGCTTAGCGATCGATCAGACAATAGTCGACATACATTCAGGCCTCATTTGGTTCATAGGGTAGGAAAATCGTAGCAAAAGTACATAGAACATGCAACACAAAATCATAGCAGTGCAGAGACGTACTCCCTCCGTTCCAAAATAGATGACCTAGGCGGGCTAGTTTGGCCTAGTGGGTTTCAGTGATATGGCGTGATGCAGTGCCTTCCGGTCTTGGCGTGTGGTAGCGATATTGCGGGTGCAGTAAGTTTTCTTGAAGAAGCGGAATTCAACGAAGTCATGATGGTTCCTTCGTCCGAACAACTTACGGTGGGAAAGGTTGGGCCTGCGATACAACCTGGGTAGACCAGGATAATTTTGTGCATGGCAGGTGGACCAGGATGGTCAACGTCCCACATGTCAGCGAATGAAAGTATTATTTTCGATATAAAGGACGAGCAACGAGTATCCATTGTTTATTTTGATGAAAGCTATTGTCTCCTTGTTACTCCTTGACTTTGTCAATGCCTCTCTCTCCTCCACATAGCGGGGACTACTTCCTATGCATGCAGTGAACATTTGGCGTCTTGAGGGCCAGGCGGTGAGGCGGGCTCGGGCGGTCGGGACTCCAGGCATGCCCACCTCACATTATCACCATATATTTCTTGGAGTCCGTGCTTGGCGGCGGGCGGCGATCTCTTCTCCTCCCCGTTCCTCTCTTCTCGGCCGGCGCTTGCCGGACGATTAGATTTGACTATCGATGGTTTATTCAATTCGGTCCCACATGTCGGTGAAATTGCAAGACAACGCGTGTCCCCTTTGGTGGCGGCGTGAGAGCGGACTGTCGAGGGTTGCGGCAGCGTCTGAGTCGTAAGTGTGCCGCCTTTTCCTTTAGAACTTGCAAAGCGTAACATTTTATGCGATCGATCGATAGAAATCGAGAACAAAATGCGAGGCGGTGCTTTCCGCTCGTTAGGCGGGCTAGTTCGAGTGATATAACGTGCTCTGATGCGATCCACTTGCTCCATTTTATGTAAGCAAGAGTTTACACTCATCTGCTGGAGGAGTGTGAAACACCGGGATCTGATTTTGATCGAGGATAACTGTTCCTGCCAAATAATGGAGGATTGTTAGCGATTATAGCATGATAGTTAGGGCATCTCGGCTGGCCCACAAATTTACAACGGCATCTGTCCAAGGACAACGATGGATGCCATCCGATGCTGCTGCATACCTTTAGACAACTATATGAACTAACGGACGAAATTCATGCAAACAAAGCAAATTTCAAATTAACGGATGAAATTCATTACACTTTGAAAACTTTTCCTACAAACTGAATGAAATTCATTACATATTTCATGGTGGAGCAAGGAACCTCGTGGTGGGCGTGCACTCATAATATTTAATATTATTCAGCGATATAAAATTAACCAATCATCTCCACGATTGAATTTGGAAGAATCTGAAACACGGCAGCCAGTGTAGTTACATCATACTAGTACATGGCTAACCGCTATCACCATATTTCTTGGCTTCCGTATGACACCTATCTCTAGTAATCCAGACTGTGTCCCTTCTCCTTCCTCGTCTCTATCAAAGTGCGGCGGGCTGGCGTTTCTGCCGTCTATTGAGGTCGGTTAACTATCACATGTTAGCGACATGCCAAGAGCATTCTAAAAAAATTCCTTTCACGTTCCGTTTTCAAAAAGAAAAAAATCCTTTCACGTACGAATTTGCATGTATGCTTTGAGCAACTTGCATGTCCTATACTGCTCCTGTTTGATACTCTAACTTAGCTAGAGGTTAGACTAACTCATGACTAACCCTGAACTAACTGTAGCCAAAGAGGTGTTTGGGTGACAGGGTTAGATTGACAATAAATGCACTTCATGGAGAGAGAAAAGTGATTTTCGGTGGTCCCAATGAGAACTATCTCGATTAGCACCTCTTGGGTGGGATAGTTTTTTTTGGTGGGTTCGGTGCAACTTGCTCCAATTTAAACCCTCATGCTTGGATACTTTAGGGCTATTTGAGCCCCAACTAGCTCAAACTAACTCTAACCCATGGATCCAAACAGGGCCTATGGCCGATCTCGGCATGGAGCGATCGCGTGCACGAGAAGCGGCGCTCTCTCGGCCGTCGCGCCACTTCAAAGCCGGGCGCCCGGTGAGAGGTCGCCTCCGCTCTAGCCGGGCACTAATGCAGCTTGCGCTCCGAGCCATATGAACCGTTTCACCACAGAAGCCTTGCGCTGCAAGGGAGTATAGGTTTTGAACCGTTTCAGGTGTAGTAGTAATGGTAGTTTGCAAAACTACTCAATTATTACTCGAGTTTCCTAAGAAATTGTGGTAAAAAGCGTTACTCCACAGCCGCTTCCCTTCTCCTTCCTGCTCATGATTTGCGTGGCCATGTTAGCGTGGTTGTGTCAAAAAATGTCACTTCCTGCTTTCGTGATTTGCGTTATATAATTACAAGCAAGATTCTCTGCATTACGGAACATCAATATGCATTTTTTACAAAACACTGTTGTGATTGACCCATGCAGGAGTAATCCCATGTGTAAAACTAATGATATCTCGAAATTTTATCGGAAAACTGGTATCTCGAGAATGTCATCGAAAAATGAAAGATGAGAGATAAGGCGAGGAGTGGGCGTGGTGGTGGTGGTGGTGGAATGGGCGGAGGCATGGGGATGGGCCAGCGCCCGCGAGCTGGCAGCCACCATGCATGCTAGATTGTTCAAGACTTATTCATTTTTAATTCTTGAGCAATGAGGTTGCGGAGATAATGATGTGGAGAGAGGTGCGTGTATCTTTGTAAAATTATCATAGTTTGCTTCCTATTTATCAGGATATAGATCATCTGATGCGTATTACAAGATGGCAAGCACACCATCATTGCCAACTCATTTTTTATAAGGGTATCTGAGATGATAAGTTTCTTGACTACTAAAGTAAAGTGGAATCTGTCCATGTTATGCAAGTAAATAAAGGTGATTGTTTATCATATGGGTAAGGTTGGATGAAGGGTGGTAGGAACAAATGCTCCGCCTAGAGCATGTGTGTGTGAGATGGAGTCTTAGTGTGTGTGTGGTGTGTGTGTGTGAGAGAGAGAGAGAGAGAGAGGAGAGAGAGAGATGGAGTCTTAGTTTGTGTGTGTGTGAGAGAGAGAGAGAGATGGAGTCTAAGTGTGTGGGGGGTGCGTGTGTGTGTGTGTGTTTGTGTGTGTGTGTGTGAGAGAGAGAGAGAGAGATGGAGTCTTAGTGTGTGGGGGGGGTGCGTGCGTGCGTGTGTGTGTGTGTGTGTGTGTGTGTGTGTCAGGGGTCCTCTGTGGCGGATGTAATTTAAGTGTGCATGGCTTCATCATAGAGAGGTGTTGTGTAAGGCAGAGACCACCAACGATGGGGTGCGAGAGAGAAAATGCCCGTAGGAGGGAAGAGAAGGTGCTTGCGCGTGAGAGGAGTCGACATCGAGAGAACGTGTTTGTTCGAGAGACACCACAGAAGACTACTATATATCGATGGTGCATGTAGGCGGGAATTAAACAAAGGATGGTCTTATTGGTTTGAGGATATAGGGAAGAGTGAGAGGTGCGTGGGGGGGGGGGTAGCTAGAAGGAGATTGTTAAGTGTGTGTGTGTGTGTGTGTTTTGCCCATCCAGTGGAAGTTATGTGCACAAAGAGGAGAAACGATTCGGTGTGGCGTTAGGATTGAGGGTAATTAACTTCGTATGGAGATATAGAGACCTTGAATGTGCATGTGTGAGAGGTATACATGTATCACGTGGGATGTGTGTGTGTGTGTTGTATGATCGAGATAAAAGAAAGAAGACATAAGTCCTAAGATCAACGACATGGGAGAGCGGATCGGTATGACAATATGCATGCATGTGAGAATGCAGGGAAGAAGCCCGACAATTGAGCATTGTTTTTGTCTTTAAGAGATAGTGGCGTGGGCTGGAGCATGCATCTATGGCGGCAGAGGGGTGGCATAGCGATTGTGCAAAGAGATCAACCTATAAATGCATATGTATGGATAGACATATATAGTGTGGGTGATAGGAAGCAAGACTCCGTGCGAGAAACAAATGTTGTGGAGAAACTACTGAGATAGATATAGAGATGGAGATGCTAGCTAGAGAGACATCCGTTAGTTTGGGTGTCGGAGATGACCGTCGGGTGGTTCAAAGGGTGAAGTTATATATGTGTGTGAGAGGGCACTTGACTGCATGCATGTAGAGAGAAACATATGTAGTGTGTGTGATAGGAATCAAGAGTGAGGGCGAGAAAGAAGGTTGATGGAGAAACAGATAAATAGAAAGATAAAGATGCTAGCTAGTGTGCGCTAGAGATAGGAGTCTAGTGGATCAGAAGGCTGGGTTACGTGTGTGGGTGTGAGAGAGATAGAGAGAGGTGCATGTGAGTCACATACAAACAAATATCGAGAGAAATGAGATCCAGAGAGGCGGAGTTTGTGTGCTGCGAGAGAGAAAGATATTTCTAGCAGAGTGATAGCTAGAGAGACATATGAGGGAACACAAGATATCTCTAGGGAGAGAGGTGTGTTTGAGCGACATACAAGAGAACAATGGAGAAATATGAGACCACAGGAGGCAGAGTTTGTGTTTGCGTGTGAGAAAGAGATATTGAAGAGGAAGAGTCGTGGGTTCTCATATCTAAGGGCGAAAGACATCTCTGTATGAGGGGTGTCTGAGTGGCACACATGGGAATAGTTGAGAGAAATGAGACCCGGGAGACAAAGTTTTGTGTTTGTGTGAGAGAAAGAGATTCCACATGGAGAATCATAGCTAGAGACACATAGCAGGGGCGAGATATACTTAGAGAGAGATAGAGTGATGAAGGTCGATGGAGAGAGTACCGTCAACGTGTTACAAAGATAAAAGATCATTGTCGACATACGGGTATACGAGAGATGCACGAGAGCGATGAGCAGTATAGGTCGGAGAGATAGTCCTATATAAGCATGAGTGAAAGCTATATGAGGCGAATATCTGGATTAAAGGGATTCAAATATTTAAGCTGGAGATCACGACATCGATAATATCATAGCATAAATTGGTGTATCAAACATGCATATTCATTTGAATTTGGGCACCGTGTAATGTTATATAGTTTATCAATATTGGTGATCCATAGATTCTTCAATTACAAACAATGCATGGTTTATATGCAATTAGTGTCTAAGCGGGATTACACTATATGTTGCATGTTTGAAACACATTATACATGTTTGAGAAGATAAAAAAACCGCATGAAACACACATTAATTGGAGGCAGTTAGCGAGGAATGCATACATTGGATTTCAACATAAAGTGGTTTCAAATATTTGAAAATCAAATTGATGGATACAACCTTATGAATCTGAGATCATGCCATTTGTAAACCATATTTATGTATAAATGGTGTTGTGCTTTTGAAAGTATATATAAAAAAAATGATGTATATAAATTTAATTCCAATTGAAAATGGATCCCTTGAAAAAATAGTAGAATACAAGCGGGATTGAATTGAGTTGTACGATGGCGTGCCTTGTGCAAAATTTGAGCAAGCGGGGAAAATCGCGATAACACTTTGAAACCAAAATCTGCGAGATGGAAATCACTCTGCCTATCCCTACGCGCATAAAGCCTATCTGCTGGATTTCTATAGGTTTCGATAGGGGTAGGTTTGTAATTTCACCCAAACATGGCGTAACCGCCTCTCACCTGGATTCATACGGTGGGCGCCAAAACACAGTGTGCCCTCGGCGAAATCGACTCCTCCCGATTCATATTCATACGGTGGGCGCCAAAAACAAACTCTCGTCGGCAAATATTGGTGTATCGAGATTACCGTCCTATCCCCAACCGACTAATGTTGTTGTGATGTAGTAGAAATTTGAAGCAGGGGCTAAGTTTGTAAATTTCCTCGCATTTGAGACAAGCGCCTACGACTACATGGTTCCCCCTTCCTCTCTACCTCCCTTTTCCCCATTAGGTACTCTGTGGGCGCCAAAACACCCTCTCCACCGCACCCTCCTCCGTCCGCCGCGTCCGCCACCCCATCCACCGCCGTCCTCCTCCACCATGCGGAGCTGATACCCGATGCCCGTCCATTACAAGAGATCGACCTCTCTCATCCACGCCTTTGGACCGGGATCCTTGCATCCCGTCCTCTCGCTTCATCCCCGCCGTCGTCCACCTTACCGGCGCCGCTCCTACGACCGTCTCGTCCACCGCACCCTACCGCCATCGTCTACCCTCCTAGATCTGCTTCCACACCGCCGACAGCCATCGCTACCGCAACACCGTCAAATTCTCACCAGATGCATACACGGCGCTGCACCATAGGCGGTACTCTTTCGTATCTGCTCAACTTATTTATCACAGCAAGAAAATAGATCGCCACTGCTTTACTCTGATTTCTTGTCTTGGTTGCGTAGTTGCCTTTATCCGGTTTGCACCTTCAGATCCGCCATGGCACGCTCAACACTATACTCCCAATGCTTATGGTTTTCCCTTTTATATTCCACTAGTTAAATCACGATGACTAAATTTCAAAATTGGGTCGATCGATTTTTGAGCTCGCGGAGTTCGCCGGTGCGATCAAGGGGCTCGGGTGGTTGTGGGGCCTCGCCGAGCGAAGAAAACTTGGCCTTGGTGGGGGTGGGGGTGGCGGAGGAACACAGGCGGTGGGGGCGGTGGTCCGGCCCGGCCCGTCTGCGGTGTTCTGTATGGGAAGAATCATAGGCGAGGAAGAAGAAGGGTTAGGAGACATAGGATCTTCATCCAACCGGCTGAAATGGTCGATGACAGTGGGAGTTGCATTCTTAATGTGCTCTGGTTCATCATGTGTGGGCACTGCGCAACCAACATTTTATTATCCAAAATTTGCTTGCTCTTCTTTACCATGTTTGATAGTGCTGGCCTATCTGTGATCGATAGGCTTTCAATTACTAAGCGGCAATACAACACCGTATATTCAAGCAGTTCCACTTTCCGATTTATATATCATGGTTATGGTGTACCTGTTATGTACACTATGATCTGCCTAATTCTTGTGTGCTCTTGTTATCATGGTTTGGCAATAAACCATCTATACGATATATTATGAACCTATCATCTGCCATTATCCTTACTTACGGAGCCTATTTTTTGTGTACTTGTGCGGATTATATAAATGCTGCATACGATATTACAGCACACATGAGCTCTCTCATCGAATCGGTGATAGCACATAAGTGTTTACTGAGCGCCCTATATTAGAATATCATCGCATTACAAAGATAATCTCACAACTATTTATGTTTTCATGGTTCTCGGATATTATCGCAATTCGGTGAATATCGAATCCGCGCATCATAAGAATATTGTGGAACACTGCAATGACTTACAAAATTGGCACCAAGGCATTGAGTGCCATTTTGGAAGCAATGAAACTCGTCGCTCCCCACTGTTGATTCTTGTTAGAATATCATTCTAATGACTATTCTAACCTCGAGAGTCAAAGGCGGATGGCCTTTCCTGTTCACCCATCAAGGTGCTGTTCTAATTTGGCAAGGTTTTATTGATTGCGCGTATCTTCCATATGTTTTCTTGCATTTCTTCTACTTTGTTGCACCACCATCGCTTAGTTTACTCATCATATAACTCGAGATGCTATGCCCATCCATTATCAATACATATTCCATCTGTCATCATACCATGTTTTTCACTCAAATGTTGTTCTTGTGCATCGGACATCAAAAGGAAGAGGGTGATTGCGAACTGAAGGAGCACCAGCAAAGTCCTTGAAAAAGCGTGGTGGTGCGGAGAAATCGAGACGATGCCCCACTTATATTGGTTGTACAACTAGTGACACAAAACATAGGACCGACTCTAGCGGTGTACCCATACTTCATTGGCCACACCACTAGCCCCACCACAGGACCTGCACTCCAGCAAAAGGTATACGATTTCATTTGCCATAGCACCAGCCGTACCACGAAAAATCCAACTCCGACCAAAAAAGTGCAACAAGTCCACCGTGAAGACCTATCCCAAGCTGCGAGAGGCGGCCAATTCCTGCAGATTGGAACCCCATTCCATTTATTCCTAGTTTAAAAGACAATTCTTTCAATGTTTTTAGGGACTACATGCATATATTCCCATCAAGGGAAGATTATAGTGAAGACAAACACCATTTCCACATCTTCCTGTCCAACTTACGTGTAAGTGCTATTATTCATGGTTATTATTTTCTTGTTTTCTGCTGATCGAACACATCAATGATTTACATTACATTGTTGTAACTAGGTGAGAGTCAATCTGGATAGTCATGACGAGCAAAGCTTGCTTGTGCTTTTCAAGGAAGCATTGCAGCGATGTCGGTGTTACTGAGGAAATCACACTTTGATGGCAAGTCTATAAAAATTTCGGTGAAGTCTCTGAGCTAAATTTAGAAGACATTGAATGGAAAAACCTTGTTATGCACTGGTCTCGTTCGGGATGAGGTCTGTCTATGAAATCACATGACAATTTGAACTTCTACTTTTCGCATGTGCCTTACGGATCTTTTTGCGGAAATCAGCTCGAAGAAGAATTTAGGTTTGAAAAGAACAACGAGGATATCATAAATATGCTGCCGCTGCTTTGCTCTTGTTAGTACTGTTGTCTGTATCACTGTACTTGCATACATACCTGGTTCATTATGTGATAGCGGTATGCATGATAGCTTGCTTATCAATTGTTAGCTCCAAATTATCGATCTGTATGAATGGTTACATTAGTGTAGAATATATCCAATGCCAATGAATTTTTTAGCTCTGCATTGTTCTTGTAAGTACATGTTGTCCTTTATCGATTGTACTTATATTGACAAGTAGTTGTTCATGTACCATCACTCTGCAGCTTATTTTCCTTTGCCCTCCATTTTCTACACATCGGATCTATATTTACTCTTACCATAAGGTTGGTCTTGAAGAAGTTTAGCTGTGCATTGCTCTTGGTTGTGCCTTTTGCTGTGTCGCTGCACATACATTTATAGCTACTTGGTTATGTAGCATCACTCTTCATCTTATCTTAAATATTCTCCATTTTTAGTATATTATCACATCTATATTTACTCTTAACAAAATGTAGAATAAAGGCAATGTTATGAAGAACATTACATGCTAAACTTCTTGAATTGCCCCCCATCGGCATGGACAAGGGCTTTATAGAGCTGTCTTCACGATAATGTAAGTTTGTCCTTCTCAAGCCTTCATTTGTTGTGTATATTTGGTTAGGCATGGTTGCAACAGCTGTTTATTTTGGTGTTTGCATCAAATTGCATGTTTAAAGTTTATTATGTAGTTCATAAACAAAAGTTTGTCCTTCTCAATTTAAGTTTTCAGTTGTACAACTAAGTTCCTTCTTCATACCATGTAAATTAAACTATCTGAGCAAGTGATCTTCTTTTGCCTTTGCATGTATATACATTCTTCATCAGTAATCCGTGGTGTGGTGAACCTACCCACTACAACACAATGTCATATTCTGCAATGTCTTACCTATGAACAATGTCATATCATTCTACTATTATTTAAACCGCCTCTTTATTTGCCAATCTGAAATGGGATAAATTGACAGACACACTAACCATTGATACTTATGAGTTCTTGATCGTAATCCGGTGGTGTCGTGAAGCTGCCAACTCCTTCACAATGTCAATTCCTGCCATGTCTTGACTGAACAATACCATATTGTGTTAATGCAATTTTAAACTGTGTCACTTTATTAAATCGATAAGAAATGTGATGAATTGTAATACCTTGGTACTTTTATGTGCAAAACACATCATCATGCCTTGTTTATCTTTGAGTGAGGAAGATATAAGTGTTGAACAAGCGCAGATCTCATCATCTTGCTCATTGCTTGTCTTTGCAGCTCCCAAGAGGCTAACCTTTCTTGAACTCTATTGAAGTGTTGTCGGTTTTGTATATTATTTTGTCGGCGTGTTTATTTGCCTTTGGTGGCGATCTTTGATGCCCAGTGTATGTAATCTGCTGTCTGCTTGTGCTTTATTATCATAGTGGCGAACTTTGATGCCCAGTGGATGTAATATGCCATAATTTATTTATTTTATAGTCTAGGTTTTTTCTTATTCACGATGTTGTAGTTATTTTACTGTATATATATCCTGTCTTCGCGATAAACCGGCGAACCATAAAATTACGGTACATAATCGGGCGTCATGCAATCACGATGTATGGTCCGCATCACGAGCCCGTCAATGGCCCACTAGTAGATTCGGACCTTTAATAGGCGAGTAACCCCGACCCTCTTTTAAAGAAAACTCAATGGGCTTTAGGAGAGGTTGAGAAGTAAATTTGGGCTGAAAGCGTGTCTTAGAATAGCTCACGGGCGGCGGCAGCCGAAATGGACCCGACCCTTGATTGTGCGAATCAATTCACGGGCTTTTAATAGGCCAAAGTTGTCTCGGTCCTTGTTTGGCCCAATCGGATATCGGTTGCGAGCGGGCGGAT
This sequence comes from Aegilops longissima, assembly GCA_021605205.1. Taxonomy (NCBI): domain Eukaryota; kingdom Viridiplantae; phylum Streptophyta; class Magnoliopsida; order Poales; family Poaceae; genus Aegilops; species Aegilops longissima. The sequence goes on along the minus strand of CM038676.1, from coordinate 140,381,511 downwards.
GCAAGCGGGCGTAGTTAGGCCCAACTATATGGCGGAGCTTTAACGGGCCGTAATTAATATAGGGCGAAATGTTAAATGGGCCCTTAACGAGCGAAACTAATATCGGGCGAATTACTAAATGGGCCTTTAGCAAGTGGGCCCAAAAGCATAGCGTCCGATCAGCGGGCGAATCGATATGGGCCATAATTGAGCCAAAGCCTCTTAAAGGGCGAACCGATCAGGCGTGATTTGGCCAGTGGGAGGCATTTAACGGGCGGATCTTATATGGGCCATTACTAGGCGGAGCGTGGCGAGCCATTAATGGACCGGATCAATTATGGGCGACATTTGGCCCAAAACATGGCAGCCGGTTAATGGGCGACCTACTAGGGTCCTTAAAATCTTGTGGGCCTACAATTGGGCTGGCCCATTAATGTTGGTGAAATCTCGTGGGCCTTTAATTGGGCGGCCCATTATGATCCATAAAATTTTGTGGGCCTTTACAGGCGGCCCATTATGGCACACAAAAATCTTGTGGGCCTTTACTGGCGACCTATTATGGCCATGAAATTTTGTGGGCCTTTAGTGGGCCAGCCCATTATAGTCATAAAATCTCGTGGGCCTTTAAGCTGGGCGGCCCATTATGGGCCGCCAAATCTTGTGGGCCTTTAGTTGGGCGGCCCATTTAAACTTGATTGGCGTGCCACTGTCGGCGTATCATAGGCGTATACATCCAATGAGTGGATGACATCTGTCCCAGCGATGAGCCGACCGTGTTTCCTCCGACCAATGATGATTTTACCGTGGAAATTCCCCATTGGTGAGTACATTAGCAGGTTATCGGATCAAAACCTGGCGGATAAGCTTAACGGCGTTCGTTACGGTGGATGCCGTGTCGGTCACCCTTGATGAAAGCACTTACGTGACGCGATTTATCGTCATGGAAGTGGACACTTCGTGATGATAATTTTGGTAATGTCATGAACACTTCTCTGACGGCACGGTATGAATATCTTGATTCTGTCATAAATTTGTCATGGATGTACATGCATGACAAAAAATGCGACCTACTATGACAAACACGTATCATCACGGAAGTGTATTTTTTTTGTAGTGTAGCTAGATGGCTTCTTCTCTCTTTTTGGATCTCAATACAATGTTCTCCCCCTCTCTCGCGGAGATCTATTCGATGTAATCTTCTTTTTGCGGTGTGTTTGTTGAGACCGATGAATTGTGGGTTTATGATCCAGATTATCTATGAATAATATTTGAATCTTCTCGGAATTCTTTTGTGTATGATTGGTTATCTTTGCAAGTCTCTTCCAATTATTCGTTTGGTTTGGCCAACTAGATTGGTAGTTCTTGCAATGGGAGAAGTGCTTAGCTTTGGGTTCAATCTTGCAGTGTCCTTACCCGATGTGAAAAGGGTTGCAAGGCACGTATTTTATTGTTGCCATCGAGGATAACAAGATGTTTTTTTATCATATTGCATGAATTTATCCCTCTACATCATGTCATCTTTCTTAAGGCGTTACTCTATTTTTAACTTAATACTCTAGATGCATCTTTGGATAGCGGTCGATGAGTAGAGTAATAGTAGTAGATCTGGCGGAGTCGGTCTACTTGTCTCGGACGTGATGCATGTATACATGATCATACCTAGATATACTCATAATTATGCTCAATTACATCAATTTCTCAACATTAATTTGTTCACCTTTGTAGAATACTTATGCTCTTGAGAGAAGCCACTAGTGAAACCTATGGCCCGGGTCTATTCTCATCATATCAATCTCCATTACTTTAATACTTGCTTTGTTTTACTTTTGCCTTTTACTTTTCACTTTGCATCTCTATATCAAGAAAATACCAAAAATATTATTTATCATCTCTATCAGATCTCACTCTAAGTAAGTGATCGTGAAGGGATTGACAACCCCTAATCGCGTTGGTTGCGAGGGCTATTTTTTGTGCGGTCACGAGGGACTTGTCGTAGCCTCCTCTTGGATTGATACCTTGGTTCTCAAAAACTGAGGAAATACTTACGCTACTTTGCTGCATCATCCTCTCCTCTTGGGGAATCCAATGCGATGCTCAAGAGGTAGCACCCTCCCATGATTCAAATCCTCGTTAGCCTTGGAATTTTGCCATGTGTTGTTTTCATGGACTAGCAAGATGCCGTGCATTGCCGGAACATCAAGATGCATTTTTACAAACTCCGCATGCATGCAAGGGATAATTAATGTCCTCCTTTGCTAGTACCACGAGGCAAACACCATTAATATTGCATCGATTAGTGTTAGTGGCCTTGTATATCGCAAATTGTAATTTTATAGTGCCTTGTATATAAAAATGGAGGGAGAAAGATGAGAGATAAGGTGAGGAGGTGGGGCGTGGTGGTGGTGGTGGTGGTTGGGCGGAGGCATGGGGATGGGCGGCGCATTATGTCTAGGTTAGTATCTCTCTCACACACCCACGTAGGTGGGGGCGTGCCTGAAGAGAAGAGGTGCCCGATCGGCGCACATACTCCGTGTCTTTCCCAACCTCACCCAGCGGGTTACAGTGGAGCTTCGTTTACTGTCTGAAAAAGGCAGCCCACGTGGTAATTTGGCACGTGTCTTGGTTGTCCACTTGGTGGAGGAGGATCGTCTACCATGGGTGAACAAACAAATTGCGACTTGGCGCATTATGTTAAATTTAAAGAAGAGGCAAACCATGTGGGGCCTACCTTAGAGGCAAGGCTCTATACTGGGAGTACTTTTGATGTGTCCCGTCAACTCATGAGAACAGGAGAGCTCTACCACTACCACTACCACCACCACCACCACCACCACCACCACCACCACCACAACACCACCACCACCACCACCACCACCACCACCACCACCACGGCGACTACCACTACTCGACTACTACTACTACTACTACTACTACTACTACTACTACTACTACTACTACTACTACTACTACTACTACTACTACTACTACGCGCTTCATGGCTCCCATGCTGGCAGCAGTGGCTCATGACCTGAGGAAAAATTTACTACTCCTCCGTTTACTCCTCGTCCCTACTACATTACTACTTTGGTTAGTACTCCCTCCATTTACTTATACAAGGCCACTATAAAAAATACATTTTGCATCTATCTTGGCTATATATGTGATGAACAGTACTCTAGCCTTTTAAAAAATGTATACTTTTATGCAGTAGTACTATCGATGGATTAAGCCATGGAGCAAAAATTGAAATTAAAAAGGTGGTACATATAGAGGCGCTCGTGGCAAATTATGCATATAGTACTATTAAAAAAGCTAGTGCGTGCTTAATTGGGGTGTTAAATTCTATTAAAGAAATAGTAGTAGTATGTACATCTTGAAGAGTTAAAATGTGAGAAGAAACATAACATAGTTTTCTTTGGGGCTCAGCACAACACACCCCTCAAATTAAACTAAGCACACCTGAAATTAAACTATGCAACTAATCCGATGAACCTTTGCATTAGAAGTTTAGAACCACCATGAGCAGCGACACTTTGCCACCTTACTGGGTCCTCATCCCGTCCTCGATTTAGTCCTTGTCCCTCTTCCTCTTGGCGATACTTCTTTGCTTGAACACTTTTGCTTGGCTGTTGCTATTCATCCAACCCTTGTAGATATTGAAACAAAGGTAGCCATCCATTGCAGCATAGTGGATGTGGTCTATATCTAGTACATTCGCTGCCATGCATGATGATGAAAGCGTGTAATGAGGTTTCTCCGGTTCTGATGCGAAGGATGGACCATGGCTCCGCCGAGTCAGCATTGAAGGGTGACGAGAGGGCACCGGCCGATTCTTACGGAGGTCGAAGGGTTTGCCTACAGCGAGGCCTATCCGACCAGGACTTCTTTATCGTTCTTAAAGTCTCTGATGCTGAGTTTCACTGTTTTGTCCTTGAGGAAGTTCTTAAAATCCGGGCACTCAGCGTCGGCATGGCATATGTGGTAGACCAAGCAAGCGTTATGTCGCAAACCTGGATCACGGCGGGCTTCTTCCTCTCTTCGTCCTTTAGATCCTTCTCTCGTCCCAGGACTGTGGTGTACTCAACATCTAGCCCGGTGACCCACTCATCATCTGAGTTTTTGAACATGCGTGCAGGCGAAAGGCATCCTTTCACCGTCGCGGAAGAAGCGGGTGTAGATGACGTCGAACTCATCGTCGGTGATGGTTCTAACCTTGTACTCACCGCCGATCACGGAATTTGGGGCGCCATGGATTTGGGGCGAGGTTAGGATTAGTGGAACTGCCGTAATGTGAATGGGCGGGACGACTAGGAAGCGAACCGCCGTAGTATTGAAGGGCGTGCGAGGGGCGAGTAGGAGTGAACTGCCAGCGTCACGAGCGGCAGGTAGTAGCTTTCCATTCTCCCATGATCACGGGCTTCGAGAGCCCTTGGATCTGAATCGAGCGGTTGCATGGCGTGATTCTAGACCTATGGGTGAATATCCTATCACGGAGGTTATTCTGCGAATTTTCAGCAACTTAGCATGTGACCGTTTGATCTCAGATCCAAGGGCTGCCAACAGCCGTATCATGGTCGCGCCTACCACGACCGTCGCGTCGCTTTCATGCGGCAGCGCATGGAAATTTAACACGGTGCGTTAGGCTATCTAATGTTGGCATGTCATACATAGTCATCACTTAGTCACTCATACTACAACAAGGTTGGCTATAAGTGTATTTTTTTTACTTCTCTCTATCTCTTTCTTCATACTCCCTCAAATGCAAAATATAAGAACGTTTTTGACACTAGTGTAATGCCAAAACGTTCTTATATTATAGGGACAGAGAATACTAGTATTATTGCATTTGCCAAGGTGACCTCTTCCAATGAAATGGTGTTGCTAAGTTTGCTTCATTTAATTAGCTATAGACTCAAAATGTCTTTTCACCTAGGTACAGCGCTTAGCACCGTTTCTTCCTTGGGTCACCAAACTAGTCTCTCTCTTCTTGATTAACTTGCCACATCGGACTTTATGCCTATGTGGCAAGCTTAAGCTTACCTGTAGGAACAAGTAAGTACAATAGTCGCTTTACATGGCATTTTTGCATATGTGGAGGAAAGAGAAGCAAGGAAAAAGTGGAGAAGTGGGCTCTCATGCAAGAGCCAGCCTCTACTACATGGTGGAGCATTGGGAGAGGCACCTATATGGAGGTGGTCAGGAATCGGGAGACTCACGCCGGTCGTGGCGTCATGATTAAAATGATAATGGCAAGTCAAATCACAAGGCCTCACACATCCAGTGATAACTTCATTGTCAAATCACACAGCCCTCGTTTGCGATAGCCTACTCCCTCGTCTTCTCACGTCTCTGTCGAACCGACTAGGCGGAACTGCCCCGCTGCCTACCTTGAGGAAAAGCCCGCCCTCGACTTTTAAATACAACTACATCCGCTTAAGAATCAATGATATACTTTTTGTGACATAGTAACTCATATTTAGTTAGTCAAATGGATGACCTAGAACTACGTGCAGGCCCTATAAACCGAGGCGCCTAAAATAAAAAACCGAGGCGGAGAGGGTAGTTCAGCACGTATCTTTTTAGATCAATATAGTCGGGATTCACCAAGGAGCAAAACCAAGTGGTAGGCTGCTCACATCGTGTTGGCGTAACAACTCAAGCGAGGTCGATCCGCTTTGCGAAATGGCGACACACTTAACAGGACCCCTTTGACCGATATGTGGCTCATCCACCGTCTTGTTCCACGTGTGATGCACCAAATTACAGTTTGGAGCAGCAGTTGGAATTGGAGGCACCTCGGTCGTAGCGCTGCAGTAGTAGAAAATGGCGATGAGGGTCAAATCACAAAGCCCACCTTTCCGCATTAATTTGGAGTCTTTGGGCCAGACGAAGCAACCATCATTTTACTCTAGGCGCAAGAGCATAAAGAAAAGATAAAACAATGATGCGTGCGGCAGCTACCTAGGGCACCCTAGTGTAGGGGTCTCCACTGCAGATCCTTTTTTTTAAAGCGCCTCCACTGCAAATCAGCTTCTCCCTCATCCTCTTGAAGAAAACCGATGATGAGTGCGGCGGTAGGGTTTGTAGGAGTACTACGGTGTCTTGAGGGCCACGTCATAGTAAGCGGGTTCAAGTCGGCGCCTTAAATATGTGTGGGCCGCTTGGTTTCTGAGGAGCGAGGCAGCATTTTGGGTTCGGGACGGTGGAGATATAATGCGTACAAAAAATTGTGGGCGTAGGTTTGACCAAAAGGCAATGATGCATGGGCCTGCATTTTGATATACCGGGGCCGTGTGAAATTTGCTACTCTACTCAAAACTAGTAAGGTACACATGTATTGAGCATGAGATTTGAAACCAAATTATGAATAAATACACACTATAGCATGTAAAGCTTTGAGTCATATATGCATGATGTAGATGTTCATTTAGTTCTTATAGTTCATCTCATTCAAAATCAATTAGTTATATAAAAATGTTAAGATTCATGGGGTTGTGCATTGTAAATCATAAAGTAAAAAACAAATAATGGCAATTCATTTAGAAAAAATAATCAATTATGATAAAGAAGATTCTAGAACAAAGGAGAAGTGCTTGTGTTTTGAGGTTTGTGCATTATGCTTAAGTTCAACCATGGAGTCTTCTAAATTGTACATGTGGCAGATCTGGTGGAATGTTGATGATATCCAGCGGCCGATAGTGCTCGGATTTGCCTATCTACTGCCTTTGTCGGGTTAGCTTCATCCAGCGACCATCTTTCAAAGTTATTGGCACACTATATAGTTCTTGTGCCATAGTTGCATGTTTTGGAAAAAACTACTAGTGGGTTGTACTATCTATTTAGGAATAGAAGATGTATACATGGAAGTTGTAGGGAAAGAGATGACATGGAGCATCTCAATTCCTATGAGTAGGGATTGGAAAAAATCCTATAAAAATCATATCATATAGAGTTCCTATAATATTCCTCGACACTAAAGGATGCTTGAAATTGTTGCGGGTGATGATACGATGGTCCTTCTTTGTAGACTCCTCACCTATCTTTATAATTACCTCTCGAAGATGAATGAAATGATATATACAGGGTATTCTACATGTGCAATTTGGTACGGCTTCGGTAAAAGTTTGCAAGGTTCGAATTTTCAATAAAGCTATATACCTTGCATTTGAACGGAGGAGCATACAACAGTTGCTAACACTCACGTGGAAGACTTGTGTGTAGGAGGAGTGGTTGTTCTGTTAAATGACATGGCAAAACCGACACTTTGTGGGATGCCGATCTAACAGTTCTTCTGGCGTTAAATCGGGAAAAGGCTTGTGGCGAACATTTGTCGGATAATGATTTACGGACACATGCATTGCATTGATCGTGCCCCCTCTCTCTCACGCTGCGCACCCTCACGATTCACGACTCTCCGAGTCCTCTCTTGAGACTTCACCGCGTCGCACCCACCGTCTATCTGCGGTGGGCGTCACGCACATATGTGCTCTTCACCCTACCCTTAGAACTTCTAAAAACAAAAGGCAGCACGCACATTTTATTTTAGCTCACCGTCACACACTTATACTATTACTCTTGCGGCGACGTTCTTTGGGCATAGTATATTGTACTCTCACGAAGAAAGCGGTGCCGCACGCACTAGTTCTCTCACACCCACTCATGGTACCGTAAGAAGCGCATTTTTTTGAAGCTGGTACAACAAAATCACTCAACTATATATAAAAGCAGGAGCCTTAGCGCTTGCTTTACTAGGGTTCCTCTCGTTCATTCTCTCATGCTCTCGGATCTAAGCAAGACATAGGTGGCCACTCTCTCTCTCTCTCAGCTCACGGCTGGTCACAAATCCGGCGGACAACCTCGGCAAGGCAGGGGTGTAGGTGCATCGTTCACGCTGTCGTCGGCGGCGAGGAGAGACCAACGGCTGCCAGCGCGTCGATCGGCCGTGCCGTTCTCTCCGAAGGCGCCCGGCTCGGGAGGGCCTCAACCCCTTCTTCCTCCCTGCGGTATTGTGGCCAAGATCGTCCTCCGGCGCCGTCTTTGCCACATGCCGATGACCCTCGGTATATATTCTTTGAAACCTGCCTTGCTCTCTTCGCCCAGCTCCTTCGTGTGGATCCTTTTCTACTTCCGTCCGCTGTTCCAAAGCCACCTAGACTTCTACTATTATTAGAAGTAAAGCTAGTTCATCTGATCGACTCAAAGCGTTGGTTCAAGCAGGGAAGAAAGTGGGAAAGCTATAGCATGAATCTAGGACTTGGTTCTAAGAGGAAGCAGGGGAAAGTAGTAATATCTGTCACTATTTAAATAACGTATTTCGTATTTGCATAAACAGGATGTCTGTCTCCATATCGTTTGGGATATACATCTCCGTATCGTTTCTATCCGTGCAATCAAAAGCACACACCTCAGTTTTAGTACAACTGCATAAAATGAGATGGCTATCCCTCGTTGCCGTCGTCTAACCTCCGTCTTCAAGGTATCCCTACATTGGTAGTAACTAAGGTAGAATGACCAGCGCAATCTAAAAGAAGCTGATTCATACATTTTACTTCTGATTGCGGTGGCAGGGACAAGCGAAAACAACTGCATCCTTATCGAAATGCACTTTCTACCAGTTCATCCATGGACCGAGGACTAGGCAGCACGGCTGCCGCAGCGGTTTTTGGACAGGTCTTGTGGACAAGAGGCATTGTGGTCTGCTTATTTCTGCAAATAGCGGTGCTTAAATTTAGTGGAATGCACAAGAATTTCACCTGGTCGATTACTTTGCATGGTTCAGTTCAGCATTCTAGCTGAAACCACAATTATAACTGGTTATTACGGAATGAGAGAACCTAACCTTGGATGGTGGCAACAAGAAAAAACAGAGTGAACTCCGGGAAATTTAAGCTGCCGGGAATCTTTTGCTCGAGAAGCCTTTTGCTTGTTTTTCCTGATTTGTAAACCTTCTCACAACTTTGTCTTTTGCTGTGAACTAGTATATGTTTGTTATGTTCTATGAATCATTGAGATGTATAAAATTGCTTAACTTATGCTTTTCAAGTCTTTTATGAAGACGAGTTTAATGTGAGTGTTCCACATGGCTGGACTAAGCGTGTGAGCGTTTGGAATTTATTACATTGTGGCCTCAATTAACGCATGAACCATTGTAACAAGATACATAGTTGCTTATATGTTAGGCAGATTGTTGATTGTTAGCTGGTCGATAGCCTAGTGGTGAAGCAAGTGAGCCAATGTGTCGTGTTTTGCACAATTGCTTACAAGTGGGGTAGCACCAACAGTGTTTACAAGTACTTATGTATACGTCGGTGCACGGTTCTCGAAAGAGGGCTCCATTTCATCAAAACACACACTGCTCGTATGATAAACTGTGACAACTTATGTCTTACCATGCCATATTCATGAAAAAACTAGTGAGGACGCATCTGTTTCGACAACAATTACGATGGTTCTCACATGATTCACGGGCACACAAAAGTAGCAGCAGTTCCCATAGGCGGATTCAAGCAGTACTAGCCCGGAGGGGTCGATAACAAGCAAGGTTCGGATAATTAGACACAATCAAACTACTATTAAACACTAGCTGGGGCAACTATTTCATGCCTCGATCTAATTTGGGCTGGACACAAGGCGGACCTTGCCATGAACATCATCGAGGGCGTCCCACGACAGCTCAATCCTGTGAACCTTCATGAAGACAACCTTGTGGCCTTGCCACTAATAAACTTGTTTGTGGAGGCATGCCGTCATCTTCTGCGTAATCTTGACAAGAACAGTATGCCTCACAAGCGAGCAGTAGCTTTGAACTTCTTGTGCTTTAGTACACCTGGACAACACGCGACAACGGTGAGGCTGGAATACAACTCTTCATTGGTATAACCGCAAATGGCTTCCGAGGATCCAACAGCCTAAGAACTCTGTTTTCCCGGTCGTATATTCAGGTCATCCGCCTCATAGCGAGTGTCATGTACAACCACACAATCCTTATGCGCATCGGGGCTCTAATTGAAGCGAAACAAATTCTGAATTACTTTTCGATATAAGAAACACAAGTTATTTAAACCACTATGTATAGCATGGCATCGAAGCTAATAACATTTTGCATTATTAATCACCACATACTTCCTTTTCTAAAAAATCACCACATACTTAGATGAAAAACCACAATCGAGATCGGCAAAGAAAAATCACCTTAGGAAGCTCGGTGGGGACACATCCTCGAAGGGGAAAACTGCTCCTGCGGTGTACGGGGGCTGTAACCTCAAACGGGGCATTGACCATCTCGGTAGTGGCTGTGAGCGTATCTGGGGTCAGCTCGGTGGTTGCCTCCATCTTCTTGGAGCTCTCAGTCTCATGGGGATCAGCCTCCGCGTCTGCTCCAATATCGGCAGATATTTGCCTAGTTCTCCTTGGTCCATCATGGCCAGCGAATACTAGGAGATCCTTGAAAGGAAAACACAATAGCAATGACAATGAAACAAAAAGAGAGTGAGGATCGATTCTTGCTTTGCAAAAGTTATTTTTTCTCGAACAAAAATATACAAACATCACGGATCCGCTTACCTTCCCTTCATTCGGAGAGAAGAACGTTGGCGGATCACGAGTGTTGCCTTTCTTGAAGATGGTGAGGAGAAGGGATTCACAAAGAGTGAAATGATGGTTGCTTCGTCCGTCAAACTTAGACTGCGGGGAGGTGGGGTTTTATGATCGATGGCTCGTTCTTGCCGGCCTTCGACGGGGTGACTCTCCACCCGCATACTGCCTTCTAATTTGGTGGATGGCATTTGGGCCCAGCAGCTGCATGGCCCGCATGTCGGTGAACAAAAGTATAACGGCATTCATGAGGGAGGCGTTTCAATGACCTAGGAGGAGCGAAGCGGTAGAGTGTCTCATTGTACTAGTAGTAGTAATTGTTTTTCAGGTAGTCGTAGAGTGTCTCCTTGTACTAGTAGTAATTGTTTCTTTGGGCCCAAGACAAAACAGCCCATCCACACTAGTAAATAGTAAAATCAATTCAAAAGCCCATATATTCTTGAATGAGAGGCCCTACCCACACCCAGACACCCCCCCAAAAAACCTGGATGCTCTTCTTCCTCCTCGCTCCCACCCACCTCACGTCATTTCGCTCCCTCGTACCCCAAATTCCTCACCTCACTCCTCTGAAAACCCCAGCTCCCCTTCCTCCTCCTCGAGAAAACCACTAGCTCCCTTCTTCTTTGCTCTTTTCTACTAGGCTCGTCATTACGTTACTCTGCTCAAATTAAGTGGCCTGACCTTGGCCCTCGAGGAAAATGGAGTCTGCTGACCCCATCGCCAAGAAGATGAGGCTCCCTTGTGGCGGCGCTTTGTGTAGATCCCTTTTGACAGTCTTGGGGAAGCGGCAACCCGCCCCACCGGATCCCAGAACCCGTAGAATTGGGTGGACCGCATCAGCGATCTCCGGACGCCATCCTTGGGAGATCATCTCGCTTATCCCACCAAGGATTGCTGGCCTTTTAAGTCCTCTCAATTCGATGGCGCCCTCTATGGCGCGCGTGCCTCTTAATCTCGATTGTCGTCGCTATCTCTCTTCAATGATTTTGAAATCTCCAGAGCCATCATATCCTCCCACGAGGCTCCGTTCAAAGCCTCTGCATCCCGTCATGCTACACGAGCAAGCATACCATGCCACTGCACGGTGGGCCTTTGGCTGAAATCCCACAATTCAAGAACTACAGCTGCTTGAGTTCTACTATTCCCCAAATCACATACCACATACGAACGCCATGAACTTGTGCCCTCGGCACGATGTCCATCTCGCGGTTTCCTCCTCTCTCCACACCGCCACCTTTGCGCATGCTACCTACCGACAATCTGGTACTAAACCTTCGACTCCCATTTCTCAAGAAACTTTCACTTGTGCGGGTTCGTATATCGGCGGCCTCATTGCACAACATCATCCACTCCGAGTTGCCTGCTATTTGGAGTGCTTGGTGCTGTTTTCACAGTTAGAATCGGTTGTCTCCAAATAAAGTCGCCTAACCTTGTAAGAATTGGAATTTATTTTGACAGAAGGCAGCTCATCATCCAAGATGCCCCTTCACTTCAAAGGTTGATCCTTGATTCTAGTTATTCACCGTTGCAAATAACCGTCCTCTCTACGCCTAAACTGGAGACCTTGGGTGTAATTGATCTCTGTGCTCATTTCAATATGGTGTTTGGCTGCATTATCATCTACACTTGTAACCATAAGCTGCATTTTAAATTTCTGCGCATAATTTATATATCATCTTGGAGTACACATTTTGTACTAATATTATGTTCTATGCTCAATGAAGAGTTTCTCCATGGATGGCCTATCAATGGTGCTGGATTCTGTCAAGATCTTATATATCCAAATGAATAGTTTTGATCTGAACAAGATTATTGGCTTGCTGCAATGCTTTCCATGTCTGGAGAAGTTGTATATAAAGGTGATAATTTCACGCACATTGGAAGCCCGCATATAGTGTACTAGAATTAACCGTTCGGTTGTTGCTCTTTCGACACTCCTCTTTTAGACCTTAACTGTTTTCAATCTTCATGTCTATTTAGGCAACAGGACGGGGTAAGAAAGTTATAACCAATCGGTGGATTCGTAAGCATCAGGATTTTCTCACTTCTCATGAGATTCGATTGAACACAATAACGGTAGAACGATATGTAGCCAACCATGCAAACACAAGATTTGTCACATTCTTCCTGCTGAATGCGAGGTTACTATTGTCCATCAAGCTTAAGTTTATCAGCAGCATGGTTTTGACGGATGGGTATGTCGAAGAGCAAAAAAAAGGAGTTTCAGGTGGGCAAAAGAGCTTCTGAACGTGTCGGGCTTCTATTTACAACATATTGTGGTCATAATCCGATAAATTTAATGACCCAGGATGTTCATTCTATGGACTGACCGATCCATTTGGTTGTGATTGCGAAAACAGTCTTTGGAGTTAGATGTTGTTGCCCTTTTCAATCTGGGTTTTTTGTAAACCGGATGAACAATTAACCCTCGTGCTTTTGTACAGTTTGTAGCTGGAGTTAGATGTTCCTGCCCTTTTCAACTCGGCTGTGGATTGTCATATTTTCTTTGAAACAAGGCAAATGGCTTGCCATTCGTTTAATTTAGAGTGGAATATTGTAACAAATCCCAACCAAGGAAATAATATCACTCTACTTGGCTGCTTGAGCTCCTTGTGCATTCTGAAGCCAAGTGATTAGCCCCACCAGCACCCACAAACTTATTTGAACTAGCACATCAAATGGGCTGTAAATTTTCATAGGAAAGGCTGCATGACCGTGACAGATTTGGATTCTGACATTTGGGACCCGCGAGGAAATAGCCTATCCAAGGTGGTGTCGACTTACTAGCCAGTCAACAAACGATTCTGCCTACCAGCCGTTGGATTGACATCCAAAATCTATCGTGTATCTTCTATCTCGTGTCTTCTTCTTCCTCCAGCCGCCCAAACCAAACCACCCCGTCAGCTCCGCCTGCTCCCGCCTCCCATGGCTGGCTGCGCCTTCGCCGCCCTACCGTACATACCCTCCAACGTTGGCCAGTCCCTCCCTCTATTCCCCCACACGTCCTGTTATTCTCCGACGATGTCAGCCCCAACACGCACCCGCGCCCGAACCAGTCAACCCTCGTACTCCCCTCCGCCTGCGACTGGACTGACGCATGTTCAACGGCTCCTGTTCGTTCTATTCGAGGCCTCGCCGTCGTCCTCCGCCTTGCGCGGTGCGCCGCCCTCTTGCGTTGTCAACGTCGTCAACAACCGAGAGGAACAAGGAGATGACTGTACGTGGAGAGGATGACAATAGGGGCCCACCAGCGTCATGGCGATGCAAAGCAAGTGCCTCTATCGTACAAGCCCAAAAATATGGTTCCTCCTAATGGTTGGACATCCGGGGCTCACGCCATTGTCAGCGTAGTCAATAAGCGAGAGAATTACACTACGGTGGCTGACACGAGGACCCGACAAGTCGCGTAGTTTTTTTCAAGGAACAAGCGGTTGTTACTTATACTAGTTTTAGCGATGGATCGAGGTAACAACGGGGTTGTCTTGAAGTGTGGCCCGTCTAGCGAGGTTTTATTTATGTTTACCACATCATGAGCCCAGTTGTGTTTTTTTCTTGCTCAAAATGGCTAGCCAGTTCTATTTTTAAAGAAATACCCAAACAAGGCCTACTTGCTTTATCGGCCTGTTGGGCTGCAAATCTTTAAAGACGAGGAGAGTTTCATTCGGTTTGCCCGAAATGGGTTGTACATTTTAAGACACATCAAACCGGAATTAGTTTCAATTTTTTCATTACAAGATTTTAAATTCCATTGATTTTATGCGTGGACAATTATTTGGATTTTATATTTATATAAATTATTTTTCAAAATAGTTTGAATGTGAATCGATATTTCTGGATTAAAAACAGTTGACCGCACCGAAATATGCAAAATTTCGTATACTTTTTAACCGTGGCCACAATATGGGGTGTAATGCTAACAAAAAGAAGATGGGCTCCAAAAAAATTCTTATGAATTAGCAAATGGGCTGTACATTATTAGAAATAATGGCATATGGGTTGTATGTTGTTTTCCACAGATTTGAGGCTGACTTGTGCGCCTACTACAGGTTGTGCGTATGCTTTCATAAAAAAGGTTGGCCTTTTGCAGCGCCTGTCAACTTAGTGAACACACGAGGCGTTGATCGTTGGATGTCCATCCAACGGTGTCGTCTTCTTCAATCTCTGCTCTTCATGCTCCGGCCGCTCAAACAAGCGCCGGTGGGACTGCTGCTCCCTCCTCCTGGCCGGCTATCTTATGTCGCGCGAGAGCCTCACGGCCCCACCGTACTCCCATCGCTGGCCTAGCCATCCCTCTACTCACCCACACATGTTGTTATTCTCCGGCGACGGCAGACAGACGATAAACCCTCGTACTCCTCCGCGTGGGAAACAAGCTGCGAGTATTCCACGGCTCCGTGTCGTTCCTTCCTAGGCATCGCCGTCGTCCACCGCCTCTGGTGCTCTCGGTGCGGCCTGGTCAGCGTGGTCAATGAGCGACATCCATCGGAAGTGGACTATGCGTGGAGAGGCTGACAGCTGGGTCCACGACCGCATGCAAGGAAATGCCTCCTTATTAGGCGCAAAATAATGATTCTTCCACCTGACAGCTAGGACCCACAGGAAGGGCCTCAGATTTCGTGAAAAACGTTCCCCTTGATGGTCGGACCCACCAGCTATATCTTCGCACGCAAGGAAGTGCCTCCTTATTACGCCCAAAAAAATGATTACCCCCCTGCTAGCTGGGACACACCATATTGTTGGGCTAACTTGTGGGCCTACTAAGTTGACGGGGACGGAGGGCTTTGTCAACTTAGTCAATACTCCAGTGACCGTATGATGTCCATCCAACGGCCATAGGCTTCTTCAACCTCTCGTCTTCTTGCTCCAGCCGCCCAAAGCAGCGCCGGTCGTGCCGCCTGCTCCTTCCTCCCGTGGCCGGCTGTGCTACCACGGAGGCCTCACCACCCCCATACTACTCCCACCACTGGCCAGGCCATCCCTCCACTCACCCACACCCCTTGTTATTCTGCAGCGACGGCAGCCTCACACCGCAGCCGAACCAGTGAACGCTCGTACTCCTCTCCGCGTGGGCATCCACTACCGCGTCTTGCCCGGCTCCGCGTCGTCCCCTTCCTAGGCCTCGCCGTCGTCCACCGTCGTGGTGCTCTCGACGCGGCGTGGTCAATGTTGTTAACGACCGACTTCCATCAGAAGAGTACTGTACGTGGAGAGGCTGACAGCTGGGTCCACGGCAGCCGCAAGGAAGTGCCTCCTTATTACACGGAAAATCATTATTCCTCCACCTGGCAGAGGGGACCCACTGGACGGGCCACCAGTATTTTGTGAAAAAAATTGTTTCCCCCTGACTGTTGGGACCCACTGGACGGGCCACCGTATTTCACGAAAAAAAGTTCCCCCCGCTGTCAGCTCGGACCCACCGGAAGTGCCTCCTTATTACGCACAAAAATAATGAATATTCCCCCGGCTAGCTGGGACCCACCTTGGTGGGAGGCTGACTTGTGGGCCTACTAAGTTGACGGGGACGAAGGGCTTTGTCAACTTAGTCAATATGAACGATTCTAGCTCCAGTGACCGTACGATGTCCATCCAACGGCCGTAGTGCTTCTTCAACCTCTGGTCTTCTTGCTCCAAATACCAAAGCAGCGCCGATCGTGCCGCATGCTCCTGCCTCCCGTGGCGGCTGTGCTGCCGCAGAGGCCTCACCGCCCCCTACTATTCCCACCGCTGGCCAGGCCCTGCGCGACGGCAGCCTCACACCGCAGCCGAACCAGTGAACCTTCGTACTCCGCTCCACGCGAGCTTCCACTGCCGTGTCTTCCCCGGCTCCGCGTCGTCCCCTTCCTAGGCCTCGCCATCGTCCACCGCCGTGGTGCTCTCCGTGCGGCGTGGTCAACGTGGTCAAGGAATGACTTCCATCGGAAGAGTACTGTACGTGGAGAGGCCTGTGGGGTTGCAAATCTTTCAAGACGAGGAGAGCTTTCATTCGGCTGGCCGAGAAAATGGCCCACCAGTAATGAGAAATGGGCTGTACATTTTTAAAACACATCAAACCGGCAATTAGTTTCAAATATCTTTTTTTTCATTTCAAGATTTTAAATTACATTAATTTTTATGCGTGGAGAATTTTTTGCAGTTCATATTGATATACATTTATTTTTAAAATCAGTTTGAATGTAAGTCGAAATTTCAGGATTAAAAACAGTTCGGACCGCACCGAAATATGCAAAATTTCGTATAATTTTTTAACCGTGGCCACAATATGGGCTGTAATGCTAACAAAAAGAATATGGGCTCCAAAAAAACCTTAAGAATTAGCAAATGGGCTGTAAATTATTTGGCAGATGTGTTGTATGCTGTTTTCCACAGATTTGAGGCTTTCCTAAAAAAAGGTTGACCCACAAGCAGTGACTGTTGGATGTCCATCCAGCGGCCATCATGCTTCTTCGATCTCGGCTCTTCCTGCTCTAGCCGCTCAAACAAGCGCCGGCGGGACTGCCTGCTCCTTCCTCCCCGCGGCCGGTTGTGCTGCCGCGTAGGCCTCACCGCCCCACCGTACTCCCATCGCTGGCCTAGCCATCCCTCTACTCTCCCACACCTGCTGTTATTCTCCGGCGACGGCAGACGAACCAGTAAACCCTCGTACAGTCGTACTCCCCTCCGCGTGGGAAACAACTGCCGAGTCTTCCCTGCCTCCGTGTCATCCCCTTCCTAGGCATCACCGTCGTCCACCGCCGTGGTGCTCTCGGCTCGGCGTGGTCAATGTGGTCAACGACCGACTTCCATCGGAAGAGTACTGTGCGTGGAGACGCTGACAGTTGGGTCCACGGCCGCAGCAAGGAAGTGCCTCTTTATTATGCGCAAAATAATTATTCCTCCACCTGATAGCGGGGACCCACCGGACGGGCCACCGTATTTCGTGAAAAAACGTTTCCCCCTGACTGTTGGGACCCACCAGCTACACCTTCGCACGCAAAGAAGTGTGTCCGGGCAAAAAAACAAAATGATTCGCCCCCCTGACTGCTGGGACCCACTAGCTACATCTTCGCACGCAAGGAAGTGCGTCCGGGCAAAAAAAACAATTACCGCTTTTGCTGGGACCCACCAGCTACATCTTCGCATGCAAGGAAGTGCTCGACGGTCGGGACCCACCTGGTGAAGCGTGCGTGGCGTTGTCATTCGGCGCGAATGTATGCGTACATATATCTTGGTCGATGTAGAGCGCGCGACGTGTCATAGTAGAGGCGCGCGTAGCATGTACACGCACGTCTGGCGGCCGGGTGCAAGAAAGAAAATCTGACCGCATCACGTACATACTGGCAGGGTCTCGAACGCCTACTCGCGCGACACGTACATGGTTGGGTCGAAGCGGGCTTGATGTCATCATCGTGTTCATGGGGAGCCAACCGGCTGGGTCGGAACGGAGTGGTCGTGTTCATCGGGAGGGCTTGGGCCGGAGCAGCGATGGAAGCGAGGCTGGCGTCTGCAGAAGCGGAGAAGCGGACCTCCCACGTGCAGAACAGGGTCCTATTGATCGGGAGGGTGTGGCGTCTCGCAAAACGGAGAAGCGGGCCTCCTACGGTCGAAACAGGGTCCTGTTGATCGGGAGGGTGTGGCGTCTCGCAAAAGCGGACGAAACGGACCTCCCACGGTCGAAACAGGGGTCTGTCGATCGGGAGGGTGTGGCATACCGCAAAATGGGCGAAACAAACCTCGTGCAGGTCAAAGCAGGTCTGTTGATTGGGAGGGTGTGGCGTCGCAAAAAGCGGATGAAACGGACCTCCTACGGCGGCAGGGGTCTGTTCGCCGGGAGGGTGTGGCGTGCCGCAAAACGGACTCCACGGATCTGTTCATCTCCACCGTCGACCTCCTCCGGCCTCCACGGGCTACCGTCGACCTACTCCAGCCTCCACGGGCTCCTGTTCATCCAGCCTCCACCGCGCTTACTCCACAGCTCTTGTTCAACCACCCCTCCACGGGCACCCTCCATTGTATCTTTGTTCATCCAGCCCTCCACACCACGGGTCTGTTCAACCACCCTCCATGGGCACCCTCCATCATCTCTGTTCATCTAGCCTCCACCACACCACGGGTCTGTTCATCCGGAGGCAACGCCACCGCTCCTTGCTCATCCAAACCCCCCCATAGCGCTCCTTTGTTCATCCAATCGATCGACTTGATTAGCAGCAATAGCGAAGAATCGCTCGATCGAGTTCGATTAACAACCATCGATCGATCGCTCGGGTTTAGTAATGTAGCCTGCGGTGCAATCGCTTCGGGTTGATTAGAGCCCAACGCCTCGCTTCGGGTTCGATTAGAGCCAACGCCTACGACACATCAGCGTCAGACGTCACGAGAAAGCAGCGCATCTCTCGGCCCCGGTCCCCACCGTAACCGGGAACTCCCGAAATTTTCCTCCCCTCGCTTCTACCATAGTTTTTTCGTCATGGATGGCCCAAAGAATGTCATGCAGCTGCGTCTCCGGCCGCCCAGACGAAAAGCCCATTTTGTCATGATTTTTTGTCATAGAAGTAGGAGCCCACCACATCTATGATGATACCGGTTTTGTCACAATTATCGCCATAGAAGTGTCATATGTATGACAGAAAAAAATTTCGTTCGGCCCAAAATGTCACGGATGTGTCTTTTTTTTGTAGTGTTATGATCATGCTGTAAAAAAAACCAGAAACTTTAGCGCTCACGAGATTAGCTTCAACTTTTTAATGGAGAGTGCTATTTAGTTGATTCGTTTTTCATATAATTACTAGACAAATTCCTCGGGTCCACCAATTTATTTTAGAATTTTTGGAGTTCCACAAGTTTGTGTTAGTTACAGATTACTACAGACTGTTCTGTGACAGATTCTGTTTTTCGTGTGTTGTTTGCTTATTTTGATGAATCCATGGCTAGTAAAGAGTTTATAAACCATAGAAAGTTGGAATACGATGGGTTTAACACCAATATAAATAAATAATGAGTTAATTACAGTACCTTGAAGTGGTGTTTGGTTTTCTTTAAGCTAGAGACTTCTGAGTTTTACATTGAGTTTTGTGTTGTGAAGTTTTCAAGTTTTGGGTAAGGATTCGATGGACTATGGAATAAGGAGTGGCAAGAGCCTAAGCTTGGGGATGCCCAAGGCACCCCAAGGTAATATTCAAGGATGACCAAGAGCCTAAGCTTGGGGATGCCCCGGATGGCATCCCCTCTTTCGTCTTCGTTTATCGGTAACTTTACTGGGAGCTATATTTTTATTCACCACATGATATGTGTTTTGCTTGGAGCGTCATGTCATTTTATTTTGTTTTGCTTGACGTTTGAATAAAATACCAAGATCTGAAATTCTTAAATGTTAGAGAGTCTTCACGTAGTTGCATAATTATTTGACTACTCATTGATTTTCACTTATATCTTTCGAAGTAGTTTGTTGTTTGCTCTAGTGCTTCACTTATATCTTTTAGAGCATGGTGGTGACTTTTGTTTTATAGAAACTATTGATCTCTCATGCTTCACTTATATTATTTTGAGAGTCTTAAAATATCATGGCAATTTTCTTTAATTAATATCATGAGAAATTTGATGCTTGATAATTGTTTTGAGATATAGAGGTGGTAATATCATATTTGTGCTAGTTGAGTAATTGTGGAATTGAAAAATACATGTGTTGGAGTTTGTGATTCTCGTAGCATGCACGTATGGTGAACCGTTATGTAACGAAGTCAGAGCATGAAGTATTTGTTGATTGTCTTCCTTTGTGTGGCGGTCGGGATCACGCAATGGTTAACTCCTATCAACCCTTCCCCTAGGAGCATGCGTAGTAGTACTTTGCTTCGAGGGCTAATAAACTTTTGCAATAAGTATATGAGTTCTTTATGACTAATGTGAGTCCATGGATTATACGCACACTTACCTTTCCGCAATTTTCTAGCCTCTTGATGCAGCGCATTGCCCTTTCTCACCTTGAGAGTTGGTGCAAACTTAGCGGTGCATCCAAACCCATTGATAAGATACGCTCTATCACACATAAACCTCCTTATATCTTCCTCAAAACAGCCACCGTACCTACCTATCATGGCATTTCCATAGCCATTCCGAGATATATTGCCATGCAACTTTCCACCATTCATTTATCATGAGATGCTCCATCATTGTCATATTGCTTTGCATGATCATGTAGTTGACATTGTATTTGTGGCAAAGCCACCGTTCATAATTCTTTCATACATGTCGCTTTTGATTTATTGCATATCCCGGTACACCACCGGAGGCATTCATATAGAGTCATATTTTGTTCTAAGTATTGAGTTGTAAGTAAATAAAGTGTGATGATCATCATTATTAGAGCATTGTCCCAAGTGAGGAAAGGATGATGGAGACTATGATTCCCCCACAAGTTAGCATGAGACTCCGGACTAAAAAAAAGAGGCCATAAAAAAGAGAAAAGGCCCAAATAAAAAAATAAAAAATGAGAGAAAAAGAGAGAAGGGACGATGTTACTATCCTTTTACCACAATTGTGCTTCAAAGTAGCACCGTGATCTTCATAATAGAGAGTCTCTCATTTTGTCACTTTCATATACTAGTGGGAAATTTCATTTTAGAACCTGGCTTGTATATTCCAATGATGGGCTTCCTCAAATGCCCGAGGTCTTCGTGAGCAAGCAAGTTGGATGCACACCCACTTAGTTTCTTTTTGAGCTTTCATACACTTATAGCTCTAGTGCATCCGTTGCATGGCAATCCCTACTCCTTGCATTAACATCAATTGATGGGCATCTCCATAGCCCGTTGATTAGCCTCGTTGATGTGAGACTTTCTCTTTTTTTTTGTCTTCCCACATAACCCCTACCATTATACCTTATTCCACCATAGTGTTATATCCATGGCTTGCGGTCATGTATTGCATAAGAGTTGAAAAGCTGAAGCGCGTTAGAAGTATGAACCAATTGTTTGGCTAAAACCGGGGTCGTACATGATATGAATATTTTGTGTGGGGAAGATGGAGCATAGCCAGACTATACGATTTTGTAGGGATAACTTGCTTTGGCTATGTTATTTTGATAAGACATAATTTCTTAGTTAGTATGCTTGAAATATTATTGTTTTTGTCAACATTAAACTTTTATCTTGAATCATATCAAATCTGAACATTCATGCCACAATAAGTAGAATTACATTGAAATCATACCAAGTAGCATTCCACATCAAAAATTCTGTTTTTATCATTTACCTACTCGAGGATGAGCAGGAATTAAGCTTGGGGATGCTTGATACGTCTCCAACGTATCTATAATTTTTTATTGTTCCATGCTATTATATTATCTGTTTTGAATGTTTATGGGCTTTATTAAAAACTTTTATAATATTTTTGGGACTAACCTATTGACCCAGAGCCCAGTGCCAGTTCCTGTTTTTCCCTTGTTTCAGTGTTTCGAAGAAAAGGAATATCAAACTGAGTCGAAACGGAATGAAACCTTCTGGAGAAGTTATTTTTGGAAAGAAAGCAACCCGGGAGACTCGGAGTCCACGTCAAGAAAGCAAAGAGGAAGGCACGAGGCAGGGGGCGCGCCCTCCACCCTCGTGGGCCCCTCATGGCTCCCCTGACGTACTTCTTCCTCCTATATATACCCATATACCCTAAAAACTTTGGGGAACAGAATAGATCGGGAGTTCCGCCGCCGCAAGCCTCTGTAGCCACCAAAACCAATCGGGACCTGTTAGGCACCTGCACGGAGGAACCCTCATCGGTGGCCATCTTCATCATCCCGGCGCTTTCCATGACGAGGAGGGAGTAGTTCACCCTCGGGGCTGAGGGTATGTGATGACCCACAAGTATAGGGGATCTATCGTAGTCCTTTCGATAAGTAAGAGTGTCGAACCGCAGAAGGAAATGATAAGCAGTTTTCAGCAAGGTATTCTCTGCAAGTACTGAAATAAGTGGTAACAGATAGTTTTGTGATAGGATAATTTGTAACGAGCAACAAGTAACAAAGTAAGTAAAGTGCAGCAAGGTGGCCCAATCCTTTTGTAGCAAAGGACAAGCCTGGACAAACTCTTATATAAGGAAAAAGCACTCCCGAGGACACATGGGAATATCGTCAAGCTAGTTTTCATCACGTTCATATGATTCGCGTTCGGTACTTTGTTAATTTGATATGTGGGTGGACCGGTGCTTGGGTGTTGTTCTTACTTGAACAAGCATCCCACTTATGATTAACCTCTATTGCAAGCATCTGCAACTACAACAAAAGTATTAAGGTAAACCTAACTGAAAGTGCTAGTTATCGACTAAAGGGGGGGTGAATAGGCGATTTTTATGAATGTCTTCAAAACATGGAAGTTTCGAAGACAAACAAATAGAAATGACCTAATTGATATGCAGCGGAAGATAAACTACAACAAGCAAGCCATAGTCAAGTATGCAATAATGTGAATGGACAAGACTAATAGCAGCTATGTAGTAAGGATCGGGATGGAAGATAGTATGAAGCCAATCAACAGAAGTAGTCAAGCAATGAAGTCAAACAGATAAGGCATATAAGCAATGACTTCACGAAGACAAACTCAAGGTAAAGGAGGGAAGGGATAGAACCAATCACTTGTTGAAGACACATGATTTGTTGGACCAGTTCCAGTTGCTGTGACAACTGTACATATGGTTAGGGAGGCTGAGATTCAACTCGAGAAGACCGCGTCTTCTTATTCCCCTTGAGCTAAGGACACAGTCCTCGCCCAATAACTCGGTAAGTCTTCAAGGTAGACTTCCGAACCTTCACAGACAGCGTTCACCGCAATCCACAATGACTCTTGGATGCTCAGAACGCGACGCCTAACCGGCCGGAGGATTCACAGGTCCTCAAGTGTAATAAGTCTTCAGTCACACAGACAGGAAAACTTGATGATGCCTAACACTCTTTGGCTCGGGTGTTTTGGGCTTTGTCCTTGCAAGGATTTCTCTCTCAAAGGCTTCGAGGTGGGTTGCTCTCAAGCGACAAAAGCCGTGCACTAACTCTGAGCAGCCACCAATTTATGGTGTAGGGGGTGGGCTATTTATAGCCACTAGGCAACCCAACCTGTTATGTCCGAAATGACCCTGGGTCACTAAGGAACTGAAACGTGTTCCAACGGTCAGATTTCAAACACTCACCACAACTTTACTTGGGCTACAAGCAAAGCTGACTCATCCAGCTCTGGATAAGTTTTGCTCTCGTTGTCTTCGCTCGAAGACATAGGATTTGGGTTGAGCATCACTTGATCATTCTCGACTATGATCACTTGGACCCCACTTAACGATGCGGTGGTTCCTCGACTCAACAAAGAAGAAAAGGAAACAACGAAGCGACCACGCCTTCGTGCTCCATAGTCTTCACTCAATGTCTTCTCATGTCATAGTCTCCAATGTGAATATCTTCACATACCACCATTGTCTTCAATGTCTTCATACATTTTTAGGGGTCATCTCCGGTAGGTAAACCGAATCAATGAGGGACACTACCTGCGTTATCCTGCAATTCTCACAAACGCATTAGTCCCTCAACCACATTTGTCGTCAATACTCCAAAACCAACTAGGGGTGGCACTAGATGCACTTACAATCTCCCCCTTTTTGGTGATTGATGACAAACTGGTTGAAGTTTTCAACGGGGATAAAATATGTGAAATTGTAAAGGATAGGGAATTGTCTTCATAAGTGGCAAAGGCTCCCCTTGAAGATGTGCATATAAGTAGTTTGCTTTTGGAATGCAAATGCACATGGCAGGTTGAAAGGATTGATATGGTTGACTAGAGGGGGGGTGAATAGGCAACTAACAATTTTTAAGCTTTTCTTTACCAATTTAAACTTTGCAATAATAAAGGTTGTCTAGATGTGCAACTAGGTGGACAACCTATATGATGCAACAACACAAGCACACGAGCAAGCAAGGATAAGAACACAAATAAGCTTGCACAAGTAAAGGGATAAGATAACCAAGAGTGGAGCCGGTGGAGACGAGGATGTGTTACCGAAGTTCCTTCCTTTTGAGGGGAAGTCTCCGTTAGGCGGTGTGGAGGCACAATGCTCCCAAGAAGCCACTAGGGCCATCAGTATTCTCCTCACGCCCTCACACAATGCGAGATGCCGTGATTCCACTATTGGTGCCCTTGAAGGCGGCGACGAAACTTTACAAGCAAGGTTGGGGCAAACTCCACAACAACCGGAGGCTCCCAACAACAACAACAACACCACGAGCTTCACCACAATGGAGTATGGCTTGAGGTGACCTCAACAAATCTAGGGTGCTCAACACCCAAGAGTAACAAGATCCATAAGGGATAAGTGGGGAATCAAATTTCTCTTGGTGGAAGTGTAGATCTGGGCCTTCTCAACCAATCCCAAGCAAATCAACAAGTTTGATTGGCTAGGGAGAGAGATCGGGCGAAAATGGAGCTTTGAGCAACAATGGAGCTTTGGGGGAAAGAGGTAGATCAACAATGAGGAAGAAGACCCCTTTATATAGTGGGGGAACACATCCAACCGTTACCCCACTCAGCAGCCCCGCACAGAGCGGTACTACCGCTAGGGAAGGGCGGTACTACCGCCGAGGGTGGTACTACCGCTCCTACCAAGCGGTACTACCGCTGAAGAGAAAGGCAGGCCATCGCCCTCAGCGGTACTACCGCATGGGGTAAGCGATTACCGCTTCTCTGCCGCTACTAGTGCCATAAAACCCGACACGAGAAAACATCGTCTCGAATCGAGGCGGTAGTAGGCGCAGTACTACTGAGGTACTACAGCCGAAGCCATGAGCGCATCGCTCTATGGAGCGGTATTATACGCTGTGGCGGTACTACCGCTCGAGGAGCGGTACTACCGCTGGGGGCTTCAGCGGTACTACTCATCTGAGATCGCGATACTACCACCGCACAGGCGAAAGCAGAACGGAAGAGAAGAGCAGCTCAAAAGAAGCGAAGGAAGGCGACGGTGTGAAAAGGATGTGTGCGTGTTGATTCCACCCAAGTCTTACCAAAGCGGATCCCTCTTAATAGTACGGTGACTCCTCTGAAACTAGTCCACCAACAACGAAACGCAGGAGCTACACCGTCTTGAATAAAAACACCGAGGGGAGGAAATCGTCTCGTGCCAATGGATGATCCTCTGAAAGAACTTAACGCACACGATTAGTCCGCAAAAGCATTGTCATCAATCACCAAAACCACTAGGGAATAAATATGCCCTTACAATCTCCCCCTTCTTGGTGGATTGATGACAATACGGGATTTGCATAAACACGATATATAGTAAGCATACAAACCCGACGGTCCTAACATGTAGATGGGCTCCCCCTCGATGTGTGCTATTTTAGATAAGTGCTTTGGACTGCACAGCACACATACTCGGATCAAAGCTCCCCCTACATTTTAGAGACCAATAATCTAAGCATGGTGTATGAGAGCAGCATAGATGATATAACAAGGAAAGCACGCAACTCATGAGCTAGATAGACATAGATAATGATACTGAAAGGGTAAGGTAGCATATGTCTCACACCATATGACTCGAACTTAAGTCTTACACGAACTTAGGTCTCACAGACAAACCAACCAAAGCAAACCAACCAAAACACGAACAAGACAAGACACACGAAACGAAAGAGACGAAAGAGACACAACTCGCAAATCCCTAAGCTCTCTCCCCCTTTGGCATCGAGACACCAAAAGGAGAGGGAGCGCTGCTACGGCCTCAGGTGAGAGCAAATGAGGGACACACGCATCAGAGCCCAGCAGAATCATCGGCACCACCGTCGTCAGTCTGGAAGTGCTGGGCCTCAGAATCGGTCCATGGGCGGTCTTCTGAATCCACTCCTCCTCCTCGATGGTGATCCTCGATCCACTCTGGCTAGAGCACCTAACCGACGATGAGCTCCTTGTGACGACCTCGAGCCTTCTTCTCAGCCACGTGAGCCATGTCTTGACCGTGAGACTCCATGCGAAGAGCTTCTTTACCTTGGCCTTGAGTTTCTTGGCCCAAGATGGCTCTGTCCCGGAGGGCACGTAGTCATCATCCTCATCCTCGGCCTCGGCACCAAACTCCTCTTGGTCTCCATAGCAGCAGATATGGCGGAACACCAGTCCTAGGGGCACAGAGTGCCCCGATTATCCTTCTTCCTCGGGCGCTTGACATCGTGAAAACTAAGTCTCAAGCTCCAGCGCCTCCTTGGGATAGACATGATCCTGTGCCTTCTCAATGAGCAGCATAATGAGCGGACCATAAATCGGGCATTTTGCGCTCGGAGATTCTGAAACCAGCTCAGACCACATAACATGAGAGATATCCAAGGACTCTCCGGTGCTCTGCCCTTCTCCCGCCGACAGAAGATAAGCATGTCCACAAGATAAGAGTGAACCTGGTCCAGATTCGATCACGAGGGAAAAGAGTTTCTCTGAAGATACGGTGAAGTATATCCGGATAGGCGGGCAGCTCATAGGTCTCCTTCTTTGTCTCGTGGTTGATCTTGAGTGCGGTAGGGCCCAGAGCTTGCTTGTGAGTGGCGATGGCTCGACGGTGGGGGCGAAAGCCGACAGCAGACTCAAGTCCAAGATCTTCCACCCCAATCAACTGCATGAAAGCTTTCCACTTGATCGACAACAACTTGCCATTTGTCATCCAGTCGAGTCCTGTCCTCATCGGTCCCAAGGTGAACCGTGGCATAGAACTGAGCCACAACATCAACATCATAGTCCTTGTTGAATTGCATGATCCGAGAATGTTCAGCTGAGTGCACATCTCAAGAGCTTCACCAAAGTAGTCAGGATCACTCTTCATATGCTCGATGTCGATGGAGTGCACGTTGACATAGAGATTCTTCTTGGCCTTGAGAACATCAAAATAGGTGGCAAACCGAACTGTTCGAGCAGACGGTTGACCAAAGTGGGATCTTGGTCGACCTCATACGGGTTCGTCGGCGCCTTGCCCGAACTCCTTGGGCTGCATTTACAGCACAGTTTTGCCGGCTTTGACTTGACCCCAGTCTTTTTACGCATTTGGGGAGGAGGTGGAGCACTAGAAGATCCTCCGGCAGGCTCGGAGGTGCTTGTGGCGCTTGGACGAAGCACGACTGGGTTGACACGGCGAGCTTGATGCTCAGGAACCTCATCACCGGAACCACACACACGAAACACGCAAACAACCGGAAGAAACAGTATAAGCCACAAAAGCGAACAACGAGGATCACGGAGAGGTAGGAGTAGGATGGAATCCGGTAGAGGCGGTAGTACTGTGACTCTTGAGCGGTAGTACCGCTCAAGCGGTAGTACCGTTCTAGAGAGCGGTAGTACCGCTCACGATGGTAATACCGCTCACAGTAGTACCGCTTCGAAGCGAGAAACAACCGTTTCCTACTACCGTGGTCAGATCCGGTACTTCCGTCCTACCAAATTCAAAAATACTCCAACCAAACACTAATCCAAACTGCCTAGAAGCATTTTCCATCCTACTCAAGCCTAGATTTGGCCAAAATCTAAGGATGCAACCGCTCTGCCCTAAGAAGCTAGATTGGAAACCTAGACAAAAAGAACAAGAGAACGGGGCAATACGGCATCCATGGCAAGAGGACGAGGTGGGGATCGACTCCACGAAGGGAATGGAGAGGGACGGCCCGAAGAGGAGATCCGCGGAGCCCTCCATGGCGCGCCTTCTTCGGAGAGAGAGAGAGAGAGCGAGGCGTGCGAATGGGTATGGGGGAGAAGAAACTCCCCCGGCCCCCGATATAACCCCCACCCACGCCTCCCAGCGGTAGTACTGCATGGAGGGCGATAATACCGCTGGAGCGGTAGTACTGCTTACCAGCAGCGATAGTACCGCCAACAACAAAAGAAAGGCCTCTTAGGCAAACAAAAGAAGAAAAATACACCAAAGGAACGGAAGGCAACGACAAGAGAGAGACCAGCAAAACAACACACACGAAACACGAACCGAACCCACTCCTTCAAAGCAAACAACACAAAAGGAGCGAGCTCAGGCCTCTCTCAAGAGAGGGCGGTGGCGGAGCCACCTATGTTTGAGTCCATTGGTATGGCACATGAAGAATTATCCTTGGGTCCATGACCAAAACTCCTCTTTGAAGCACAAGCACCATCAACAATGGCTAAAGTGAAAGAGTTGATCGTTTATGCATAAAGGGGAGGAGAGTTCATTGAGAGAACAACACTCCCCTATGTCCATGCCTACACCTAAACTAGACATCACATTGAGTGTGGTGGGGTTGCACGGTTCAAGTCACATTGCTCAAATCAATGATATTTAGCTCATGCCTTAACTCATGAAATCTTGCTTCATCCAAGGGCTTCGTGAAAATATCTGCAAGGTTATCATGAGTGTTGACATACTTGAGCTTGATCTCCCCTCGCCTAATGTGATCCCGGATGAAGTGATACCGAATCTCAATGTGCTTCGTCTTGAAGTGTTGCACCGGGTTGAGAGAAATCTTGATGGCACTTTCATTATCACACCAAAGAGGCACTTTGTCACAATTGACACGTACTCCTTTAAAGTTTGCCTCATCCATAGGAGTTGAGCACAACAACTACCCGCCGCCACATACTCCGCTTGTGGACGAGAGAGACACACAACTTTGCTTTTGGAAGACCAACTTACCAAAGAGCAACCAAGAAATTGGCACCCTCCGGAAGTGGACTTCCTATCCACTTTGTCTCCCGCCCAATCGAATCCATAAATCCTTCAAGCTTGAAGTTTGCTCCTCTTGGGTACCATAAGCCAAAGTTTGGGGTATGAGCCAAATATCGAAGATTAAACTTGACCGCCACATAGTGACTTTCCTTGGTGCGGCTTGAAACCATGCACACATACCCACACTCAACATGATATCCGGTCTAGATGCACAAAGGTAAAGCAAAGATCCAATCATGGGCGATATACCTTTTGATCCACCGCTTTACCATTGGGATCAATGTCAAGTTGGCACTTGGTGGGCATTGGTGTAGTAGCCGACTTGACATCACTTAGCTTGAATCTTTTGAGCATGTCTTGAGTGTATTTGGCTTGGTTGATGAAGGTTCCTTCTCTTCTTTGTTTGATATCGAAACCAAGGAAGAACTTCAACTCTCCCATCGAAGACATCTTGAACTTGGAGGTCATGAGGCGGCAAATTCCTCATTGAAAGCTTTGTTAGGAGAACCAAAGATAATATCATCAACATATAGTTGGCATACAAACAACTCCCCATTAACCTTCTTAGTAAAAAGAGTGGGATCGATTTGCCCCACTTCAAAGCCACGATCTTGTAGCAACTCGGTAAGGTGGTCATACCACGCACGTGGGGCTTGTTTAAGGCCATAGAGTGCCTTATCGAGTTGATACACATGATCCGGAAAGTAGGGGTCCTCGAACCCGGGGGGTTGCTTGATATAAACCCACTCATTAATGGGACCATTAATAAAAGCACTTTTCACATCCATTTGTTGCAACTTAAAGTTGTGATGGGAAGATAAGCAATCAACAAACGAATGGATTCAAGACGAGCAACGGGAGCAAAGGTTTCACCATAGTCGATACCCTCGACTTGGGAGTAGCCTTGTGCTACCAATCTTGCCTTGTTGCAAATGATGTTCCCATGAGCATCTTGCTTGTTCTTGAAAATCCACTTGGTTCTAATGACGTTGTGGTTCTCCGATGGCCTTGGCACCAATCTCCACACCTTGTTGTACTCAAAGTTGTTGAGTTCTTCATGCATGGCATTGAGCCAATCCGAGTCTTCAAGCGCCTCATAGACCTTTTGAGGTTCAACACAAGAGACAAACGCGTGATGTTCACAATAGTTTGCCAATTGTCTCGAGTGCTTACCCTTTTCTTAGGCTTCCAACCACATTCTCCATGAGATGGCCTTTGGTAGTGAGTTTGGAAGCAATCTTGGCGGCACGACGCTCTAATTCCTCCTCGGAGGTGAGATGAGGAGGGTCACTTGATCATCTTGGCGCCGTCTTGAGCATGACCTTCATCTTGAGCATGCTCGAGGGAGGAACTTGACCTTGGGCATCATTTAAGGTGATATCATCGTCTTGAGCACGATCTTGCCCTTGGTCTTGTTCTTGAGGTTGAGGGCCTTCACTTTGTTCTTGAGCGTGTGGGCCTTGGGTTGGTGATGGCTCCACTTGAGTGGAGCATTGTCCTTCTCCTTCGCCACAAGGGGTTCCTCAATGGGTAGGATAAAGCCAACTCCCATTCTTCTTATGGCTTGGGAGGAATTTCATCACCTACATCACAAGTGCCACTTTGCTCCACTTGGGAGCCGTTATTCTCATCAAACTCCACGTTACACGTCTCCTCAATAAGTCCGTGGATTTATTGAGGACACGGTAAGCATGAGAGTTTGTAGCATAACCAACAAATATGCCCTCATGAGCTCTAGCTTCAAATTTAGACAAACGAACACCTTTCTTGAGAATGAAACACTTACACCAACACCCTAAGTACTTGAGGTTGGGCTTGTTGCGGTGAGTATCTCATAAGGAGTCTTGTTCAAGCCTTTGCGGAGATAGAGCCGATTGGATGCATGACAAGCGGTGTTGATGGCTTCGGCCCAAAAGTTGTATGGAGACTTGAACTCCGCCATCATGGTCCTTGCCGCATCCATCAACGTCCGGTTCTTTCTCTCCGCCACACCATTTTGTTGAGGGGTATATGGTGCAGAGTATTGATGCTTGATTCCCTCATCACTAAGAAACTCATCAAGGTGTAGTTCTTGAACTCGGTGCCGTTGTCACTTCTTATAGTCAAGATCTTTGCATTATGTTGACGTTGAGCTTCATTTGCAAAGTCGATGACGGTTTTTGGTCTCACTCTTCCTCTTGAAGAAATATACCCAAGTGTATCTCGAATAGTCATCCACGATCACCAAGCAATACTTTCTTCCTCCAAGACTATCAAATGATGGTGGCCCAAAGAGATCCATGTGAAGGAGCTCCAAGGGTCTCTTTGAGTATATGATAGTTGTGGGAGGGTGAGCCTTCTCATGAAGCTTTCCTTCAATACAAGCACTGCAAGCACGGTCTTTGGCAAAACTAACATTTGTTAGTCCACGAACATGGTCCCCCTTGAGAAGACTTTGCAAAGATCTCATATTGACATGGGCTAAACGGCGATGCCAAAGCCATCCCACGTCAACTTTAGCCATTAGGCATGTCGCGGTCTTAGTGGGTCGCTCCGAAAAGTTAATCACATAGAGACCGTTTTCGACATGCCCAACAAAGGCTACTTTAAGAGTCTTGCTCCACAAGAGGGCCACGGTATCAATGTCAAAGAAAGTAGCAAAACCCATGACTGCAAGTTGACGAGCGGAAAGCAAATTGTATGCAAGGGACTCAACAAGCATGACTTTCTCGATCGTAAGATCATGAGAAATGACAACCTTGCCGAGACCCAATACCTTAGAATGTGATGCATCACCCCACTCGACATCGGTGGGCATAGATGGAATCTCTTGCACGTCCACCACCATGTCCTTGCTCCCGGTCATATGATTTGTTGCTCCACTATCAAGCAACCATGATCCCCCACCGGAAGCAAACCCCTACAAGAGATCAATGCTTGGTTTTAGGTACCCATTTGGTAATGGGTCCTTTGATGTTAGTAACGAGGGTCTTAGGAACCCAAATAGACCATTCAATGTACTCATAAGAAGAACCAACAAATTTAGCATAAACATGCCCATCACTAGCACGACACAACACATAAGAGGGGTTAAAGTCGCCGGCTATGTTCATGGGGATGACGTTGTCCTTCTTGACATTGCCACCCTTTGCACGGTTCTTCTTCTTCTTGGAAGCACCCTCTCCCTCCCTCACAAAAGTTTGCTTGGGAGGGGGAGGTTGCTTGGTCTTGTCATTCTTCTTCTTGCTCTTGGGTTTGGGTGCGAACCCAATCCCCTCCTTGGCCACAACTTCCTTTTGATTACTCAAAAGGTCGTTAAGGTTCTTCTCACCTTGAATGCATGTGACAAGGCCCTTTTCAAGTTGCTCCTTCAACTTAGCATTCTCCTCAACAAGATGCACATGCTCACAACAAGGGTTAGTAGCATTTGCATTATCAATCAATATCATATGAGGAAAGGTGGCTTTCTCCTTGGTTAGCTTCACTTGGAGTTGATCATGAGACTCTTTGAGACTAGCATGAGCACCCTTCAAGACTTTGTGAGCCTTGTCGAGAGTGTCAAAGTCCTTGTTGAGTCTAGCAAGATCAACTCCAAGCTTTGCCTTATCGGAACTAAGCACACGAGACACAACAAGAGCATGATCAAGGTCTTTCTTTAATTTAGCGTGATCATCGTTGTGTGACTCCTCAAGAGCCAAACGAAGGCCACGCTCTTCCTCAAGAGCATTGGAAAGATCCGAAATCTCATCGGCATAGTCATGACTATGCCCTTCCATCTTAGAGATGGTTTCTTCATGAGTCTCGATCATGACATTGGCTTCACCAAGTTGTTCCAAGAGAGCAACGAAGTGCTTCTTGGATTTGCCCTTGAGTTTACTCATAAAGATCTCAAATTCATTTTCCTCTACATTAGTCCCCTCATGTTCATCAATGAAATCCGTCAAGGAAGAATGATTGATGATGGTAGTTTTGATGTTGGGGGTTACCTTGTTGGTGGCTTTAGCCATGAGGCACTTGGCGGTGATGCTTTCATTGGGTGAATCGAAGAGAGACACCCGAGGAGTCATTGCAATGGCCAAGGAGGCCATGGCAACCGGTTCACCATCCTCATCATCATCATCATCATCCTCATTGTACTCTTCTTGAACCACCAAGGCTTTGTGAGGAGTCTTCTTTGGAAAGTTCCTCTTGTTGGGGAAAGACTTGGCCTTGTCCTTACGGATGAGCTTGCCACCATTGTCTTCCCTCTTCTCATATGGACACTCCGCAACAAAGTGACTCACATTCCCACAATTGAAACACGTCCTCACTCGTTGCTTGCCCTTAGAGCCACTTGAATTGCTCTTGTTGAAGTTGGGCCTTGAGTTCTTCTTGCTCCAAAATTGTCTTGAAGCAAGGGCCATGTGTTCATGATAATCATACTTAGTATCTTCGAGGTTGCTCTCTTCTTCTTCCTCCTCTCCATCTTCTTCGACACAAATCTTGGCCTTCAAAGTGAGGTTGGGCTTCTTTGCTCTTTGGGAGAGAAGCACCGCATTGTCGGCGGTCTTGTCCAATATGCTCATAGCCACAAACTCATCCAACACATCACTTGAGGACAAGGTGTGGAAGTCCGGTCGTTGATGGATGACGGAGGACATGGCTTTGTGGTATGGCATCATTGCCTTGAGAAATTTGCGCTTGATCCAGTTGTCATCAGTGTACTTACTTCCATGATCCCGGAGGGAGACGGCAAGCTTGGTTACTCTCCGATAGAGCTCACGAGGTTCTTCTTCTTCCTTCATTGCAAACTCATCGGCTTCGTCTTGGACCACTTCATAATTGGAACGTTGAATGCTTGCGCTTCCTCGATACATGGAAACCACCTTGAGCCAAGCATCTTTGGCACGGATGTAAGGCCGAGATGAGGGAGGTCTTCGGGAAGGATTGCTTCTTGGATGATGAAGAGAGCATTCTCATTGAATTGATGGTCCACGACCTCTCTAGGAGAAAAGTTGCTCGGATCATGCGGATAGAAACCTTCTTCAATGATTCTCCAAAGGTTAGTGTTCACATGATTTAAATGGCGCTTAAAACGATAAACCCAAGAATCAAAATCCTCCTTTTATCAATCTTAGGTGGTGGACCGCATGATTCAAATGAGTGGAAGGAATCGGTCCACCATAAGCGGGAGGTTGCACATGGGCGAAGATGCGGTGCCATTCTTACCACTAGGCGAGGGGCTTTCTCACTAGTAGCTTCCCCCTTATCGGAGTTAGCATCCGCTCCCGTGTTGGCGGGATCACCCACTTTCACGGGTGCGGTGGAAAGTTTAAGCCCTTCTAGGAATTCCTTAAACATGTCCTTGACCTCGCTCGTCATGGAGTTTTTCAATGTGTCCAACGCCACATTGAATTCCTCACGAGATCGAGTACTCCCATCTCCGTAGATGATGTCGGATTCGACCGGAGTGCTCCCCACATCATCTCGACGTCAACTCATACTCTGGACGGTAAAGTCCTTAAAAAGAGACGAGGCTCTGATACCAATTGAAAGGATCGATATGGTTGACTAGAGGGGGGTGAATAGGCAACTAACAATTTTTAAGCTTTTCTTTACCAATTTAAACTTTGCAATAATAAAGGTTGTCTAGATGTGCAACTAGGTGGACAACCTATATGATGCAACAACACAAGCACACGAGCAAGCAAGGATAAGAACACAAATAAGCTTGCACAAGTAAAGGGATAAGATAACCAAGAGTGGAGCGGTGGAGACGAGGATGTGTTACCAAGTTCCTTCCTTTTGAGGGGAAATCGTCCCGTTAGGCGGTGTGGAAGCACAATGCTCCCAAGAAGCCACTAGGGCCACCAGATTCTCCTCACGCCCTCACACAATGCGAGATGCCGTGATTCCACTATTGGTGCCCTTGAAGGCGGCGACCGAACCTTTACAAGCAAGGTTGGGGCAAACTCCACAACAACCGGAGGCTCCCAACAACAACAACAACACCACGAAGCTTCACCACAATGGAGTATGGCTTCGAGGTGACCTCAACCGTCTAGGGTGCTCAACACCCAAGAGTAACAAGATCCACAAGGGATAAGTGGGGGGAATCAAATTTCTCTTGGTGGAAGTGTAGATCTGGGCCTTCTCAACCAATCCCGAGCAAATCAACAAGTTTGATTGGCTAGGGAGAGAGATCGGGCGAAAATGGAGCTTTGAGCAACAATGGAGCTTTGGGGGAAAGAGGTAGATCAACAAGGAGGAAGAAGACCCCTTTATATAGTGGGGAACACATCCAACCGTTACCCCAGAAAGCAGCCCTCATGAGCGGTACTACCGCTAGGAAGAAGGCGGTACTACCGCTCCCTACCAAGCGGTACTACCGCGCTGAAGAGAAAGGCAGGCCACTGGCCCCAGAGCGGTACTACCGCGGGAGTAGAGCGGTACTACCGCTCAGAGCGGTACTACCGCTTCTACTGCCGCTACTAGTGCCGCAAAACCCGACACGAGAAAACATCGTCTCGATTCGAGGCGGTAGTAGGCGCGGTACTACTGAGCTACTACAGCTGAAGCCCGCGAGCGGTACTACCGCTCTACGGAGCGGTACTACCGCTGTGAGCGGTACTACCGCTCTGAGGAGCGGTACTACCGCTGGGGGGGCTTCGGCGGTACTATCATTGAGATCAGCAGTACTACCGCTGCAGGCAGAGCGAGCAGAACGGAAGAGAAGAGCAGCTCCAAAGAAGCGACAGGAAGACGACGGGTGTGAAAAGGATGTGTACGTGTTGATTCCACCCAAGTCTTACCAAAGCGGATCCCCTCTTAATAGTACGGTGACTCCTACGAAACTAGTCCACCAACAACGAAACGCAGGAGCTACACCGTCTTGAATAAAAACACCGAGGGGAGGAAATCATCTCGTGCCAATGGATGATCCTTTGAAAGAACTTAACGCACACGATTAGTCCGCAAAAGCATTGTCATCAATCACCAAAACCACTAGGGAATAAATATGCCCTTACAATCTCCCCCTTTTTGGTGGATTGATGACAATACGGGATTTGCATAAACACGATATATAGTAAGCATACAAACCCGACGGTCCTAACATGTAGATGGGCTCCCCCTCTATGTGTGCTATTTTAGATAAGTGCTTTGGACTGCACAGCACACATACTCGGATCAAAGCTCCCCCTACATTTTAGAGACCAATAATCTAAGCATGGTGTATGAGAGCAGCATAGATGATATAACAAGGAAAGCACGCAACTCATGAGCTAGATAGACATAGATAATGATACTGAAAGGGTAAGGTAGCATATGTATCACACCATATGACTCGAACTTAAGTCTTACACGAACTTAGGTCTCACAGACAAACCAACCAAAGCAAACCAACCAAAACACGAACAAGACAAGACACACGAAACGAAAGAGACGAAAGAGACACAACTCGCAAATCCCTAAGCTCTCTCCCCCTTTGGCATCGAGACACCAAAAGGAGAGGGAGCGCTGCTACGGCCCCAGGTGAGAGCAAATGAGGGACACACGCGCGAGCCCAGCAGAATCATCGGCACCACCGTCATCGATCCGGAAGTGCTCGGCCTCGGGAATCGGTCCATGGGCGGTCTTCTGAATCCCTCCTCCTCCTCGATGGCTGATCCTCGAGATCCACTCGGGTAGAGCACCCAAGCGACGCGCATGAGCTCCTTGTGACGACCTCGAGCCTTCTTCTCAGCCACGTGAGCCATGTAATTGACCGTGAGACTCCATGCGAAAGAGCTTCTTTACCTTGGCCTTGAGTTTCTTGGCCCAAGATGGCTCTGTCCCGGAGGGCACGTAGTCATCATCCTCATCCTCGGCCTCGGCACCAAACTCCTCTTGATCTCCATAGCAGCGGCAGATGACGGAACACCAGTCCTAGGGGCCTGAGTGCCCCAGCTTATCCTTCTTCCTCGGGCGCTTGACATCGTGAGAAACTAAGTCTCAAGCTCCAGCGCCTCCTTGGGATAGACATGATCCTGGCCTTCTCAATGAGCGAGATAATGAACGGACCATAAATCGGGCATTTGCGCTGGAGATTGCGTAAACCAGCTCGCACCACATAACATGAGAGATATCCAAGGACTCTCCGGTGCTCTGCCCTTCTCCGCCGACGGAAGATAAGCATGTCCACAAGATAAGAGTGAACTGGTCCAGATTCGATCACGAGGGAAAAGAGTTTCTCTGAAGATACGGTGAAGTATATCCAGATAGGCGGGCAGCTCATAGGTCTCCTTCTTTGTCTCGTGGTTGATCTTGAGTGCGGTAGGGCCCAGAGCTTGCTTGTGAGTGGCGATGGCTCGACGGTGGGGGCGAAAGCCGACAATGAGACTCAAGTCCAAGATCTTCCACCCCAATCAACTGCATGAAAGCTTTCCACTTGACCGACAACTTGCCATTTGTCATCCGTGTCGAGTCCTGTCCTCATCGGTCCCAAGGTGAACTGTGGCATAGAATCGAGCCACAACATCAACATCATAGTCCTTGTTGAATTGCATGATCCCGAGAATGTTCAGCTGAGTGCACATCTCAAGAGCTTCACCAAAGTAGTCGGGATCACTCTTCATATGCTCGATGTCGATGGAGTGCGTTGACATAGAGATTCTTCTTGGCCTTGAGAACATCAAAATAGGTGGCAAATGGAACTGTTCGAGCAGACTGACGGTTGACCAAAGTGGGATCTTGGTCGACCTCATACGGGTTGTGTCGGCGCCTTGCCCGAACTCCTTGGGCTGCATTTCGCATAGTTTTGCCCGGCTTTGACTTGACCCCGTCTTCTTACGCATTTGGGGAGGAGGTGGAGCACTAGAAGATCCTCCGCAGGCTCAGAGGTGCGGTGGCGCTTGGACGGCACGACTGGGTTGACACGACGAGCTTGATGCTCGGGAACCTCATCACCGAACCACACACACGAAACACGCAAACAACCGTAAGAAACAGTATAAGCCACAAAACGAACAACGAGGATCATGGAGAGGTAGGAGTAGGATGGAATCCGGTGAGAGGCGGTAGTACTGTGACTCTTGAGCGGTAGTACCGCTCAAGCGATAATACCGCTCTAGAGAGCGGTAGTACCGCCACAGCCGTAGTATCGCTCGGGAGAGCGGTAGTACCGCTTCGCGGGAAAACAACCGTTTCCTACTACCGTGGTCGATCCGTACTTCCGTCCTACCAAATTCAAAAATACTCCAACCAAACACTAATCCAAACTGCCTAGAAGCATTCTCCATCCTACTCAAGCCTAGATTTGGCCAAAATCTAAGGATGCAACCGCCATCGCCCTAAGAAGCTAGATTGGAAACCTAGAAAAAAGAACAAGAGAACGGGGCAATACCGGCATCCATGGCAAGAGGACGAGGTGGGGATCGACTCCACCAAGGGAATGGAGAGGACGGCCCGAGAGGAGATCCGCTGGAGCCCTCCATGGCGCCAAGTTCTTTGGAGAGAGAGAGAGGCAGGGGCGTGCGAATGGGTATGGGGAGAAGAAACTCCCCCGCCCCGATATAACCCCCACCCACGCCTCCCAGCGGTAGTACCGCGCTGGAGGGCGGTAGTACCGCTTGGAGCGGTAGTACCGCTTACCAGCAGCGGTAGTACCGCCAGCAACCAAAAGAAAGGCCTCTTAGGCAAAGCAAATAAGTAGCAGACGACCATCGAGTTTAAGTGTTACAACTCATAAGAACCAAATGTTTCAAAAACGAGAGTTGTAAACACTAGGCAAAATATAGTGCAACCGCCCGTATGAACCCACTTGAAGACTATCCAACTCATATGCTTCTCCCCCTTTTGTCAGTAAGGACCAAAAAGGTTTGAAGACATAGAGCATCTACTCATCCTCTTCTGAAGAAGATGATGCAGCAGGTTGTCGTTGTTGGTTGGCGGTGCGAGCGAGCTTAAGCGCGTGTCGATTCGTCGCGAAGTAGGGGCGGTGAAGTAGCATCGGCTTCATCATAGATCACTCTGGCATTGACCATTGCCGCGGAGGAAGAATAGTCAGAGTCTTCAAGAGATGGAGTTCGCCGTAGGACTGCATTCCGTGGAGGAGTGTAATCAAACTTGAAGCGTTCAGTGAAGCCATCGTCTTGAAGATCAGCTTCAGCACTGATCAGGGTCAAACTCTTCCATGATCGCCGACAAGTCTCGTGAGTGACAAAAGCATTCTTGGTGGCAAGGTTGCGAATGCGATTGAAGTCCACCAAGAGGCTTTGCATTTGACGCTTTAGCCAGGAGTGATGCTTATCTTGCTTTTGATGCAGCGCCACAAGAAGTTCTCGATCGTTGAGGACTCGAGAGCGCTTCCTAGGCCTTTGGCCAATTGTGCTCTCAGTGGCTTCGGTCCGTGCACGGTGCGGCGGACGTGTGTTCCCAGCCAGGGGATAGACACGAGATACCGCTTGGACGCCTTACATAGGTTGAGAGAAGCTGTGGTGATCTGCGTTCTGAAGACTTAGTGGCGTTTGGCGGTCTCGTGGTATATGGCTTCAATGCATATATCAACCTCTGGTAGAAAGATCGATGATTGCGGCGGAGGGTTGATAGTTGATAGCGAGTGCATCTTGATGAGGCATGACCCATGGAGCATAGAACTTCGCACCAAACAGATCGATCCAGAGGCAGCCAATTGTCGGATGAAGAAATCTTGCGTGTTGAAGCTAATGCCATTGAGGATGTAGAAGACCAATGTCTTCATTGCTCCTTCAAGCTTTGCGACTATGAATGCCCTTTTACCGCCATAGAGTTCACTTTGATGATGTGATATATGGTACGAGGCGATACTCAAGGTCATCAACAAAGAAGTGTTGAGGGTATTCAGCGTCATGTGGCGATGGCTTCATAATGCTCAAAGATCGACTCATGTCGGGTTCGCTTATGAAATATGCTTTCCAAGGCATCGCGGTGGAGTTGACATCCGTGTTCAAACAGCTCTCCGGGAGTGGGTAGGCTGTGAGCTCAATGATGTCAAGAGCTTTGGCTTCATGATGGACATTTCCGGTCATCCACTCGAGAACCCATGTCTTCGTATCTCTGTTGTAGCCAGCGGATGTGGAGGTGGCATAGAATTGAAGCACTAATTCTTCATTCCAAGCTCTTTATGCATTACAAAGCCAAGCACCTGCATCATGAAAGCAATCAAGTGCTTCTTCTAAGCACGGCAGTCCGCAATGGCTTCAATGTCGAGGCGCATATGAGGAAAATGCGGCCTTGGTCATACAGAACACAGAGTAATAGCTTCTTTCTTGATAGCTCCGAACCGGTCGATGAGATCCTTGGCCTTGTGTAGGGGTTCTTTGCACTTTGTCGGAGAAAGTATTGTGGGCTTTGAAGCCATTTGCATTGAAAGAACCAGCTTGAGGTGGCGAGGCACGAAACCTTGGCAGTCTTGGCTTCGGCTTCTAGACCGGAGGCCTATGTTCAATATGATAGTCGAATTGAGGACCAGAGGCATGAGGCGGAGGGACCGAATGGGCCATCTTCTCGTGGCTAGCTCGCCATAGTTGTATGCTTGCTCGATTGTGTAGGGCCTTGGTGGCGGAGGCGAGCGATGGCAAGAATCGAGGCTTCAGTGCTGCCGAGCAGATGCTTGAGAGCAATGGCCTCATTGGCTTCAGCACGCCCTTCATTGGCTTCAGGAGCAGTTGGGACAGTTCTCCATTGGCTTCAGCCATGACCACGTCATTGGCTTCATTGGTGTTGGAGGTGGCAGCCTCATTGTTCTCAACCTCCACTTGAGGAGCTGGAGGGTCGAGCACTGGCAGGTTGATATCTGGAATAACTTCTTCACTTACAGGGGGTGTAGGGACACGTTCTTCTTCTTCTTCTTGGGTGTCAGCGGCTGATGCAGCCGGATTGTCTTCGGCAGCTTTGGCTTCAGACTCAGAAACATTCATAGTTGGAGTGGCTTCTGAAAACACTTGACGTGCAACAGGTTGGTGGTGCACTTCTCCTTCTGGAACGCTCGGAAGAGGCACTTGAGGCCTTTGACCTTTGCGAAGCTCATGAAATGTCAAGCGGCGCCTTTGGAGATGGGGTTGCCTGGGCCTCAAAGTCTTCCTCTTCTTCTTGGTGTTGCTGTTGGGGAGTGACTTGTTGTTGGGGAGTGACTTGTTGTTGGGGAGTACTGGGGGAGTCTTGTTGTTGCGGGCAATTAGCCCATGAAGCATCTTGTGCAATTGGCGTCAGAGGACGACCAATGCTGATGAGTTCGCTGTTCGTACGAACAGGCGATGATACCACATTGTACTCGATTTGAGGAAGAACTTCATCATATTCAACATTGTCATGGTGACCAATGTCTTCAAAGCAGTGAGGGGATCAATTCTTGAATATCTTCAACTTGAGGAGCCTCTGTGGAAGCAGGCTCATGAACAGATCATCTGTTCTTGGGTTGCGAGACGGGGCGAACCACGAAATGGGTTCAAAATCAAGGGCTCTGTGGGAGCAGCCCGATTCTTCTTGGTCTTTAGCTTCTTCTTGGAGGAGCAGCATCGAGGCGTCGAGATTTTTCCTTTTTCCGCTTCACCTCTGCAGCCCTCGTCTTCTTCTTGAAGCGGTTGACCGGACCTTTGACTTTGAGCCACCATGCTGCTTGGGAAGACAATGCGGGGCTCTTCCTGCCTTGAAGGTGCAGCTTGGTCAGTTGAAGACTTCTTTTTATTTGCAGCCATCCTGGGGTCGATGCCAGGACGGCCAAGAGCCTTGCGCTTCTCAGCCTCATTGTAGGCAAGCACACACTTGTGAGCCAGAGCCTTCATGCGCTCACGAGAGCCTCTGGCTTCTTCACGCTTCTTGACAAAGTTTTCTTTGAGGTCGTGCAGCATGACCTTGAAGTTTTTAACGTCTTGCACACTGAGTGCAGCCATGTGCTTCTTGACCTGAGCCTTTTCATAGTCAATCTTGTGCAGTTCGACAATCCGCTGAGCTAGGGCTAGCTTAGAAGCAATGGCTCCATTGAAGGAGACGCTGAGGCCAATTGGAAGTTGCAGATCTTCAAAGCTGATGTTTGGTGTGTCAAACCACTCATAGATGAAGTGATGGATGATTGCCACATCAAAGAGAGGCAAGTTGTTGAAGATTTCTGCTTCTTCTTTGCTCTTGATAAGCTGCTCAAGAGCATCATCTGCAAGATCGTCATCACTTGACAGATCAATGTGCTCTTCACGCAGAATTGCAGCAGGAGTCAATGTCAGTTCAGTATTCTTGACAGTTTTCTTTTTCTTATCCATCTTCTTGGAGATGTGGGATTGATCCTCAGACTGTGCACTGGCTTCAGGAGGTGCAGTGGCCAGTGGCATCACTCGTGAAGCTTTTGGAGGAGCAGCTGACTTTGAAGCCTTGACTTTGTTTTGCTTCTGTGGCTTTGGAACAGGAGCAGGAGCTAGAGCTGGGGCTTCATCAGAGTCATCATTGTCATCAGAGTGATCCACTTTGGCACCTTGGACCAAAATATAAGTGATGAGGCCATCAAGGTTTGAAAACGGACCGATGACATTGGGTTCAGCGTCACGTGAGCCGTCGACGGGAGCGAGGGACCAGGGTTGAAGTCTAATCCCAATGACTTCTTTTTTTCCTTTGCAGAAGCCTTTGCGTGCTGGAAGTTGCGCTTGAAGATATTGTCATCACGACACCACAGCAAAGACGTCGGGTCGGCATTCTCAGGCTGAGGTCCACGGACCATGCAAGGATAGAAACCTTGTGCAATAGCTTCAGCCATGTTCTTGGGAGGGAGGCCTCGAAATAGAATATCACCCCAAGGGCTTCTGATGGCATTCTTCTCGGCATATTCTTGTGTGACGAAATTGTACTTGAACCACTGTTCAGCCCAATAGCATCGAATCCATTGGATTCGCGTCTTGCGCTGATTGTAAGTCTCTTCAGGATCTGTCTTGTACAGCTCTACGAGGTCATCAGGCAGATCTTTTGAGGTTCCCTCACGACGCTGTCTGCCGTCCTTCCTGACTAATTTATCTGT
The DNA here is from genome assembly GCA_021605205.1 of Aegilops longissima. Lineage (NCBI taxonomy): Eukaryota > Viridiplantae > Streptophyta > Magnoliopsida > Poales > Poaceae > Aegilops > Aegilops longissima. Next base: position 140,338,304 of record CM038676.1, on the reverse strand, counting down.
AGCCATGAGCTTCAAACTGAATGGCTTCACAATCAAAGGCTTCAAAGGCTTGCGTTTGCTTGACAGACAGGAACTGGCTTCGGGAGAGTTGGTTTGATGCTGTAAGAATTCTGCAAACGAATGCAGACTATGAGAACCAAGGGATTCTCCCACGGACATGTACCTGTGACAACATTAGAGATGCTCGGGAAGGGGAAGAGGTCATATGCATTCTCAGAAGATTTTGAAGATAAATCGGTTTGAAGACATTGACCTCATGATGCGAAGACATTCACTTATATGTTGAGAGTTGGTTCCAGATTTGTACGAATCCGTGAATAAGTACAAGTGAGGAATCTAACTAGTTGTGAAGCTTAAGTGAATATACTAGGCAGTACGAGATGCAGACAGAATAGATCTAACTTTGTATGGGCAGAAACCATTTTTGGCAAGTAGGATGAATCTTGAAGATCAAAAAGATGGTAAAAATAGAGATATATTTACCCTTCGAAGAACTGCTAGACGGAAGGAAAGGAGGCCGAGCAGTTCAATCCACCGTGCCCTAACTTGGCGATGGAGTACACCTACGACGGCGGCGGAGATGAAGATGCTCGCGGCCGGTGTGAGGACGGCGTCGGAGAGGTCGCGACAGCTAAGCGCTTCGTCGCCGGCGTCGTCGAGAGCTAGCGGTGGCGCTAGGGTTTTGACGAGGTGGAGAGGTGGAAGAAGAGTTTCTTTACCGCAGGGGACAGTTATTTATAACGAGGCGTGCGGTGCAGCGCAATTACGCAGGTGCCCCTAGCGGTTCACATCTGAGGGGCACGTGGCACACATGCAACATACTATGAGTTGTCCCACGTTCCCACGCCCGCCCGGTTTGTCGGAGGGTCATTCCGGCTTCTCCGGAGTTCAACATTAATGATGAATCATTTAAAACAGACTTAAAGTTTGTCTCTGTGTCTTCTGCTGACAAGGACGCAGAGAAGACATTCGACAGTTTCAACAGAATGCATATGATTTGGACAGATAGAGTTTGAGATGGAAAGCATAGAGAGATTGGGGTCCGATCACATTCACTTATTTCAAAAGATTCAACTTGAAGACATAGCTATAAGTGAATGCTGTAGAGGACAGAAATATATATACATATATCAGACAGCAACCAAATCAACATAGTGAAGAAAATCATGAAAACAGGTTGAAGTTGAAGTCAAATCAAATGCGAATAGCTTCAAGAAATAACGCCATAAGTGAAACACTTCAAACAAAGAAATTTGGTGGTGGCGTTACCCACCGTATAGGAAGTATTAGACCCGGACACGGCGCACAATTATCATGGCGCTCCGAAGTCAAATTCCACGTTAATGTATTCACACTTAGAATGTAAGTCTTCATTGATTGAAGATATCGTTACTTCGTGTTGCACATCTAAGTCATCAACATGCATAAGTGTTAGGATGTGTGCTTGATCACAGGACATTTGAGGATTCCAAGATATTTAGCTCACACCGTAACTTGCAAAACGTTTTCTCGTCCAAGGGCTTTGTGAAGATATCTGCCAGTTGCTCTTCAGTGTTGACGTGAATGATGTCAATATCTTTCTTCATGACATGATCCCTGAGAAAATGATGATGAATTTCAATGTGCTTTGTCTTCGAGTGCTGGACTGGATTGTTGGCAATCTTGATGGCGCTTTCGTTGTCGCAGAAAAGAGGTACTTGTGTCAGATTGATGCCATAGTCCTTGAGAGTTTGCTTCATCCATAGAAGCTGAGCACAACAAGATCCAGCAGCAATGTATTCAGATTCTACAGTTGAGAGTGACACACAGTTCTGCTTCTTTGAAGACCAACAGACGGGTGATCGTCCCAGAAAGTGACATGTGCCTGATGTAGACTTGCGATCCACCTTGTCACCAGCATAATCAGCATCCAAAAATCCAACTAAATCAAATTTTGAGCCCTTTGGATACCATAATCCGAGTGTTGGGGTGTGAGCCAAATATCAAAGAATTCGCTTCACAACTAAGTGATGCGATTCCTTTGGGGCCGCCTGGAATCGAGCACACATGCAAACACTAAGCATAATATCTGGCCTAGATGCACATAGGTAAAGTAAGGAACCAATCATGGAGCGGTATACCTTTTGATCGAACTCTTTACCATTGTCGTCGGGACCCAAGTGGTGTTTGGTTGGCATTGGCATCGTGTATCCTTTGCATTCTTGCATTCCAAACTTCTTCAGACAATCTTGGAGGTATTTTTCTTGAGATATAAAGATGCAATTTCTTTCTTGATTTAATTTGAAGACCAAGGAAGAACTTGAGCTCTCCCATCATGGACATCGATATTGCTCTTGCATCATGTATCCAAACTCATCACTATACTTCGGTTGGTGCAGTAGAAGATAATGTCATCCACATATATTTGGCATACAAACAATTCACCATCATATGTCTTCGTGAAGAGTGTGGGATCAAGGATCCAGGTTTGAAGCCTTTGCTCTTCAGGAAGTCCTTGATTGTATCATACCAAAGCGAGGAGCTTGTTTGAGGCCATACGATTGCTTTATTTAGCTTGTACACCATATCGGGATGTTTTGGATCTTCAAAGCCGGTGGTTGAGCGACATATACTTCTTCTTCAATTTTGCCGTTGAAATGCACTCTTCACATCCATTTGATAGAGCAAGATGTTGTGGTGGTTAGCATAGGCTAGTAGTATGCGAATAGCTTCAAGCCTAGCTACGGGAGCAAATGTTTCATCAAGTCAATTCCTTCAACTTGAGTATATCCTTGAGCCACAAGCCTTGCTTTGTTTCTCGACGACTTGACCATGCTCATCTTGCTTGTTTCGATATATCCATTTGGTGCCAATAATGTTATGCTTGCGAGGTCGGGGCGCTTGACAAGTTCCCAAACATTATTCAGCTTGAACTGTTGAAGTTCTTCTTGCATAGCTTGAATCCATTCTGGTTCCATAAAAGCTTCAGCAACTTTCTTGGGTTCTGATATTGACACAAATGAAAAGTGCCCACAGAAATTTGCTAGTTGTGTTGCTCTTGAGCGAGTAAGTGGACCAGGTGCATTGATGCTATCGATTATCTTCTCAGTCTGTACTTCATTTGCAACTCTAGGATGAATTGGACGAAGATTTTGCTCATGTTGATCATTGTCATCATTGGGAGGATTGTCTTCAGGCTGAGCATTGTCTTCAGTTGGTTAGGTGCGAAATGATAAGTTCCTCTTGAGTTGTGCTTGAAGGCATGATTTCACCAGTTCCCATCGCTTGATAGATTCATTGGGCGGAGCTTCGTCTAGTGTGCTTGGCAGGAACTCTCTTTGTGAACCATTGGTTTCATCAAATCGCACATCTACAGATTTGACGATTTTGTAGAGATAGAGATTGAAGACTACTGTAAGAGTGTGAGTCCTTTCAGAATCGAGCATGAAGCCTTCGTGAGCTTTGGGTTCAAATTTTGACTTGTGGTGAGGATCCTTGATCCAGCACTTAGCCCCAAATACTCTGAAGTAACTGACATTTGGCTTCTTGCCAGTAAGGAGCTCATAGGATGTTTTGTTCAGAAGCTTATGGATATAAACACGGTTGATAATGTGACAAGTTGTATCAATGGCTTCAGGCCAGAACTTTCTTGGTGTCTTGTACTCGTCGAGCATCGTTCGAGCCATCTCAATGAGGGTTCTGCTCTTGCGTTCCACGATGCTATTTTGCTGGGGTGTGTATGGAGCAGAGAACTCATGAGTGATTCCCATGGTATCCAGATAAAGATCAAGTCCGGTGTTCTTGAATTCAGTGCCGTTATCACTTCTGATATGCTTGATCTTGACGCCATAATTGTTCATTGCTCGATTGGCGAATCGTCTGAAGACATCTTGCACTTCAGTCTTGTAGAGAATTATGTGCACCCATGTGTATCTTGAGTAGTCATCAACAATGACGAAGCCATAGAGACAAGCAGTTGTTGTGAGGGTAGAGTAATGAGTAGGTCCAAACAGATCCATGTGTAACAGCTCGAAGGGTTGAGATGTTGTCATGATTGTCTTCGAGGGTGCTTTGCCTAGTCATCTTTCCACTTTCGCAGCACCACACAAATGATCCTTCTTGAACTTGACACCTTGATGCCTATGACATGCTTCTTCTTGGCGAGTGTGTGTATGTTCCTCATTCCAAGATGCCCCACCTCCGATGCGAGCCAAGATTCAAAGCTTTTGCAAGAAGACATCTGGCAAGTGTGGACCTGAGAGAAATCTACCATGTATAGATCATCTTTCCTATACCCTTCAAAGACTAGAGACTTGTCAGATTCCATTAGTACAAGGCAACGATATTTTCCAAATATCACAATCATGTTCAAGTCACAAAGCATTGAGATAGACATTAAGTTGAAACCAAGGGATTCAACAAGCATCACTTTGTCCATGTGTTGATCCTTTGATATTGCAACTCTACCTAGACCCAATACCTTGCTTTTACCAGTGTCAGCAAATGTGATGTGACTCTTGTCTGATGGACGTAAGGTTGAGTCCATGAGAAGACTTCGATCACCAGTCATATGGTTAGTGCATCCACTGTCCATAATCCATTCTGAAGCATGAGGTGTCATACCCTACAGTATAGTTTGGGGGATAGGCTTCACCAAGAGCATTGTGAAGCATAAACATTTGACGGGCAAGTGGATTATTGAAGCTTAAATCAAGATTAGGACTGATAGGATGAATGGCAAACGATTCAGGAAAAAAATACATAGTGAGACCATTTGGACATTTGATCTTGTGCCCTACAAGATGTTTTAGGTCCCCAGCAATAGCATCAGACGCCTTTGATTTTTGGCTGGAGACCCTTTCCTGCAAAAGAGAGTTAATTCTTCTTAACCACCCACATCTTGGGGTGGCTTAGAAGCAATGAGTCTAAGTGCAGATCTCGAGAATTTCGCTTTGGAGCCCTAGCAAATAGCCTTGCAGGAGATGAGTTATACTCATATGAATAAGCAGAAAAGTTCTTAGTTCTATGAACATAGCGGTCTGAGGACACACGCTCATATTCATAAATTTGAGTACTGTTTCCCTGCAAAACATTGGCGTTAGGGTGACTCAAGTGAGTCCTCTATCTGTATGAAGCCTTTGGACCATATGACGCCTTTGGTGCAGGGTTTGTCTTCTTCCTGTGGGTGTCATGATGACATTCATCGGAAGATTCTCAAGATAGCTTTTGGGAACCTAGATCTTCTTCACAGGCGGTCCATTCCTGCAGTTAGTACCAATATACCGCAAACACTTCACCATTCTCGATTCTTGAACAGCTTATAGTTTGCATCAAAGGATTCATCAATGATAATAGGGTTGGCACGGGTAAAGCCGATAAGGTGGATGGATCCATGAAGGTCCCTTTGCAGCAACCCATGTGGTTTTGGGATACTTGCTCGGGCTTCCAAAGGGAACCATCAACATTCATTTTCCTCTCGAACCCAACACCCTCTTTCCTAGGGTTTCGGTTGAATCGCTTTTGAGGACATCGCAAAAGTGTCGATGCCCTTCGGACTTTTATACATCCTGTTTCAAGCAATGTCTTCAACCTAGCATTTTCATCAAGCAATGGCGGTGGTATCCTCCGCAGAGGGTTAGTTACCACATTGGTAGTTGAAGAAAATGCAACAGTAGCTGCAGTTGAACATTCAACAACAGAGGTAATGATATCACGCTCAAGACATTTTAGACATGGTGGTTCAAATCCATCCTAAGCGGAACTGATCTGTTGAGCGCGAAGTGACTCATTCTCTTTTTGAAGATCTTCATGAGCCGCTCTCAATTTCTCAAGCTCTTGCTTCCTTTGAAGATAATCATAAGAGATCCTTTCATGAGTAGTTGAGAGCGTTTCATGATGACTTTCAAGTTCTTGGTACTTAGCATGAAGATTTTTAATGTCTTCAACTAAGGACTGTGAACGTGTCATTTCCGCGTCCAATAGGTCATCGCTTTTGTCTAACAGTTCTTGAGTATGTTCCATAGCTCTTTGTTGTCCAGTTGCAATTTTAGCAAGTGTTTTGTAGCTGGGTTTGGATTCACAATCAGAGTCATCTTCACTTGATGTTTGAAAGTAAGCATCACGTGATTTTACCTTGGCACCGCGTGCCATGAAGCGATAGGTGGGGCAGGGTCGTCCTTGTCATCGGCTTGACATTGGTGTAGAAGTCATTGTCTTGATGTTGAAGATGGACTTGGCAACATAGGTTGTGGCTAAAGCCGGACTTGCAACGCTGGGTCGGACTCCTCTTGATTCCACCTCCACTTCCTCGAGCAGACTCCTCCTCTGAATCCATTTCCTTGCCAACAAAAGCACGAGCCTTGCGGATGAGCTCTTCTTATGCGATGAAGACTTTGATGAAGACTTGGAAGAAGACTTTGAAGATTTCTTCTTTTTCTTGTCATCAGAATCATATTCCTTGCTCTTCTTCTTCTTCTTCTCATTGTCCCACTGTGGACACTCAGAGATATAGTGTCCAGTTTTCTTGCACTTGTGACAGGTTCTCTTCTTGTAGTCTTGAGTGGAAGCTTCATCATTTCTTGAGCTGGATCGTGAAGACTTTCTGAAGCCTTTCTTCCTAGTGAACTGTAACATCCCAAAATTCTAAATTTTGGAATGTTGTAAACAAATAGATAGTTTTGGTTGATTGTTTGATTGATTGACTGAAAGTGAGTGAATTGAAACTTTTGAAAGTTAAATGAGAGGAATAAAAGGACTTTCCCAAACTTTCATTTTGCTTTTATGATCTTGAGAATTCAAATTCTTTTCATCACAAAACCACGGAGAGAAGATGACATAACTTCTTCCATTTATTTAAATGACAAGGGGTGTTGAAAATATTTGAATTTCATTTGGAAAATATTTTCCAATTCTGAAACTTTATGCAACTCAATGATTTTCACGGCGAAGATAAAATGACTTCTTCAAAACATATGAAATATGAGTTGGGAGTTTCAAAGAAATAAATTCAAAGTTCTTCTGAATTTATTTTCAATTTGGAGTTATTTGAGTTTTATTCAAATTATTTTTCTCTAAAAATAAAATATATGGAAAATAGGGTAACATGATTCCCTACATCGAGAAAATTGAAATTTATTTGAAATCATTTTGATATTTTTAAAATGATTTTCAGTGGATTTTATTAGGGCAGTAGCACTGTTTGTTTTATTTGAATTTTTGTGTATTTTATTTAAAGCTAGAATAAAGTTCATCATGTAGAAATCTTTTTCTGAAAATTTTGATATATTATATGCCTATATAATATTTTTATTTATTTGGTTTTATTATTTCTATTTGTCTCTGTTTAAAAAAATTACAAAAAAAAAGCACAGCGCCTTGGGCCAAAGGCCCAAGCCATAAAACTCAGCGACGGGTCAAGGCCAAGGCCACGACGCACCATGCACCTAGGGGAGCCAGGGAGCCCCAAGTTTCCTATTCTATTACGATTCCTAGTAGAATTAGACCCCGTTTTGTTATTCCGTTTTTTATTCCTAGGATTCCTAATCCTAATCTATTTCTTGTCCCCTACCCCAAGCAAAACCCTCCCCTCACCAATATAAATACCCAAGCACCCCCCTCCAACACATCAAATCAACTCTCCTCTCCTCTCCTCTCCTCTCCTCCATGAAGCCAGAAGAAGTGCCCGCCGCCATAGCCATAGCCGCCGCCGCCCTACACCGCCGCCCTCACCAGCGCCGCCCGCCGCCCCTCACCAGCGCCGCCGCCGCCACTTGCCGCCCGCCGCCCTCGCCGCCACGAGCCCCTCGCCTTTTAGGTACTAGCCCGTCTTGCGTCACGTTTTCTAGATCGGTTTCCGTTCGTTTTCTAGATCGGTTTTTCGTTTGGTTTCCTTTCCAAACCCTAGATCGGTTTTCTCGCGGTTTTTCTTTCGGTTTTGTTTAGCGGCGTTAACTCGATTGATTTTCTTTTATTTTTAATTTCATCATGGACCTATCCGTAGTGTCCCTAATCTTCAAACGGCTATAACTTTTTACTCGTAAGTCGGAATCCAACGAAACCAACGCCCACTTCTTCGTTATGATCTCCTCTATCCAGTAATACAACTCAAACATGTTTTTGAAAGTTTTAAAATTTGAATTCAAACAGATTTGTATTTGAACTTCGTTTGATCATAACTTGAGTTTCGTAACTCCGATTTAGTTGATTCTTTTTGCTAATCGAAGCTCTTGACCTAAACTTTCTAATAAGGCCAAATTCACATAATTTTGGTACTATTAGAAATTGTTTTATGCTGCAAGAGTTATTTGATTTGGTTTTGACGTTTTCCGAATTGTTTTCTTCGCTCTTTCCGATTTTTTTGAGTGATTGCTTATGTGTGGTTACTATTGCTTGATTACGATAGATTGACCGGAGTGACGAGTAGAGCTATCAAGAGTTTTGAGTCTGAACCATCTTCATCAACTTTGCGGGCAAGTAACACTTTGATCATACCTTTTTCATACCCAGTTTTATGCATTAGATCAATCCTCAAACACTTGCATGTTTAGGATCTAATTAAATTGTGGGATGGGAAGTAGATTGAGGTAGTACCTATTACCTGTTTTACTTATGAAACCTTGGGAGTTACTTCTCGTTTGCTTATTATGCCATGCTATGCTCATAGACGTGGATTGGGTGAGTGAATATCCATGACGGATGTGAGATTGTTAATTAATGGTTTATCTAAGGTGGCAACTTAAACACACATCTGGGTGGATTGAGGCACTGGCTATTCCAGACTTGCTGTCAAGGCACACAGGTAGACAGGATTTGCTGTATTTCTTCTGACCGCCACCGGGCTCTAAGGGATCATAAGATTATTCAAACTAGAAACTTCCGTGTGCAGCCACAAGCCATTATGGGCTCGCATAGTTGAGTAAGTTGTGCGAACTCTTACGGGTAGGCTAGCTGATGTAGGGGATGTAGGTTGATACGGTCTACCCACATGTAAGGTGCTAGTGCTTCGAAAGACTGTGTCTCGGTCATCCGTCTCTCAAACACCATGTAGTGCGAGAACCAAGCGGAGGCGATCGAGTCTTGTGGGGAAAAGTCGCAAACCTCTGCAGAGTGTACAAACTAATCATGGTTAGCCGTGTCCCGGTTATGGACAATTTTGAGTATCTAGTACCGGATATCCTGTTGATCTCATCACGTTACTTAATATAATTTGTTTGGGTTTAATGAGTACTTTTAATTGGGATTGAGGATCTTGTCAACCATTCTCAATGTTTAACAACCACGATGATAGTTAAATAAATTTATTCCTTTGAAGTAGGGAAAAATTGGCTTTTCGCAAAAATCTGTAACCATAGAGCTTTCCACCAGCCATATATGCATGTAGTATAGCTTATTCTTTCATTACTCGCTATGTGTTACATTGCCAAGATATTCCATGTCTGACCCGTTTTGGCTGCAACTTTTCATGTTGCAGAATTTTCGAACGACGAGTAAGTGATACGTTAGGGTTACGATTTCCTATACTCAACTTTGTCGTTGGTGTTGATGGGAATCCACAACCTTGTTGCTTCCGCTATATTTTGGATTGAGGTAATAGTATTTACGTTACTTTATACATGTGATTTACCTCTGTTATAAATCCTTGAGTCTTGTGTGTGTCAAGATACCGATCCGGGGATGACACGAAAGCACGAGACTTGATCCATTCGGTCGGTCGCTACATGAACTTCGGAACTTCTTCACAAGCATAGCAAGTTCCTTTCCAATGTCTTCAGGATCATCGAACCGCAGCAGATTCTTCTTGAGATGAGGAAACAACTTTTGCCTTCAAAGCGAGTTCGGCCATAGTTTGGACCATAGATATCTCTTTTCTCGGATAGCTGGAACTCATGTGTGTTGAGCCTCTCAAGTATATCGAGACGGATCGAGTGTCTTGAAGTCGGGGCGTTCTTGTATCATGAGGGCAAGGGTGTCAAAGGAGCTGTCAAGTGATCTTAGTAGTGTCTTGGCGATTTCATGCTTGGTGACCTCGGTGGCGCCGAGAGCATGAAGCTCATTTGTGATGTCGGTGAGGCGATCAAGCGTGAGCTGGACATTTTCATTGTCGTTTCTCTTGAAGCGGTTGAAAAGGTTGCGAAGAACACCGATTCTTTGATCTCTCGGGTTGAGACGCCTTTTGGCCTTGGATAGCCAGGTCCGCACTAGCTTCGACGTTTCGAGCACTCACACGGCCATCTTGTCCTTTGGTCGATGACCACGAGATGATGTTCTTTGCGGTGGAGTCGATTGAATGAACTTCTTGACATCAGCGGGGTGACACCTTCACGGTTTTAGGAACGCCGTTCTTGACGACATACAAGAGGTCGACATCAATGGCTTCAAGATGCATCGCATCTTATTCTTCCATGAGGGATAGTCGGTTCCATCGAACACGGGCAAGCAGCGGAGACCTTGATTATCCCTGCGATCGACATAGCTAAAACTCCGGTGGTTAAATCAATCACACGAACAAGGGAGTACCTTGCTCGATACCAATTGAAAGTGCTAGTTATCGACTAGAGGGGGGGTGAATAGGCGATTTTTATGAATGTCTTCAAAACACGGAAGTTTCAAAGACAAACAAATAGAAATGACCTAACTGATATGCAGCGGAAGATAAACTACAACAAGCAAGCCATAGTCAAGTATGCAATAATGTGAATGGACAAGACTAATAGCAGCTATGTAGTAAGGATCAGGATGGAAGATAGTATGAAGCCAATCAACAGAAGTAGTCAAGCAATGAAGTCAAACAGATAAGGCATATAAGCAATGACTTCACGAAGACAAACTCAAGGTAAAGGAGGGAAGGGATAGAACCAATCACTTGTTGAAGACACAGATTTGTTGGACCAGTTCGAGCTTGTTGTGACAATCTGTACATCCGTTAGGGAGGCTGAGATTCAACTCGAAGACCGCATCTTCACCTTATTCCCCTTGAGCTAAGGACACAGTCCTCGCCCAATCACTCTGGTAAATCTTCAAGGTAGACTTCCGAACCTTCACGAGACGGCGTTCATCGGCAATCCACAATGACTCTTGGATGCTCGAACGCGACGCCTAACCGGTGGAGGATTCACAGGTCCTCAAGTGTAATAAGTCTTGTGTCACACAGACATGAAAACTTCAGTGATGCCTAACACTCTTTGGCTCTGGGTGTTTTGGGCTTTGTCCTTGCAAGGATTTCTCTCTCTCAAAGGCTTCGAGGTGGGTTGCTCTCAAACGACAAAAGTCGTGCACTAACTCTGAGCAGCCACCAATTTATGGTGTAGGGGGTGGGCTATTTATAGCCACTAGGCAACCCGACCTGTTATGTTCGAAATGACCTGGGTCACTAAGGAACCGACACGTGTTCCAACGGTCGATTTCAAACACTCACGGCAACTTTACTTGGGCTACAAGCAAAGTCGACTCATCCACTCTGGATAAGTTTTGCTCTCATTGTCTTCGTCGAAGATATAGGATTTGGGTTGAGCATCACTTGATCATTCTCGACTATGATCACTTGGACCCCACTTAACGATGCGGTGGTTCCTACGACTCAACAAAGAAGAAAAGGAAACAACGAAACGACACGATCTTCAAGGCTCCATAGTCTTCACTCAATGTCTTCTCGTGTCATAGTCTCCAATGTGAATATCTTCACATACCACCATTGTCTTCAATGTCTTCATACATTTTTAGGGGTCATCTCCGGTAGGTAAACCGAATCAATGAGGGACACTACCTGCGTTATCCTGCAATTCTCACAAACGCATTAGTCCCTCAACCACATTTGTCGTCAATACTCCAAAACCAACTAGGGGTGGCACTAGATGCACTTACGCTAACCATAGCATGAAACATATGGATCCAAATCAGCCCCTTACGAAGCAACGCATAAACTAGGGTTTAAGCTTCGGTCACTCTAGCAACCCATCATCTACTTATTACTTCCCAATGCCTTCCTCTAGGCCCAAATAATGGTGAAGTGTTATGTAGTCGACGTTCACATAACACCACTAGAGGTTAGACAACATACATCTCATCAAAATATCGAACAAATACCAAATTCACATGACTACTAATAGCAAGACTTCTCCCATGTCCTCAGGAACAAACGTAACTACTCACAAAGCATATTCATGTCCATAATCAGAGGGTAATTAATATGCATAAAGGATCTGAACATATGATCTTCCACCAAATAAACCAACTAGCATCAACTACAAGGAGTAATTAACACTACTAGCAACCTACTAGTACCAATCCCGGACTTGGAGACAAGAATTGGATACAAGAGATGAACTAGGGTTTTGAGAGGAGATGGTGCTGGTGAAGATGTTGATGGAGATTGCCCTCTCCCGATGAGAGGAGCGTTAGTGATGACGTTGGCGATGATTTCCCCCTCCCAGAGGGAAGTGTCCCCGGCAGAACAGCTCTGCCGGAGCCCTAGATTGGTTCTGCCAAGGTTCCGCCTCGTGGTGGCGGAGTTTCATCCTGAAAGGTTGCTTATGATTTTTTCCTCGACGAAAGACCTCATATAGCAGAAGATGGCCATCGGAGAGCCAACAGGGGGCCCACGAGGTAGGGGCGCACCCTGGGGGGTAGGGCGCGCCCCCCACCCTCGTGGACAGGTGGTCCCCCCTCTGGTGAACTTCTTCCGCTGGATATTTTTTATTATTTCCCAAAATGACTTTCGTGGAGTTTCAGGACCTTTGAAGTTGTGCAGAATAGGTCCCTAATATTTGCTCCTTTTCCAGCCCAGAATTCCAGCTGCCGGCATTCTCCCTCCTTATGTAAACCTTGTAAAATAAGAGAGAATAAGCATAAGTATTGTACCATAACGTGTAATAACAGCCCATAATGCAATAAACATCGATATAAAAGCATGATGCAAAATGGATGTATCAACTCCCCAAAGCTTAGACCTCGCTTGTCCTCAAGCAAAAGCCGATAACGATAAATATGTCCCCATGTTTAGAGGTAGAGGCGTCGATAAAATAAAATAAAATACGGACATGAAGGCATCATGATTATTCTCATAACAGCAACATAAATAGATATTGTCATATGATTTCTTATGTTCAAGTAATAATCCATTCACAATGCAGAGTATGAATCATAAACTTTATTGAGAACCAACAAACTATAATCTCAGTCATTGAAGCAATTGCAATTTATCATAACATCAGAAAGAGGCTATGTCAGAGCTTAATAGCAAGTCCACATACTCAACTATCATTTTGTCTTTCATAATTGCTAACACTCACGCGATACTTGTGGCTACGGAGTTTTAATCGGACACAGAGAAAGATAGGGGCTTATAGTTTCGCCTCCCAACCTTTTACCTCAAGGGTAATGTCAACAATAATAACTCATGCCCCCTACATCCAATTAGATATATCAATCAGGATCTTTCCAACATACTGTGCTTGCCAAAGGATAAAATGTAAAAAGGAAAGGTGAAGGTCACCATGACTCTTGCATAAGATAGAGGATAATAATACAAGATAGGCCCTTCGCAGAGGGAAGCAGAGGTTGTCATGCACTTAAGGGTTGGATGCACAGAGTCTTAATGCGAAAGAACGTCACCTTATATTGCCCCTTGTGATATGAAACTTTATTATGCAGTCCGTCGCTTTTATTTCTTCCACATCACAAGATCGTATAAAGCTTATTTACTCCCACACTAATAAGTCATACATATTTAGAGATCAATTTTTATTGCTTTGCACCGACGACAACTTACTTGAAGGATCTTACTCAATCCATAGGTAGATATGGTGGACTCTCATGGCAAAACTGGTTTAAGGGTTTTTGGAAGCACAAGTAGTATCTCTACTAGGTGCTGAGAATTTGGCTAGCATGAGGGGGAAAGGCAAGCTCAAGATGTTGGATGATCCATGACAATATACTTTATCTCAGATATAAGAAAACATATCCCATTACGTTGTCTTCCTTGTCCAACATCAACTCTTTAGCATGTCATATTTTAATGAGAGCTCCCAATCATAAAAGATGTCAATAATAGTATATTTATATGTGAAACCTCTCTTTCCTTATTACTTCCTATTAATTGCAATGATGACCAAAGCTATGTTTGCCAACTCCCAACAACTTTTAATCATCATACTCTTCTATGTGAAGTCATTACTCTCAATAAGATTAATATGAACTCTTTGTTTCTTTTTATTCTTTTTCTTCTTTTTTTTTATTCACTCAAGATCATGGCAAAACAATCAAGCCCTTGACTCAACACTAATCTTTATTATATAGCTCACAGACTCGATTACATAGAGAGATCATAAAGCAAAACTCAAAACTAGATCATGCCATAAAATTTATTCTACTAGATCAAGATACTACTAATAGGATCGAACTAAGAAAAACGGTAAAAATAGGAGATGTGATTGTGATACGATACCGGGGCACCTCCCCCAAGCTTGGCAGTTGCCAAGGGGAGTGCCCATACCCATGTGATTATGTCTCCTTTGCTGGTGAAGAAGGTGGAGGTGTCGTTGATGATGCGGGCTTGTCATCCATCTTCCAAGGCATAGGCTCACCATCATAGAAGGATGATCGAGTCTCCGGAATCCTCAAATCTGTAGCCAAACTCATCCGTTTGAATCTATATCATACTCACAGTTTTGGTTTTGCAGGTCATAGATTTGGGCTTGAAGGTGTTCGGTCTTCTCGTGAAGCTTGAAGATGGTCTCCCCGATGTTGTCGGCATCCAGCTTGTGTTTGTTGGTAAATTCCGCGATCATCATGTGGTTGGAGTTGAGTCCACGTTCCACCATCCCCTGGCACTTGAAAACTTGTTGCTCCATTGCTTCGAGCCTCGTCTCCATGCTTTCGGTCCCCTTGGGTCCCTCAACCTCGCGGATGTGCAGCAACCCGTCACGCATCTCAATGGTTTGAGGGTGTCGCAGCACCTCCGCGAGGTAAGGGTTGATGACCTTCTCGAAGAACTTGTCCTTGGAGGAGCTTGGTGACGTCATTGATAATCTAGATCTGCCAGAAAAACATCTCGAAACAAGAACAGAGGATAATTGCGTGATACATGGGTCAAAACCTTCGGGAGAATATATAGTGAATTTTTACCGACCAAGATACGTATCGTGCAAGAAAACAGAGTCCGGAAGGCACACGAGGTGCCCACGAGGTAGGGGGCGCACCCAGGGGGTAGGGCACGCCCTCCACCCTCGTGGGGCCCTCGTGTCCTTCCTGGACTGCCACTTATTTTTCTATTTTTCTAAATATTCCAAAACAGGGAAATATTGCCTTAAAAATTGTTTTGGAGTCGGTTTACTTACTGTACCACATACCTATTCCTTTTCGGAGTCTAAAACGTTCTAGAAAGTGTCTCTTATGTATTCCTCCGGGGTTATGGTTTCAATAACATTGGTTTCAACATTTATAGGATTACCTGAGATATAATGTTTGATTCTTTGACCGTTTACCACCTTCGGATTTGTGCCTTCGAAATTGTTGATTTTTATGGCACCGGAACGATAGACCTCCTCGATAACGTAAGGGCCTTCCCATTTAGAGAGAAGTTTTCCTGCAAAAAATCTTAAACGAGAGTTGTATAGCAATACATAATCACCTACATTAAACTCACGCTTTTGTATCCTTTTGTCATGCCATCTTTTAACTTTTTCTTTAAACAACTTGGCATTTTCATAAGCTTGGGTTCTCCATTCATCAAGTGAGCTAATATCAAATAACCTCTTCTCTCCGGCAAGTTTGAAATCATAATTGAGCTCTTTAATAGCCCAATAAGCCTTATGCTCTAGTTCGAGAGGTAAGTGACATGCTTTTCCATAAACCATTTTATACGGAGACATACCCATAGGATTTTTATATGCAGTTCTATAGGCCCATAATGCATCATCAAGTTTCTTGGACCAATTCTTTCTAGACCTATTGACAGTCTTTTGCAAAATTAATTTGAGCTCTCTATTACTCAATTCTACTTGACCACTAGACTGAGGGTGATATGGAGATGCAATTCTATGATTAACATCATACTTAGCAAGCATTTTTCGGAAAGCACCATGAATAAAATGTGAACCACCATCAGTCATTAAATATCTAGGGACTCCAAACCTCGGAAAAATGACTTCTTTAAGCATTTTAATAGAAGTGTTATGATCAGCACTACTAGTTGGAATGCGATCCCCTATACTTGTGGGTTATCAAGACCTTTTTCTGGCGCCGTTGCCGGGGAGTCATAGCTTGGGGTGAATATTCCCGTGTGTGCTTGTTTGCTTTATCACTAAGTAATTTTTATTTGCTGTCCTTAGTTGTTCTCTATCTTTAGTTATGGATATGGAACACTAAATACCAAAAAAATTAGGTGTACTTGCTACTCATGAGGATGGGGTAACTCCTAAAACCCCCGATTCTCATTATGTGAGAAATATTATGTACTACTTTGATAATCCTGAGAAAACCCCATTCAACTTTATAATGGGAGACACGTTGGATCAACGTGAATACTTTAGGGATTATCGCTCGACACAAAAAGGGAAACTATTATGGGATCAATTTATTATGTTGCAGTGGTATGCTAGGCAACTATGCTTGGAATATGATTATACTTGTTGCTCTAGGATGGAGGCTCCACACCTTCCCTTTTCATGCGAATTTAATGATAATGAAACCTTAGCTTCTTATGCTAATGGTATATATGATTACTATGATGTGGAACAAATAGAAGAATTTGTTGCTTTTAAGGCTGCTTATGAAATTGAATCTTTGTTTGAAAAGTATGAAGCTTTAGATGATGATGCTTATAGGCCTAAAAATCTTGCTATACTTATATATTGCTATGAAAATTATGAATACACTTACTATATTAATGCTTTTATGAAGAAACTCAACGCTGTCCAAGAAGAGACTAATATTTTGCAGGAAGCTATGGAAGAAGAAGTTGATGAAACTGTGAGCTCATTGGATGAAAAAGATGATGAGGAGAGCGAAGAACAAAAGAAGGAAGAGCGGATTAGCTACCCGTGCCCACCTTCTAATGAGAGTAACTCTTCAACTCATACATTGTTTAATTTCCCTTCGTGCTTACCGAAGGATGATTGCTATGATGATTACTATGATGATTGCTATGATGATTGTTATGATCCCGTTGATTCTTTTGAAATATCCCTTTTTGGTGATGCTTGCTATGCTTATGGCCAAGATGCCAATATGAATTATGCTTATGGAGATGAACTTGCTATAGTTCCTTATGTTAAACATGAAATTGTTGCTATTGCACCCACGCATGATAGTCCTATTATATTTTTGAATTCTCCCAACTACACTATATCGGAGAAATTTGCTTTTATTAAGGATTATATTGATGGGTTGCCTCTTACCGTTGCACATGATGATTTTGATGAGTATAATATGCATGTGCTTGCTGCTCCTACTTGCAATTATTATGAGAGAGGAACTATATCTCCACCTCTCTATGTTTCCAATATGATAAAATTGCAAGAAACTGTTTATACTATGCATTGGCCTTTACTATGTGTGCATGAATTGTTCTTTTATGACATGCCGATGCATAGGAAAAGAGTTAGACTTTGTTGTTGCATGATATATGTTACTTTGTGCTCACTACTAAATTACAAATCATTACTAATTAAAATTGGCTTTGATATACCTTGGGATCCGGGTGGATTCATTACTTGAGCACTATATGCCTAGCTTAATGGCTTTAAAGAAAGCGCTGCCAGGGAGACAACCCGGAAGTTTTAGAGAGTCATTTATTTCTGTTGAGTGCTTTCATATAGTTTAAAAATAACAAAAATAAAGAGGGGAACCCAAAAAAAATTCAGAAAGAAAAGTGAAAGTGAGAGAGACGAGCATTGTGAAAGTGGGGGACGTCCTTGAACTTTGTTCATGCCCATGGGAACTTTGTGAATCTTAATTACAGAAACTTTTCAATAAAAATAATTATCCCCTTGTACAATTCCATTGTATTATAAAAATAATGTGCCAAGGTTTGCCTTTAGGATGTTACAATACTTGTTGGTTTGTACGGTGCAGGACAGAAACTTTTGTTGTAGTGCATGAATTTATTTTTTTACTGGAACGTCAAATGGTTCTGATTCTTTTTTCACTGTATTTCTGTACAAATTTTTTATTTTTACTAATTTTGGCAGAATTTTTCAAGTATCATAAGTATGGTGAATGTTCAGATTATTACAGACTGTTCTGTTTTAGTAAGATTCTGTTTTTGATGCATAGTTTGCTTGTTTTGATGAAACTATCAATTTATATCAGTGGATTAAGCCATGAAAAAGTTATATTACAGTAGACACAATGCAAAAACAAAATATGAATTGGTTTGCAACAGTACTTAGAGTAGTGATTTGCTTTATTATACTAACGGATCTTACCGAGTTTTCTGTTGAAGTTTTGTGTGGATGAAGTGTTCGATGATCGAGAAGGTTTCGATGTGAGAAGAAGGAAGAGAGGCAAGAGCTCAAGCTTGGGGATGCCCGAGGCACCCCAAGTAAATATTCAAGGAGACTCAAGCGTCTAAGCTTGGGGATGCTGGGGAGGCATCCCCTCTTTCCTCAACAAATATCGGTATGTTTTCGGATTCGTTTCATTCATGTGATATGTGCAAATCTTAGAGCGTCTTTTGCATTTAGGTTTTTATTTTTCTTTTATGCACCATGCTGGTATGAGATGGTCTTTGGTTGATTTATAGAATGTTGTATGCACTTCACTTATATCTTTTGAGTATGGCTTTATAGAATGCTTCATGTGCTTCACTTATATCATTTGAAGTTTGGATTGCCTGTTTCTCTTTACATAGACAACTGCCAATTGTAGAATGCTCTCTTGCTTCACTTATATTGGTTAGAGCGTGGGCATATCTTTTGTAGAAAGAATTAAAACTCTCTTGCTTCACTTATATCTATTTAGAGAGATGACAGGAACTGGTCATTCACATGGTTAGTCATAAAACCCTACATAAAACTTGTAGATCGTTGAATATGATATGTTTGATTCCTTGCAATAGTTTTGCGATATAAAGGTGGTGATATTAGAGTCGTGCTAGTTGAGTAATTGTGAAATTGAGAAATACTTGTGTTGGGGTTTGCAAGTCCCGTAGCATGCACGTATGGTGAACCGTTATGTAACGAAGTCGGAGCATGAGCTGCTTATTGATTGCCTTCCTTATGAGTGGCGGTCGGGGACAAGTGATGGTCTTTTCCTACCAATCTATCCCCCTAGGAGCATGCGTAGTACTTTGTTTTGATGACTAATAGATTTTTGCAATAAGTATGTGAGTTCTTTATTACTAATGTTGAGTCCATGAATTATACGCACTCTCACCCTTCCATCATTGCTAGCCTCTTCGGTACCGTGCATTGCCCTTTCTCACCTCGAGAGTTGGTGCAAACTTCGCCGGTGCATCCAAACCCTGTGATATGATACGCTCTGTCACACATAAGCCTCATTATATCTTCCTCAAAACAGCCACCATACCTACCTATCATGGCATTTCCATAGCCATTCCGAGATATATTGCCATGCAACTTCCATCATCATCATATACATGACTTGAGCATTTATTGTCATATTTCTTTGCATGATCATAAGATAGCTAGCATGATGTTTTCATGGCTTGTCCATTTTTTGATGTCATTGCTACGCTAGATCATTGCACACCCCGGTACACCGTCAGAGGCATTCATATAGAGTCATATCTTTGTTCTAGATATCGAGTTGTAATATTGAGTTGTAAGTAAATAAAAGTGTGATGATCATCATTATTAGAGCATTGCCCCAGTGAGGAAAGGATGATGGAGACTATGATTCCCCCACAAGTCGGGATGAGACTCCGGAAGAAAAAATAAAAAAAATAAAAATAAAGAGAAAGGCCAAAAAAAGAGAAGGCCCAAAAAAAAGAAAAAAAAAGAAAACAAAAAATGAGAGAAAAAGAGAGAAGGGGCAATGTTACTATCCTTTTACCACACTTGTGCTTCAAAGTAGCACCATGTTCTTCATATAGAGAGTCTCTTCAGTTATCACTTTCATATACTAGTGGGAATTTTCATTATAGAACTTGGCTTGTATATTCCAACGATGGGCTTCCTCAAATGCCCTAGGCCTTCATGAGCAAGCAAGTTGGATGCACACCCACTTAGTTTCAATTTGAGCTTTCATATACTTATAGCTCTAGTGCATCCGCTGCATGGCAATCCCTACTCCTCACATTGATATCTATTAATGGGCATCTTCATAGCCCGTTGATACGCCTAGTTGATTTGAGACTTTCTCCTTTTTTGTCTTCTCCACATAACCCCCACCATCATATTCTATTCCACCTATAGTGCTATGTCCATGGCTCACGCTCATGTATTGCGTGAAAGTTGAAAAGGTTTGAGAAACGTCAAAAGTATGAAACAATTGCTTGGCTTGTCATCGGGGTTGTGCATGACGTGAATATTTTGTGTGGTGAAGATGGATCATAGCCAGACTATATGATTTTGTAGGGATGAGCTTTCTTTGGCTATGTTATTTCAATAAGACATAATTGCTTGGTTGGTATGCTTGAAGTATTATTGTTTTTATGTCAAAGGATAGACTATTGCTGTGAATCACTCGTGTCTTAATATTCATGCCATGATTAGACATATGATCAAGATTATGCTAGGTAGCATTCCACATCAAAATTATCTTTTTATCATTTACCTACTCGAGGACGAGCAGGAATTAAGCTTGGCGATCTTACGTCTCCGTCGTATCTATAATTTTGATTGTTCCATGCCAATATTATTCAACTTTCATATACTTTTTGGCAACTTTTTATATTTTTGGGACTAACATATTGATCCGATTGCCAAAGCCAGTCCACATCATTGCATGTTTTGGTTTCGCAGAATATCCATATCAAACGGAGTCAAAACGGGATAAAACGAGCGGAGCTTATTTTTGGAAAATATGGAAAATTTGGAAGGAAAATCAACGAACCGATGCGAGGTGGTCACGAGGCAGGGCGCGCCTCTACCCTCGTGAGCCCACCGTATGGCGGTTGATGCTCTTCTTTGCCGCAAGAAAGCTAATATTGGAAAAAAATCACGGCGAAGGTTTCAGGCCAATCGAGTTACGGATCTCCATACATACGCGAAACGGTGAAACAGGCGAGCGAACGCGAAACAAAGAGATAGATCCAATCTCGGAGGGGCTCGCCCTCCCAAGCCATGGGAGCCAAGGACCAGAGGGGAACCCTTCTCCCATCTAGGAGGAGGTCAAGGAAGAAGAAGAAGGGGCCTCTCTCCCCTCGCTTCCAGTGGCGCCGGAGCTAGCTGGGGCCATCATCATCACCATGATCTTCACCAACACCGCCATCATCTTCACCAACATCTCCATCATCTTCCCCCTTATATATTCAACGGTCCACTCTCCCGCAACCCGCTGTACCCTCTACTTGAACATGGTGCTTTATGCTTCATATTATTATCCAATGATGTGTTGCCATCCTATGATGTCGAGTAGATTTTCGTTGTCCTATTGGTGGTTGATGAATTGCTATGATTGATTTAATTTGCTTGTGGTTATGTTGTTGTCCTTTGGTGCCCATCATATGGCGCGTGGATCACACCTTAGGGTTAGTTGTATGTTGATAGGACTATGTATTGGAGGGCAAGAGTGATGAAGCTTCAACCTAGCATAGAAATTGATGCATCTGAGGATTGAAGGGGACCAATATATCTTAATGCTATGGTTGGGTTTTACCTTAATGAACATTAGTAGTTGCGGATGCTTGCTAATAGTTCCAATCATAAGTGCATAGAATTCCAAGTAAGGGATGACATGCTAGCAGTGGCCTCTCCCACATAATACTTGCTATCGGTCTAGTAAGGTAGTCAATTGCTTAGGGAAAATTTCGCCACACCTACCATCACTTTTCCACACTTGCTATATTTACTTTAGTTGTGTATTTACCTTATCAGCCCTAGTTTTATTTTCGTGCTCTTTACTTTCTCGCTAGCTTAGCCGAAAACACCTACAAAGTACTTCTAGTTTTATACTTGTTCTAGGTAAAGCGAACGTCAAGTGTGCGTAGAGTTGTATCGGTGGTCGATAGAACTTGAGGGAATATTTGTTCTACCTTTAGCTCCTCGTTGGGTTCGACACTCTTACTTATCGAAAACTGTTGCGATCCCCTATACTTGTGGGTTATCACAAACCAACCTGTTGGTGATAATGTAGAAGATCTTTGTTGAATACATATTACTAACCGTCTGCGATGAGATTGATAGGATAAACAGAGATATATACAGTCTGCTTAATTTAGTCCTTCTTCTTCTTGTTGTTCTTGTTGGATGGCCCCGCGTCATCGTCTTGGCGAGGACGCTTCTTGCGGCTGACTGTTGGCTTTTCATCACTGCCGCAGTCATCATCGTCCTCCTCCTTGTTCGACCATTCCTCCTCCTCATCATCCTCGTCCTCTTGTTCGTCCTGCGACGGCTCCTCGTCCGTCTGGTTGTCTCGTCTGACGACTTCGGAGGCGGCGTCCCTTCCATGGACCGGATATAATCAAGGTCTGGGCTCGACGGCGGACTCATGGAAGACGAGCGGGATGATTCCGATGTTGACCTATCATCGGACGCCAGACTGCTTGCCGAACTGTCGTCCTCGCTGTCGCTCGACATGGCTGCAGAGTGTGTGCCAGTGTGTAGCGCGGCCTACCGGGGACGATGAAGATGGTGGACACTTAAGCGGGGTATGCAGAGAAGAGGAATCGCCAATTGAAGCGGGGATTGAAGCGGGGGTTGACGTATTATCTAACCGCTGATATAATCAACCGCAATTATTTGTACCTAACCATGCCCCCTTCCATATTTGAACATGGGGGAGGAAAGGGGGCCTGGATGCCTTAGGGTGCCTCCCTTTCCTTCCCTCCCTCCTTGGTGCGTGGGCAGGGGGTGGAGGGGCCCGCCAGCTGGTGTGCTCTCCCCCCTTGGCCCATAAGGCCCAATAACCTTCCCAGGGCCTCCCGGAACCCCTTCTGGCACTCTGATGAATACCCGGTACATCCCGAAACCTTTCCAGTGACCAAATATCATCATCGGACCATTCTGGAGCTGTAGCGACCAGACCTCAAACAGTCTAATCTCTGTGCTTTAGCATACAATAAGTACTCATCTAATGCACGGGTAAAACTCAAATAAGAGATCTAACCAGAAAGTTCAACTTAAGAACTCGGGTTTGCAAAAAGAATAAAATCAAACAAAGCAATGAAAGTCAAACGGCGAAAGAAACAAACTTCGTTTACTAATCTGGACCTAAGTCAAATTCTACAGAAGCAAAAACTTGTTTGAGTTGGTTAAATGAAAAGAGGGTTTCGAGACGAAACTCTAGGCGCTTGAATCGCCTGATTTTGATAAACGAGCAAAAAGTTATACTAAAACGAAAATCGGATCGGAAATCATGATCACAAATAATCGCGGAAAATCCGAGAAAAAAAAAACGGACGAACAGGCTAACGAACGAACGTTCGCTGTCTGCGAAAAAAAAACGAAAACCGTTCGTTAAAATGAACGTACGGACGAACGTCCGCTAAATAAACTAAACCAAAAAAAACCGATCTATTCTAAAAAAACAGATCTAGGGTTTTATTTAAAAAAAACCGAACAAAAAACCAAACGGAAAACCGAATGGTTTTCTCGAGGAAAACCGAACGGTTTTCTCGAGGAAAACCGCCGGCGGCGGGGCGGTGGTCAACCTCGGCGGGCGGCGGGTGCGGCGGTCGTCGGCGGCGGCTCTCGGCTCGGCGGCGGGGATTGGCTGACGGCCGGCCATGGTCCGGCGCGGATCGATCGGCTAGGGTTAGGGTTTTCGACGCAGGCGGCTTAATGACGGGCTCGGGCGGCGCTTATAAAGGCCCGGCGGACGGAGTCTGGCCTCTGACGCCCAAAGTCGGTTCGCGTTTTTTTTTAAAAACATTACACAGAAAAAAATAAATAAAAGAAATACTAAACGGACTCCAAAAATTCCGAAATAAATTTTCCCCGACTTCTAAAATCAAGCCGGACAAGATGAACATTTATTTGGGGCCTAAATGCAATTTTGAAAAACGCATTTTTTCCTAAATTCAAATAAAATAGCGAAAAACTCCAGAATAAAATCTTATTTGATTTTTTAATTAAATTCTCAATATTCCTTTATTTTGGGAAAGTCATTTTATTCCCTCCCTCTTATTTTTATAATTGTAATAATTAAAGATAAAATAAATAAAATCAAATGATCCTATTTTCAAAATTTGAGAAAACTCAAATATGAAAATAACGAAATCCCCAACTCTCTCAGAGGGTCCTTGAGTTGCGTAGAATTTCTAGGATCAAACCAAAAGCAAATAAAATATGATATGCAATGATGATCTAGTGTATAACATTCCAAATTGAAAATTTGGGATGTTACAGGAGCTCCTCGCCATGTCCGTGATCTCATCCGGGACTCCGAACAACATTCGGTCATCAACTCACATAACTCATATAATACTATATCGTCAACGAACGTTAAGCGTGCGGACCCTACAGGTTCGAGAATGATCTAGACATGACCGAGACACCTCTCCGGTCAATAACCAATAGCGAAACCTGGATGCCCATATTGGTTCCTACATATTCTACTAAGATCTTTATCGGTCGAACCTTTATGACAACATATGTAATTCCCTTTGTCCATCGGTATGTTACTTGCCCGAGATTCGATCGTCGGTATCTTCATACCTAGTTCAATCTCGTTATCGGTAAGTCCCTTTACTCGTTCCGTAATACATCATCTCGTAACTAACTCCTTAGTCACTTTGCTGTGTATTACCAAGAGGGCCAGAGATACCTCTTCGATGCACGGAGTGACAAATCCCAATCTCGATCCATGCCAACTCAAAAGACACCTTCAAGGATATCTGTAGAGCATCTTTATGATCACCCAGTTACATTGTGACGTTTGATAGCACATATGGTATTCCTTTGGTATCCGGGAGTTGCATGATCTCATGGTCGAAGGAATATGTATTTTACATTATGAAAGCAGTAGCAATAAACTGAACGATCATATGCTAAGCTAACAGATGGGTCTTGTCCATCACATCATTCTCCTAATGATGTGAGCCCGTTATCAAGTGACAACACATGTCTATGGTTAGGAAATCTTAACCATCTTTGATCAACGAGCTAGTCTAGTAGAGGCTCACTAGGGACACGGTATTTGTTTATGTATCCACGCATGTATTTAAGTTTTCGGTCAATACAATTCTAGTATGGATAATAAACCTTTATCATGAATAAGGAAATTTAATAATTACAACTTTTATTATTGCCTCTAGGGCATATTTCCATCAAGAGGCCGTGCTTTCGGTCTTCCGTTGGAGGGATCGTTCGAGGGCGGTTCGCGGGATCGTCATCGATGTTCGAGGGGCTCCAAGTACGATCTACACCAACTCATCTACTTCTGCTGCACTCCTGAAGTCGGTAACAATCATTGATCACAACCCGTTATGCATCTTCATATTGTTCCTGGATGGTCGTAGGGCGATTTTTTTTGTTTTCTACTTTGTTTCCCAACAAGAACTTGCCGCCCGGCACGAGTTCCTTGACCGCCCGCCCGGTACATGGATCAGACGAACGGCCGCATCTCCTGGCACCTCGAGTCGCTTGGCCGCTTCTCAACTAAATCGCTCTACCAAGCTACCGCGACATCTCCTGGCCGGGAACCCTTGATTCTTGTCTGGGTAATCCGCCAACCGCTGAAGACTCGTGTCTTCCTTTGGCAATGGATTCGTGGCGGGTGCCTTGGTGGCAGGACCTTCTGGGGGCGCCCCCATTGATTTCGGCCTCCTTTTTCTTTCGTTTAGAGCTTGTTGAGTTGTTCCCTCAACAGAACCCTATTGTACTTTGTTTGTGTGCTACCTGTGTATGTGTGGTGTGAACTTATCTTTTGTACCTTTGCGGCTCTGGTGGTTTGCTTTGTATATAAAGCGGGGTGAAAACCTTTTGTCGTATTATAGCATCTCCAATAGCTACCCTGTAATAAGGTATTTCTGTTCTTTAGACATCTGGGGTCAAAAACTTTGTTCCAGCAATTATGCCTGATGTAAATTTTTCTCCAATACTGTTTGGGCAGCCAAAAAGAAATAGCATCAAGTGTTGCAAATATACGACGGTTTGTCTGTTGTCGCAAAACCAACACGTCACGCGCCCAACCCCAGCCGCAGCTGGACGTTTGAAAGGACCGGTATGGTCGACTAGAGGGGGTGAATAGGCGACTAACAAATTTTAGTCTCTTTTCTAATATTAAGGGATACAACAAGAATATGGTTTATCTAGATATGCAACTAGATGGACAACCTATACACCAAGCTCACAAATAACAACACGATAAAGCTAGCTTGCAACAAGTGAAGCAAAGAAGCAACAACAAGTGAAGATGAGAGATCTCAAAACCCTAATAGCATAGTTGCTTGGTGCTTAGTCATGGTAGTTGCATCCCTCTGACTAGAGCTCCATTGTCGCTGCCGCTTAGCCGCATTCCTCTCCCTCATCTCTTGCACGATCAAGATCTCCCCTTCTTTCCCTTACTGCGTCGAATGCATCATCACCAACAAGGATCTGGTGAGTGATCAAATACTCGACATGATCTAACTCCCAGCGTTAGAAATCACATGTATTATATCAGCCAAACATATCAGAAAAATGAGAACTTTGATGCAAGACGGGCCAGACCAAATGCCCACAGATCAACAAAACAAAGTCATCGAGCAAACTTAAATCGTTCTGGCACACTTGCAGAACACCCAGCCGTCGTGGTTGTCAATAGTGGAGAATAGTCAGGGCAAGCGATGAGGGGCACTGCAATTGATCAGTCGCGAAGACCTGGCCGGATCCAGTTTGAGGAGGACATGGCGGCTGCGGCAGCGAAAAGCGATGACGAGGCTGACATGACGACGACCAACATTTCCTGATTTGGGAGTTATGCGTTTGGAGCTTGAGGAGGACGATATGATTAGGTCAGTCGAGAGATCGAGACGATCGGGTCCAACCGAACAAGTAGGGTTTTGTTCGGCTGGATATTTTGCAAAAAAAGGTCCATTTCCCTGTACAATCCACACGTTTGGTCAATGCCACCCTGTCCACGTTGACCGTGCTCAAGTGTCACCCTAGACAAATGGTTACATTGGCCGTATGGAGTCAGTTAAGCAACTTTTTTTTCACGAATACGCAAAGCTTGTGTATCTTTTCATTGATAGAAGGAATATAATGAATATAGTGAAGTATACAACACATGGCATGAACGCAGGCTCACGTGAACATGATGCTCGGAGGAGAGAGACAAATCACATTTCACTGAAGCAACTTTAGTCACCGTACTTAGGGTATTTTGAAATTCAATAATCAAAGTGAGGCACCAAGTCCACTTTAGTAACCTCAGATGAACTTTCTCATAGAAAAAACACAGGAATGGAATAACATATTCATCTTCAATCCTATAGGATTAGTATGGACATTTGACTCACGCGGAAAAAACGTAAAATTCTTAATATGAGGTTGGAGCGAATGAAAATTTTGCAGTTAAAACCAGTACAAAGGAATCATGAGAGAAAAATGCCTACGGATCAAACAACCATCGTAGAAAAAAAAATCCTAAAAATTAGAATCCTTCAAAATAGTTTTGAAAATCCTTTGAATCAAAGAGGCCCTTAGTGTTGATTCGATACGTGCACACGGTTGATCTAACGGCCGAAAACAAAACAAAAAACAAAAACACGAAGACAACCCAAAGAGCATTGAATACATATTCTGAATTTTGCATAGCCACAAGGCAGACAAACGGCGGGGTAGTCTCCGTGCCAGTCCACCGGGGGTGAGGTCCGGTCCGGAGCAACACCAAAGCTCCACGTCGCCGGATCTCCACCAAGGCAAATAGGACCATTTTCCGGCAGCAGAAAAGGCATTTTCTTTTCCGTAGGCTCACACGGCACGAGCCGCGCCAGCCAAGTGGTGTGCGACGCGAGACGCGTCACGGGCTCGCTCACGCCGGCCGGCCGGGAGCGGACGGGCCGGTCGATCCATCCAGGTCGTCGGCGTCGTCGTCGTCGTCGCCTCCAGAAGCACGAGCCCAGCATAGCACGGCCGCAGAATATTCCACGTCCCTTCCCTTTCCGGCTCCCCCCTCGTCCTCCCCAGCAGCAATAAAAAAGCAAGCCAATCCCCCACCCTCCTCCTCTTCCTCCGATTAATCAAACCGCGCGGCGGCGGCGGCGAGCGTGCGACCTACGGCCACCAGACGACCCAACCGACCCACTAACCCACACCACCGGAGAGCTCTTCCTTTTACGTCAATCAATCGAACCCAGTTAAAGAACCTCTTAATTGCCCGCCAGGAGATCCGCCAGGCTTATCTTCTCCGTCTCCTCCGACCTCAAACCCCCCCTCGCCCCGCGGCTTCTGGCCTCCTTGGCGCCAAAATCCCCGCTTCCGATCCCAGGTAAATCCTCTCGCTGATCTGGTCGGCTTCGATTTGTCCGATGCGGTTCTTGAGCGCGAATTCGCCTGCAAGATTCTGGTTCTTGATCCGCGAGGGAGCGGAGACAACTGGATTTTTGTGTGCGGGTGTGTGTGTGTCGGTGGGTGGGTGCTTTCTTTCCCCCGAGCTCCCTCCTGGGTTATTATGTGTTTAGTTTAAAATCAGGTTCAGGTTCTTGTCCGGTTCTTTTTTAGATAATGGAAGAATTCCGGCCTCAGCATGTGGAGATGCACACACGGCCAGCGTAGCTCATCACAATTGCAAACAGATGTAGCGGTAGTTCCTCGCATCCAGTTGGGATGGGGTAGGGAGAAAAATACTCTCCTCAGTCCATTTGACGACAAGTTATCTGTTATACTGCTGAAATTATTGTTCGTGCAACCGTCTCCATATTTTTTTTAGTGTTACAAACACAGTTTCCTTCTGATAGACCATGACATATTCTACTATTGTTTAGGCCTTCAAGAATCAGGGGGCCTTTCATTGGAGTTCACGATGGGGGGCTGTGTGGGCAAGGTGAGCCCGTGTCTGTTACCGAATCTGTGTTTTGTTCTTGAACTCCCTAGTAATTTTTCTGTAATCCTTCTGTCCTCTTTTGGTCAGGGTCGTAGCATTGTGGAAGAAAAGCTTGATTTTAAAGGTGGAAACGTGCATGTCATAACAACCAAAGAGGACTGGGACCAGAAGATTGAAGAAGCAAACAAGGATGGGAAAATTGTAAGCAAACTAGCAATTTGTTATAATGGATTACAAATGTCCTTTGCTTCTTATAGTGTTTGGTATGAACTACTTGGTGTTTACGCCTATCAGTTTACACCATATATGAAATGAGAATAGGTCTAAGAAGTCTGTCTCCACATACCAATTCCACCATTTACGCCTATCAGTTTACACTGTATATGAAATGAGAATAGGTCTAAGAAGTCTGTCTCCACACACCAATTCCACCATGCCCCTTGTTAGCATGTAAAATAAGTCCATTCCTGCAAGAAAACACATTGATGAGGATGTGGAAATCAAGCAGAAATTTCTATGAGACACCTAAGCAGATAGTATAACCGCCTGCTCAAGCAGAAAGTGTGCACATGAAGGTGGTTATGAGCTTGTTTATTTTCTTAGTTGTGCACTTGAAACCATGGACAGGTTAACTAAACTATTTTCCCACAAAAGAAATTATGTTCAGGGGATGTTTTCCTTAGCAGAGGGAGGTTCCCTGTCACTATTCTCCCACTGAAATCCTGGAATATACACGGGTAGTTGTTGTTTCTATGATAGAACATGAAAACCATACGCGTTTCTATGATAGAACATGAAAACCATACGCTGTAAGCCCACTGTTTATGTCGACCATTTTATTTTGGGCTGAGAAGTCCAGTGGGAAGATATGTGAACAACTAACAATTCTTGATGCAGTTTCTGGAGTTGCATCTGATGTACTCATCGATTTCTTTTGTAGGTTGTAGCAAACTTCAGTGCTTCGTGGTGTGGGCCATGCCGTGTCATTGCACCTGTTTATGCTGAGATGTCCAAGACTTATCCTCAACTCATGTTCTTGACAATTGATGTTGATGACCTAATGGTAATTCCATCTTCCATTTGTTAGAATTGTTTATTCACTACAGGATAACATGACCGTAAAAAGTCCAGTTGGACATCTAACTCAGTTTCTGTAACCATCACCATTAAAACCCTGAATATCTACCGACGCTTTGTTAAGTCACAAACCTTTCAGCCAAACTTCAAAGTATGCAGTACAGTAGCTTCTCATCTTGCCATTTCCTGTTTCGAAGAAGTATGCAAACTGATAAATACTCCCTTTGTAACTTACAAGACGTTTTTAGAGTCCATGACAGTGTCAATAAATGTCCTATATTAAGTTACAGAGGAAGTATTTGTTACTGCCAATTGTATGGAGTGTGGTGGAGTGTTTTTGTCATCCTGATAGCTCTGTGAATAACATGTTTGGTTGATAACCCTGTGATTAACGACAGGTTGTTCTGATGCTTCCCGTGTTGACCCACCTTAGTAATTCTCCTTATGATGATCTGCAGGATTTCAGCTCAACATGGGACATCCGTGCTACCCCGACGTTCTTCTTCCTCAAAAACGGCCAGCAGATCGACAAGCTTGTCGGCGCCAACAAACCTGAGCTCGAGAAGAAAGTACAAGCTCTTGGTGATGGCAGTTGAACCATGCTACAGAATTAGAACAGAGCCAGCTTGTCATGGTTTATATATCTGTACTGCCATGCTTGTGTGTCTTATGTGTTGCATGATAGTTTCCTGGTGTACAGTTTCCGTGTCTTTTCTGTCTAGACAATGTTTTACAATTTTGCGAAACGCATATGCATATGCTGTGAAACTGTAAGATGACCCTGCTGGTAAAATGCTAGTTTCGTGAGAGTGTCACCTGCTGGGGAGATTGTTTTGCTGGTTGGGCTTCTGTTTCTGTATTGAGAAAACGATAGACCTTCCTGGTATGTGTTCAGGGCTGCCTCGTGACTCCAAGCAATTGCTTCTTCCCCTTTGATTCGTAGGGTTTTCAGAGAAATGTTCTATGATCTTTGGAGCAGGGAAATCTTGCATTCCAATCTCAATTTATTGTTGATATCTTGTGAACATTGGGATTCCAATCACACCGAGATTGTCACTGGTTCATTTCTTATATTTCAAGCATGGGAGTCCGTCCATTAAGAGCGTGTTTGGATGCTTGCATCGATTTTGGGCATCTTGCATTTGTGGCCAAGTGCAACCTCGTTGGGTTGGGTTAACGTAGGCTTTGGGCCATGTTTTTGCATCATGTTTGGTTGCCCACAAATTTGTTGGAGGTGATTATAGCGTGTGGAGGGTTCCTATTGGTTGTGGTAGTACATTGTTTCTGGCTATTTCTCCATCGCCTAGTGTCGTATTCCTCGCACTTACTATTTCCCCTGATTTTGGGCATCTTGCATTTGTGGCCAAGTGCAACCTATTTCCCCTAATCTTCAAATCATATACTGCATGATCCAAGCTATTCCAGCTTTCGACATGAGTTGCTTTCAACTTTCTAAGAAGGTTTATAAGAGTATTACTTCTGTTGTGGCTAAGTATTGGTGGAGCAGTTCTTTAGATACAAGATCCCTTCACTGCGCGTCATGGGCTTTCGAGAATTGGAAACTTTCAACCTAGCTTTACCCGAGAAACATGGTTGGAGATTCATGATGCAGCTGACGACCCTTTGCGCTAGAGTAATGAAGACTTTTGTTTGAGCATCTCCAGCCGTTGGCCCCCGAAGGGCTAAAATCGCCTCCTAGGGACGACTGGCGTAACTCCGCTGGCCTGGGGGCGTGATGCCCCCATCATGGCGCCAGTGTTATTTTAAAAATTTAAAGACGGCACAAACACGGCGCAAATTCATTGCAAACTTCAAGAGTTCGTTCAAACTTAAACATATTTTAATAAAACAAGAAAAAAACTACTAGGGCCGCCACTCGCCGCCTCCATCGCCGCCTCGCCGCCCGCCGCCTCGCCGCTCGCCGCCGCTTCTTGCAGTTCTACATGCCGAGGAGGCTGTAGAACTCGAGTAGTCGCCGCCGCCCCCTCGCTGCATCCTCCCGGTTGGCGCGGCGGGTTGGGCGGTCCGGGCGCCCTCGTCGTCGTCGCTGCCGAGGATGACGACGTTGCTCCCTCGCGCCCGCGCTATGGGCTTCGATCTCCTCGAGGGCGGCGGCCGCCGACCATCTCGCCACGGAGGTAGTCGCCCTGCGCCATCGCATGGCGTCCTCGTTGGAGAAGCCGCGCCGGGTTATCTCCTCGTACTCCTCGGGGAGGCTGGGCTCCGGCTTGGGCTCGACGAGGACGAAGCGGCCGGATGGGCGGCTGGAGTCGCCGATGCGGACGCCGGAGCTGCGGGTGCGTCACGATGACCAGCGTGTCTGGCACTCCGGCTTGACAGCATGGAGGCAGAGAGCCCGACGAGCGGCGGACGAGGAGGAGGACGCGCGGGCCGCTCCATACGCCTCGACGTCCAGGAGCTCCCACGGCGGCGTGAGAAGGTCGGGGGAGCGGGGTACTCGAGGCGCGGCGTGTTGCCGCCCTCGATGTACTCGAGGACGGCCTCGAACGTGCGGCCGGGTACGCCCCACCACCGGCGCCGGCCCTCGGAGTTGAGCCTGCCGGAGGGCACGACGACGTTCATCGCATCGAGCTGCTCGGCGTGTCGGCGGCGGAAATAGGGCTCCCAGAGTGGGCTGTCGGGGGTGTACCGTGGGCCTTTCCTTGCCGCCCCCGGCTGAAGGAAATATGCCCTAGAGGCAATAATAACGTTATTATTTATTTCCTTATTTCATGATAAATGTTTATTATTCATGCTAGAATTGTATTAACCGGAAACATAATACATGTGTGAATACATAGACAAACATAATGTCACTAGTATGCCTCTACTTGACTAGCTTGTTGATCAAAGATGGTTGTGTTTCCTAGCCATAGACATGAGTTGTCATTTGATTAACGGGATCACATCATTAGAAGAATGATGTGATTGACTTGACCCATTCCGTTAGCTTAGCACTTGATCGTTTAGTATGTTGCTATTGCTTTCTTCATGACTTATACATGTTCCTACAACTATGAGATTATGCAACTCCCGTTTACCGGAGGAACACTTTGTGAGATACCAAATGTCACAACGTAACTAGGTGATTATAAAGGAGCTCTACAGGTGTCTCCAAAGGTACATGTTGAGTTGGCGTATTTTGAGATTAGGTTTTGTCACTCCGATTGTCGGAGAGGTATCTCTGGGCCCTCTCGGTAATGCACAACACTATAAGCCTTGCAAGCAATGTGACTAATGAGTTAGTTGCAGGATGATGCATTACATAACGAGTAAAGTGACTTGCCGGTAACGAGATTGAACTAGGTATTGAGATACCGATGATCGAATCTCGGGCAAGTAACATACCGATGACAAAGGGAACAACGTATGTTGTTATGCGGTTTGACCGATAAAGATCTTCGTAGAATATGTGGGAGCCAATATGAGCATCCAGGTTCCGCTATTGGTTATTGACCGGAGATGTGTCTCGATCATGTCTACATTGTTCTCGAACCCGTAGGGTCCGCACGCTTAAGGTTTCGATGACAGTTATATTATGAGTTTGTGAGTTTTGATGTACCGAAGTTTGTTTGGGGTCCCGGATATGATCACGGACATGACGAGGAGTCTCGAAATGGTCGAGACATAAAAATTGATATATTGGATGACTATATTCGGACACTGGAAGTGTTCCGGGTGGTTTCGGAGAAAACCGGAGTGCCGGAGGGTTACCGGAACCCCCCCGGGAGAAGTAATGGGCCTTATGGGCCTTAGTGGAGAGAGAGAGGGGCAGCCAGGGTGGGCCGCGCGCTCCCTCCCCCTCTGGTCTGAATTGTACTAGGAGAGGGGGGGCGGCGCCCCCCTTTCCCTCTCCCTCTCCCCCTTCCTTTCCCCCTCCTAGTAGGAGTAGGAAAGAGGGGAGTCCTCTAGGAGGAGGACTCCTCCCCCTTGGCGCGCCCTCCTCTTGGCCGGCTGCCTCCCCCCCTTGCTCCTTTATATACGGGGGCAGGGGGGCACCTCTAGACACAACAACAATTGATCTCTTGATCTCTTAGTCGTGTGCGGTGCCCCCCTCCACCATAGTCCTCCTCGATAATATTGTAGCGGTGCTTAGGCGAAGCCCTGTGACGGTAGAACATCAAGATTGTCACCACGCCGTCATGCTGACGAAACTCTCTCTCAACACTCGGCTGGATCGGAGTACGAGGGACGTCATCGAGCTGAACGTGTGCTAGAACTCGGAGGTGCCGTAGTTTCGGTGCTTGATCGGTCGGGCCGTGAAGACATACGACTACATCAACCGCGTTGTTATAACGCTTCTGCTTTCGGTCTACGAGGGTACGTGAAAAACACTCTTCCCTCTCGTTGCTATGCATCACCATGATCTTGCGTGTGCGTAGGAAAATTTTGAAATTACTACGTTCCCCAACAGTGGCATCCGAGCCTGGTTTTATGCGTAGATGTTATATGCACGAGTAGAACACAAGTGAGTTGTGGGCGATACAAGTCATCTTGCTTAACAAAGATGTCATACTTTGGTTCGGCAAGATTGTTGGATGAAGCGGCCCGGACCGACATTACGCGTACGCTTACGCGAGACCGGTTCTCCCGACGTGCTTTGCACAGAGGTGGCTAGCGGGTGTCAGTTTCTCCAACTTTAGTTGAACCGAGTGTGACTACGCCCGGTCCTTGTGAAGGTTAAAACAGCACTAACTTGACGAACTATCGTTGTGGTTTTGATGCGTAGGTAAGAACGGTTCTTGCTAAGCCCGTAGCAGCCACGTAAAACTTGCAACAACAAAGTAGAGGACGTCTAACTTGTTTTTGCAGGGCATGTTGTGATGTGATATGGTCAAGACGTGATGCTATATTTTATTGTATGAGATGATCATGTTTTGTAACCGAGTTATCGGCAACTGGCAGGAGCCATATGGTTGTCGCTTTATTGTATAAAATGCAAGCGCCCTGTAATTTCTTTACTTTATCACTAAGCGGTAGCGATAGTCGTAGAAGCAATAGGTGGCGAGACGACAACGATGCTACGATGGAGATCAAGGTGTCGCGCCGGTGACGATGGTGATCACGACGGTGCTTCGGAGATGGAGATCACAAGCACAAGATGATGATGGCCATATCATATCACTTATATTGATTGCATGTGATGTTTATCCTTTATGCATCTTATCTTGCTTTGATTGACGGTAGCATTTTAAGATGATCTCTCACTAATTATCAAGAAGTGTTTTCCCTGAGTATGCACCGTTGTGAAAGTTCTTCGTGCTAAGACACCACGTGATGATTGGGCGTGATAGGCTCTACGTTCAAATACAACGGGTGCAAAACAGTTGCACACGCGGAATACCCAGGTTAAACTTGACGAGCCTAGCATATACAAATATGGCCTCGGAACACGGAGACCGAAAGGTCGAGCGTGAATCATATAGTAGATATGATCAACATAGTGATGTTCACCATTCAAAACTACTCCATCTCACGTGATGATCGGACATGGTTTAGTTGATTTGGATCACGTGATCACTTAGATGACTAGAGAGATGTCTGTCTAAGTGGGAGTTCTTAAGTAATATGATTAATTGAACTTGAATTTATCATGAACTTAGTCCTGGTAGTATTTTGCAAATTATGTTGTAGATCAATAGCTCGCGTCGTTGCTTTCATATGTTTATTTTGATATGTTCCTAGAGAAAATTGTGTTGAAAAATGTCAGTAGCAATGATGTGGATTGGATTCGTGATCTGAGGTTTATCCTCATTGCTGCTCAGAAGAATTATGTCCTTGATGCACCGCCAGGTGACAGACCTATTGCAGGAGCAAATGCAGACGTTATGAACGTTTGGCTAGCTCAATATGATGACTATTGGATAGTTTAGTACACCATGCTTAACGGCTTAGAATCGGGACTTCAAAGACGTTTTGAATGTCATGGGCCATATGAGATGTTCCAGAAGTTGAAGTTAATATTTCAAGCAAAATACCCGAGTTGAGAGATATGAAGTCTCCAACAAGTTCTATAGCTAAAAGATGGAGGAGAATTGCTCGACTAGTGAGCATGTGCTTAGATTGTCTGGGTACTACAATCGCTTGAATCAAGTGGGAGTTAATTTTCCAGATAAGATAGTGATTGACAGAGTTCTCTAGTCACCATCACCAAGTTAGTAGAACTTTGTGATGAACTATAGTATGCAAAGGATGACGAAAATGATTCCCGAGCTCTTCGCAATGTTGAAATCAATGAAGGTAGAAATCAAGAAAGAGCATCAAGTGTTGATGATTGACAAGACCACTAGTTTCAGAAAAAGGGCAAAGGGAAAGAAAGGGAACTTCAAGTAGAATGACAAGCAAGTTGTCACTCCCGCGAAGAAGCCCAAAGCTAGACCAAAGCCTAAAACTGAGTGCTTACACTGCAAAGGAAATGGTCACTGGAAACGGAAATGACCTGAATATTTGGTGGATAAGAAGGATGTCAAAGTGAACAATGGTATATTTGATATACAGGTTATTGATGTGTGCCTTACTAGTGTTTATAGTAGCCCCTGAGTATTTGATACATGTTCAGTTGCTAAGATTAGTAACTCGAAACAAGAGTTACAGAATAAACAAAGACTAGTTGAAGGGGAAGTGACGATGTGTGACGCCCCCGATTCAATCGTACACTAATCATGCACGCAAATGTGTACGATCAAGATCAGGGACTCACGGGAAGATATCACAACACAACTCTATAACATAAATAAGTCATACAAGCATCATAATACAAGCCGGGGGCCTCGAGGGCTCGGATACAAGTGCTCAATCATCGACGAGTCAGCGGAAGCAACAATATCTGAGTACAGACATAAGTTAAACAAGTTGCCATAAGATGGCTAGTACAAACTGGGATACATATCGAAGAGGCGCAGCCTCCCGCTCGATCCTCCTAACTACTCCCGGTCGCCGTCTGCTGGCTGCACGTAGTAGTAGGTGCCTCCAGTAGTAGTCGCCATCGACGGTGGCGTCGCCTGGGCTCCATCGTCTCGTCACAAAGAACCGGCAAAGAAAGGGGAAAAGGGGAACAAGGCAACCGTGAGTACTCATCCAAAGTACTCGCAAGCAAGGAGCTACACTACATATGCATGGATATATGTGTAAAGGGCCATATCGATGGACCGAATCGCAATGCCGAATAAGAGGGGATAGCTAATCCGTCAAGACTACGCTCGGCAGCCTCCGCCTTGCAAAGATGTAGCGTAGAGTAGTCTGAAGTCCTCCAAGTAGCATCGCAGCTAATCCTCCTACCCGCGATCCCTCCTCATTGCCTGTTAGAGAGCGATCACCGGGTTATATCCGCACTTGGAAGGGTGTGTTTTATTAAGTATCCGGTTCTAGTTGTCATAAGGTCAAGGTGCAACTCCAAGTCGCCCCACATCAAGATCACAGCTATTCAATAGATTAACTTCCCTGCAGGGTGCACCACATAACCCAACACGCTTGATCCCATTTGGCCGACACACTTTTACGGGTCATGCCCGCCGCGAAGATCAACACGCCACAGCCCCACCTAGGCACAACAGAGAGGTCAGACGCGCGGTCTAAACCTAAGAGCACAGGGTCCGGCCCATCGCCAATAGCACACCTGCATGTCGCGAGGGCGGCCGGAAGCGACCCTAGCCTAGCAGCGCTCCATCCAATCCGCCACACTGCGCGATCCGACGTCACGGCGTGCTTCGGTGATACCACGACGCCGAAAGTGCCCATAAATGTTCCCTGCGTGAGTTCGTTAGTGCGTATAGACCAAATGGCCGACTCAGATCAAATACCAAGATCTCGTTAAGCAGTTAAGTATCCGCTGAACGCCGACCAGGCCAGCCCACCTATCTCCTAGGTGGCCACAACCTGCCTGCTCGCTCCGCCACAAAGTAACAATGGGGCCGCCGAGAACCCAGCCCACCTCTACCGGGATGGAGCCACCGTCCTTTCAAATTTCCCCATCTCCTAACAAGATCACGTGTAATGTAATAGTGTAAAGTATATAGTACATGCCCGTGATCACCTCCAAGTGGTCACAACCCAAAGAGTATAGCATGGCGATTTGACAAGAGTGTAGGGCCACCGATGGAACACTAGCATCCTATACTAAGCAAGAGGATAGCGGGTAAAGGTAACAACAATGAGTAGCAAGGGCAAAGCTATGCAAAGAAGATAGGATTAATCGAAGCAAGAATATGCTACACTACTCTAATGAAAGCAGATAGAGAAGGATAGGCGATATCCGGTGATCAAGGGGGGGCTTGCCTGGTTGCTCGGCAAGAGAGAGGGTCGTCAACTCCATAGTCGTCTTGGTAGCAAGGCGTCGGTCTCGGTGTCAGCTAAGAAGAGGGGGGAAACAATGAATACAATGCAAACGGATGCATAACGATGCATGACAAGACAAGTAACGGTGCTAGGGGTGCCCTAACGCTGTATGAGGTGATACCGTGAAGGGAAGCATCCGGAAAGTATTCCCGTGTTTCGCGTTTTGAGGCGGAGGAGCCGAGGGGAAAGTTGCGAGTTTGATAGGTTAGGGGGTGTGGCGGACGAACGGGTTGCGTGATCCGGAATTGTCTCGCTGCTCGAGCAACTTTCATGTTGAAAATAATTTAATCCGAAAGTTACGGATTAAAAGTTATGATTTTCTAAAGATTTTATTAATTTCGGAATTTAATTAATTATTTAAATATATTCGAAAATGGATTAATGACATCAAGATGATGTCATGTCGATGTCGCGATCAACAGTGGTTGATCGTCAACTCGACCAAGGGTCCCACCGTCGGTGACACATTTTAATTAATCGATTAATTAAACTAATCAAAATTAATTAGGGTGGGCCCCATCATCATACTAATTAATTAACTAATTAACAGTGGTTAATTAGGTTAATTAATCATTAGGTTAATTAATCTTAATTATTTAATTTAATCAGAATTAACAGGGCCACGATGATGGCGGGGCGGACACGGGACAGGGGAAGGAGAGGAGGGACGCGGCTCACGGGGGGAGTAGGGATCGTGGCAATGGGTGCGGGGGCGTTCGGGGAGGTCGACGGGGACGATGCGGCGGAGCGGGAGGCAGTCCGGCGGGGGAGCGTTCCGGCGAGGCCCGTGGAGCTCCGGCGCGGCGCGAGTGGGGTTCGATCCGGGCGGCGGCGGGGCGCAGGGGCCCGACATGGTGGCGTCTGGCTGCAAGGGGACAAAGGACGGCGGCGAGGCGGCGGCGGCGACGGCAGGGGTCGGGTGGTTAAGAATGATCCCGATCCAACTGGATCGGGAGGGGAGCGAGTGGGGCGAGTGGGTGACGGGTGGTTAGGGTTTCGGGTCTCACCGGTAGGGGGGATAAGGAGAGAGGGGGGGGCGGCCGGGCATGTGGCCGAATGGGCCGGCCAATTGGGTCGGTTGGCCGGGGGGGGGGGCTTTCTCTATTTTTACTTTTTTTGTTTTGTTTCGTTATTTTCTTTTCTGGTTTTGTGTTTTCTTTGCTTTTTATTTATACTTTTCTATTATTTTAGCTGTCAAGTGATTTTTGTTAAATATGAAACTTTGCACATAATTCCTAGCCAACACTATAAGGTTGCGCGAAAAGTTTGAGGCCAATTGGAACTGTTCTAGTTTATAGTTGAATTAAAATGCTCTTATTTAATCTTGTTGTTCCACTAAATGAATTCCAGGGGAAATTTGGGAAACCAAATGAGGTAGGTTCCAACATGTTCATTACTTAGTGAATATTTGCCACTCATCGAACATTTTTATTTGATAGTTTAAAGAAATAATAATTTGACTTGTTATTTGAATTTGAATTTGATCTCGGTTTGAAACAAGTGAGGTTTAGCAAAAGTTTAATTATGATGACCTGGCATGGTTAGCAAGGGTTTACTGTAGCTTAACTACCCAAGGCCACAATTCTCCTCTATTACAAGAAATCTCGTCCCGAGATTTAAGAGGGAGTAAGGGGAAGGTTTGGTAACGAATCTAGCGGGTCTTCTCATCCTGGCTTGCTCTTCTCGAAGAGGCCGGTTCAATACATTGATGTCCTCATTTCTCTGCTTCAGGTCATCATGATGAAGTCGGCGCCTTTTCTTCAGGAACTCCATCGTACTTACGAAAGAATAAAGGGTGGGCACTTTGGGAGAACGGACGTTGGCAAGGTTGACTATCGGGTCGACAACATCGAGGAAGATGGCGGAAAGTAACTCTCGAATCGAATCTTAAGAAAATATCGAGAGCAAAGTAAGGAGGTAACCTGGGAAGTTTTTCGAGCGGGCAGGCAATCATTCGATGCCTGTTATAAGGCGTGAAAGGGTCAAAACAACGGGAATAAGTATTGTGTCCGATACCAGACCTGAAGGTGGCTCATGAATTACCCACGAGGCCACGGGCGAGGAACAACCTTGGGAACAGGGGGTGTACATGAGAGTCAGGTTTCGATCCTGTGGAACTGTGGGTTATGGGCCCACCATGTGGGTTAAAAGTAGGAAGGGCAACGATGTCTTGCATGATAATGTAAGCAAGGCATGTCAGAGGATAGCCTGTCAGTTATGTCGGCAAGAACATCAAGCACCAAGGGCGAGGGATGAAGAGAACTATTTTCCCTTTCGTTGAACGAGGCGGACCAATAGGCAAAGTTCTCGCCCATCGTTGGTTACCTAATGTCATCAACAATAGTAACAGGTCTTCTCGACCGAAGTTGTACACCACAGTGTTTACATAAGTAGGGAGATAGTACTTCTTATGTCATATAGATCACAGAAAGTTAAACAAAACAATGGAAAGGAAATTATGTTTATCAGATTAAACAAAACAATGGAAGGGAAAATGTGTTTAAACACATATTTCAGGGGTATATCCTTCCCAAGGACAAGCAGAGCATGATATCCTTGATAGGATATAAAGTAGAAAACACTTTCAGGTAAGGGCAGAGAAATTTCATGACATTACTCACACAGGTGTGTTTGGATAATTGAGTAGGAAACATTTAACATTGGGCTTCAAATGTTCCTGTTGAAAATCGGAGTGCCATAGACATGCTTCGAGATAGCATTGACATGGTCAACAGGTGAAGATCAGACTTTGGAAGCAAAAAGGATCCACCAGGAACAACTTATAGAATAAGTCTTACAATTTGCTCATGGAAGAATGGCTAACCTTGCTACAAAGAAAACTATAGCAATAGGTCCTCCAGCCAGGTGTGCTAGGCATGACATCACCTTACCGGTTCATATAAAGACCATTGTTAAAACTCTTGAAATATGTTCAACCAAAGATATCCGACCAAGATTCAGATCTGATGGCTGTTAGGATACCTTAGACTCATGATGCTTGAGAAAGAAGGGATGCATCACAATTTGACAAAATGGTGTTGCAAGATTCTCTGGAAATGAACTATGGAAGCAAGTTTTGAAAGAAGAGTTCATCAGTAAACCAAGGAGAGGATGAGGAGGTGGCTGATAGGCTCAACATCAAATCATCGAGATTTCCAAGGGATGGATTTCCACAATTATGTGAACAAGGAAATATCATTTGTCGGATCAAATGATATAATGATGTATGCTCGAGGAAAACATACATAATTAAACATTGGTTGAAAGGTGTACCCGAAATATGGGTTGGGTTGCACGACCAAAGTTAGAATGGTGATTCAATTATCGAAAGACTTAGAATGAACTATCGCCCATTCACTTCAAAGCAATAGGGTTGCTAGAAGTTTTGAATTCACACGTCATAGCTCAATTGTCGATATTCCGGTTAAAAACAACATGGGGACCAAGGAATGAACGGATATGGCAAAAGGTATCACCTGTATCAAGAATTCTTAAGAGGTGGTGAAATTCTCATGATATTCTTGACATAAAAGATGGTAATACTCCAAGGTAAAGAAGAACAAATGTTGGATAGCAAGGATCTCAAGGTAACACAAAACACGAACAAGTTTGTGTTGAACGGAAGGCAATCGAGTGGTCGATGATAACACAAATCATCGAGAGCAAGGATGGTATTTCTCATCATGAATTCAATTGATATCCTTGCGGAGCTCGGAATGTTGATGATGATCATGACACATTTGTCGAGAGATTTCATGAAGATGTAATCGATTGACGATAACATCAAGTCAAAGGAATTATGAAGCAAAGGGTTATTGGAACCATGCATATGATACAAACTCTAAATCTAGCTTGTTGTTCAAGGCGAAATGATATGACGAGGAAGAGCGACGTAAACTTAGCTCATCATCGAAAATTGTGCTCCGGAAAGAAGGACCAGGTAGCAAAATTTTAGCACGATAATGATATAGCCGATCATGCTAGGAAAGACTTAAGGATTAATAAACTCGTAAGCAACGAAAATTACTTAGGGTTATCAAACCGAAATGTGGAATCGGTGTTCTCGATTGACGACAACCCAGAACCCGTGGAGCCACCATGATAGGGAAGGTACTACTTCATCAGAAATTCATAAGATGTAGTGTAATGGTTGATATCCTTGAGATACCAGGGGGTAGTACTCGAAGGTAGATCAAAATAGAGGTTGGGCAGACGTAATGATCTGCAGAAGGCAAGTACTTAAACTTGTCTGAGAAATGGTATTTAAAGGGGAACATGGTCAGAACCACGATTGCAAAAGGCCGAATCCCAGATACAAGAACTTATACCAAGGGAATAATTAATTTAAGAGAAGTTTTAATGATAAGATCTACATCGTGTCCATGGGCATGAACACAAAGTTCAAGGTCGACTCCCACTCTTAAATGCATAACCTTTCATCCACTTCTCATTTATGAAGAAGTTGTAGTGTTGAAATTTTATCTGGCGAAGCACCAGAAGAATATGACTCGTGAAAACTTTCGGTTTCACACGGACTAAAGAAGGCATAGGTTCAACCCGTCAGGGTATCGTGGAAACATATACCACAAGCTTCAATAGTAAATACCACAAGCTCGAAAGCAGAGCATGGTTTGTCAATCAGAGGATAGGATTTACCAATTGAGAAAGAACTTCTAAAGTGATTGAATATGAAGGACGCTATCGGA
The DNA here is from genome assembly GCA_021605205.1 of Aegilops longissima. Classification (NCBI taxonomy): domain Eukaryota; kingdom Viridiplantae; phylum Streptophyta; class Magnoliopsida; order Poales; family Poaceae; genus Aegilops; species Aegilops longissima. The sequence goes on along the minus strand of CM038676.1, from coordinate 140,295,120 downwards.
TAAAATCCACAAAGGATCCGGTGGTCCTCAAAGGATCTGATGTGAGCATCGGTACTCAACCAGAGGAAGAAACAATGCAAGGAGATCAAACTATAGAAACAACTGACTAATCCAAAGTTCAAATGCAAAAGAATTATGATTTAAATCGGGGATCAAGCAACGCCCGATCAAGGATGGATAAGTTGAGTAGGCTTAGGGGTACAATCGGCGACAAATTGATTGGTCGATAACCAGCTCATGTTCAAAATAATGTCTGAGCCGGAAAGATAATTTAGAAGGGTTGATAGATGATTGTGAGCATTCGCACACGTGTTGAATCAAATAGGATCAAAATGACGGTGTCAAAAGATACTAGTGAATATTGCCGATATGTGGAAGCATCCATAATGCAAGTAGACAAGTATTTTGCGTAACAATAAAGCTGCTAAGGATTTTCGGAGGATTGAATAGTATTTCAAAGACTTTTGTGAAACACCTGAACAATCGGGATGAGCGGATACTCGGAAAGTGCGAGAAATTATTCTTAGGGGTATTCAGTGGCAAAGAACGCAAGGCAAGAGGCACAAAATATTCTCGGGTATCTTGTAATAACAAGATCGATCGGGAATAAAAGTAAGCACGACAGGTAAGTATTTATCCATAGGGATATTTCGGTGGAAGGAATTGCAAAAGCAACGGGCACAAGGTCTCGAGAGAAAATCGAGAGTATCTTCAAATCTTCCGTGCAACCGGCGATCATTTGACCAAGGGCTCTCCGGAGAAAGTATTATCGAGAACCTAGAGTTAGTTTTGTTTTTAGCAAAATCATTTAACCCGAATAGAAGAGATGTCAGAGTCCCAGAGTATAGGCCGAGGAATAAAAGATCCTAATACCACCCAATGGCGACGTGGGCCCGTAAGCCGCACAACCATGTTAGTAAAAGCTTTGCAATGACTAGACTCAACTTCGGCCAAGGAGTTGGAAAGGGGGATTCCTACAGGCAGTTGGCTCTGATACCAACTTGTGACGCTCCCGATTCAATCGTACACTAATCATGCACGCAAATGTGTACGATCAAGATCAGGGACTCACGGGAAGATATCACAACACAACTCTAAAACATAAATAAGTCATACAAGCATCATAATACAAGCCGGGGGCCTCGAGGGCTCGGATACAAGTGCTCGATCATCGACGAGTCAGCGGAAGCAACAATATCTGAGTACAGACATAAGTTAAACAAGTTGCCATAAGATGGCTAGAACAAACCGGGATACATATCGAAGAGGCGCAGTCCTCCCGCTCGATCCTCCTAACTACTCCGGTCGCCGTCCGCAGGCTGCACGTAGTAGTAGGCGCCCAAAGTAGTAGTCGCCATCGACGGTGGCGTCGCTCGCCCTGGCTCCATCGTCTGTCGCAGACAACCGGTAAAGAAAGGGGAAAAGGGGAACAAGGCAACCGTGAGTACTCATCCAAAGTACTGCAAGCAAGAAGCTACACTACATATGCATGGATATATGTAAATGGCCATATCGATGGACCGAACTACGTAATGCCGTAATAAGAGGGGATAGCTAATCCTGTCAAAGACTACGCTCGCAGCCTCCGCCTTGCAAAGATGTAGCGTAGAGTAGTCTCAAGTCCTCCAAGTAGCATCGCATAGCAATAATCCTACCCGGCGATCCCTCCTCATTACCCTCGTTAGAGAGCGATCACCGGGTTATATCCGCACTTGGAAGGGTGTGTTTTATTAAGTATCCGGTTCTAGTTGTCATAAGGTCAAGGTACAACTCCAAGTCGCCCCTGCTATCAAGATCACAGCTATTCAATAGATTAACTTCCTGCAGGGTGCACCACATAACCCAACACGCTTGATCCCATTTGGCCGGACACACTTTTCGGGTCATGCCCGCCGCTGAAGATCAACACGTCGCAGCCCCACCTAGGCACAACAGAGGTCAAGACGCCGGTCTAAACCTAAGCGCATTGGGGTCCGGGCCCATCACCCATAGCACACCAAGACGCTATGTAGGGCGGCCGAAGCGCACCTAGCCTAGCAGCGCTCGATCCAATCCGGCCCGCGCCGCTCGGCCGACGTCACGAAGTGCCGGCCGATACCACGACGCCGAGTGCCCATAATCGCTCCCGCAGAGTTGGTTAGTGCGATAGACCAAATGACCGACTCAGATCAAATACCAAGATCTCGTTAAGCGTGTTAAGTATCCGCGAACGCCGACCGGGCCAGCCCACCTCTCTCCTAGGCGGCCACTACCCGCCTGTCGCCCGCCACAAAGTAACAATGGGGCCGTCGGAGCCCAGCCCACCTCTACCGGGATGGAGCCACCGTCCTTTCAAATTTCATCTCCTAACAAAGATCACAGTGTAATGTAATAGTGTAAAGTATAGTATATGCCCGTGATCACCTTCCAAGTGATCACAGCCCAAAGAGTATAGCATGGCGACGGACAAGAGTGTAGGGCCACCGATGGAACACTAGCATCCTATACTAAGCAAGAGAATAGCGGTAAAGGTAACAACAAGAGTAGCAAGGGCAAAGCTATGCAAAGAAGATAGGATTAATCGAAAGCAAGAATATGCTAGACTACTCTAATGCAAGCAAGATAGAGAAGGATAGGCGATATCCGTGATCAAGGGGGGGCTTGCCTGGTTGCTCGGGCAAGAGAGAGGGGTCGCCAACTCCGTAGTCGTCTTGGGTAGCAGCAAGCGTCGGTCTCTGTGTCAGCTAAGAAGAGGGGAGAAACAATGAATACAATGCAAACAGATGCATAACGATGCATGACAAGACAAGTAACGGTGTTAGGGTGCCCTAACGCGTATGAGGTGATACCGTGAAGGCATCCGGAAAGTATTCCTGTTTCGCGTTTTCAGAGGAGCCGAGGGGGAAAGTTGCAGTTTGATAGGTTAGGGGTGTGGCGATTTAACGGGTTGCGATCCGAATCGCCTCGCTGCTCGAGGAACTTTAATGTTGAAAATAATTTAATCCGAGTTATGGATTAAAAGTTATGATTTTCTAAAGATTTTATTAATTTCGAATTTAATTAATTATTTAAATATATTCGAAAATGGATTAATGACATCAAGATGATGTCATGTCGATGTCGCAGTCAACAGGTTGATCGATCAACTCGACCAAAGGGTCCCACCGTCGATGACACATTTTAATTAATCGATTAATTAAACTAATCAAAATTAATTAGGGTGGGCCCCACTGCCATACTAATTAATTAACTAATTAACAAAGGGTTAATTAGGTTGATTAATCTGAATTATTTAATTTAATCAGAATTAATTAAGTTAATTAATTGATTAATTAATTAATTTAATTAGTTAATATATTTATTTTATTTTATTTAGTTTTTTAATCGTTCTGGGGCCGTGGGGCCCCCATGTCATTGGGTCGGGGCTAACGGCAAAGGGCGCCACAGGCGTAGGCGCCCATCGTATGACCCGAACGCGATGGCCCTCGCGGGGGACGCAGCCCGCCAGACGCGGACATGACCGTGGCCACCGCAGCGAGGCGACACAGGGGCGCTAAGGCGAAGCGCCGAAAGGGACAGCCGTGCGGAAAGAGGCCGACACGGCGAAGCGGGCGATGTGGGGTCGCGGGCGGCATTAAGCGTGAGCTCGCGGGCGGGCAGGGCGGCAAAGAGGGCGCGTGGCGCGGATCGGGCGCGACTGTGGCGAAAGCGCGGCGCGCCCACGGCACGCGGCGCGCAAGGGCCACGATAAGGCGGGCGACACGGACAGGGAAGGAGAGGAGGGACGCGCTCACAAGGGGAGTAGGGATCATGGCAATGGGCGCGGGCGTCGGGAGGTCGACGGGACGACGCGACGGAGCGGGAGGCGATCCGGCGAGGAGCGCTCCGGCGAGGCCCGTGGAGCTCCGGCGCGGGCGATGATGGGGTTCGATCCGGCGGCGGCGAGGGCGAGGGGCCCGACGCGTGGCGTCTGGCGGCGGCGGGGACAAAGCGACGCCATGAGGCGGTGGCGACGACGGCACGGGTCGGGGAATTGATCCCGATCCAACTGGATCGGGAGGGGAGCGAGTGGGTGACGGGTGGTTAGGGTTTCGGGTCTCACCGTGGGGGATAAGGAGAGAGTGGGGGGCGGCTGGGCTCAGGCGAATGGGCCGCTGGGCTAGGTCGGTGGCCAGCCTGTGGCCTTTCTCTTTTTACTTTTTTTTGTTTTGTTTTGTTATTTTCTTTTCCGGTTTTGTGTTTTCTTTGCTTTTTATTTATACTTTTCTATTATTTTAGTCATCAAGTGATTTTTGTTAAATATGAAACTTTGCACATAATTCCTAGCCAACACTATAAGGTTGCGCTAAAAGTTTGAGGCCAATTGAACTGTTCTAGTTTATAGTTGAATTAAAATGCTCTTATTTAATCTTGTTGTTCCACTAAATGAATTCCAGGGGCAATTTGGGAAACCAAATGAGGTTGGTTCCAACATATTCATTACTTAGTGAATATTTGCCACTCATCGAACATTTTTATTTGATAGTTTAAAGAAATAATAATTTGACTTGTTATTTGAATTTGAATTTGATCTCGGTTTGAAACAAGTGAGGTTTAGCAAAAGTTTAATTATGATGACCTGGCATGGTTAGCAAGGGTTTACTGTAGCTTAACTACCCGGGCGTCACACGATGAGTGTGGAAATAGTTCCAAGATTGATATGATCATCATCACACACTCCCTATATTTTTGAGATTAGTGTTAAACCTAAATAAATGTTATTTGGTGTTTGCGTTGAGCATAAATTTGATAAGATCATGTTTATTGTGATACGATTATTCATCTAAGATAGAGAATAAATTGTTATTCTGTTTACATGAATAAAACCTTCTATGGTCATACACCCAATGGTGATGGTTTATTGAATCTTGATCATAGTGATACACATATTCATAATGTTGATGCCAAAAGATGCAAAGTTAATAGTGCAACTTATTTGTGGCACTGCCGTTTGGGTCATATCGGTGTAAAGCGCATGAAGAAACTCCATAAAGATGGATTTTCGGAATCACTTGGTTATGAATCATTTGATGCTTGCGAACCGTGCCTTTTGGGCAAGATGACTAAAACTGCGTTCTCCGGAACAATGGAACGAGCTACTAACTTGTTGGAAATAATACATACCGATGTATGCCATCCAATGAGTGTTGATGCTCGTGACAGGTATCGTTATTTTCTGACCTTCACAGATGATTTGAGCAGATATGTGTATATCTATTTAATGAAGCACAAGTATGAAACATTTGAAAAGTTCAAAGAATTTCATAGTGAAGTGGAGAATCATCGTAACAAGAAAATAAAGTTTCTACAATCTGATCGTAGAAAAGAATATTTGAGTTACGAGTTTGGTCTTCATTTTAAACAATGTGGAATAGTTTCACAGTTCACGCCACATGGAACACCACAGCATAATGGTGTGTCCGAACATCGTAACCGCACTTTATTGGATATGGTGTGATCTATGATGTATCTTACCGATTTACCACTATCGTTTTGGGGTTATGCATTAGAGATAGCTGCATTCACTTTAATAGGGCACCATCTAAATCCATTGAGATGACACCGTATGAACTATGGTTTAGCAATAAACCTAAGCTGTCGTTTCTTAAAGTTTGGAGTTGCGATGCTTATGTGAAAAAGGTTTTCAACCTGATAAGCTCGAACCCAAATCGGAGAAGTGCGTCTTCATAGAATACCCAAAGGAAACTGTTAGGTACACCTTCTATCACAGATCCGAAGGCAAAACATTCGTTGCTAAGAATGGATCCTTTCTAGAGAAGGAGTTTCTCTCGAAAGAAGTGAGTGGGAGAAAAGTAGAAACTTGATGAGGTAATAGTACCTTCTCCCGAATTGGAAACTAGTTCATCACTGAAATCAGTTCCAGTGATGCCTACACCAATTAGTGAGGAAGCTAATGATGATGATCATGAAACTTCAAATCAAGTTACTACAGAACCTCGTAGGTTTTTCAGAGTACGGTCCGCACCAGAGTGGTACGGTAATCCTATTCTGGAAGTCATGTTACTAGACCATGATAAACCTACGAACTATGAGGAAGCGATGATGAGCCCAGATTACGCGAAATGGCTTGAAGGCCATGAAATCTGAGATGGGATCCATATACGAGAACAAAGTGTGGACTTTGATTGACTTGCCCGATGATCGACAAGCCATAGAAAATAAATGGATCTTCAAGAGGAAGACGGACATTGATAGTAGTGTTACTATCTACAAAGCTAGATTTGTCGAAAAAGGTTTTTGACAAAGTTTAAGATGTTGACTACGATGAGTTTTTTCTCACTGGTATCGATGCTTAAATTCTGTCCGAATCATGTTAGCAATTGCCACATTTTATGAAATCTGGCAAAAGGATATCAAAACTGCATTCTTTAATGGATTTATTAAAGAAGAGTTGTATATGATGCAACCAGAAGGTTTTGTCAATCCTAAAGGTGCTAACAAATTGTGCAAGCTCCAGCAATCCATCTATGGACTGGTGCAAGCATCTCGGAGTTGGAATATACGCTTTGATGAGTTGATCAAAGCATATAGTTTTATACAGACTTGGTGAAGCCTGTATTTACAATAAAGTGAGTGGGAGCACCACCGCCTTTTTGATAAATATATGTGAGTAACATATTGTTGATCAGAATGATGTAGAATTTTTCTGGAAAGCATAAAGGAGTATTTGAAAGGTGTTCTTTAAAAGAAATACCTCAGTAAAGCTACTTACATATTGAGAATCAAGATCTATTGAGATAGATCAAGACGCTTGATAAGTTTTTCAATAAGTACATACCTTGTGTAGGATCTTGAGAAGAGGTGTCTAGAAGGGGGGGTGATTAGACACTAAGTACCAAAGTTGCAGTTTTTAACCTTTTTAAAGTTTAAGTGGAGTTTAGGCACAAGTTTAACATTCACAACACATATCAAGCAAGCATGCAAAGAGTATATGAGCAGCGGAAAGTAAAGCATGCAACTTGCAAGAATGTAAAGGGAAGAGTTTGGAGGATTCAAACGCAATTGGAGATACGGATGTTTTTGTCGTGGTTCCGATAGGTGGTGCTATCGTACATCCACGTTGATGGAGACTTCAACCCACGAAGGGTAACGGCTATGCTGAGTCCACGGAAGGCTCCACCCATGAAGGGTCCACGAAGAAGCAACCTTGTCTTTCCCACCATGGCCATCGCCCACGAAGGACTTGCCTCACTAGCGGTAGATCTTCACGAAGTAGGCGATCTCCTTGCCCTTACAAACTCCTTGGTTCAACTCCACAATCTTGTCGGAGGCTCCCAAGTGACACCTAGCCAATCTAGGAGACACCACTCTCAAGAAGTAACAAATGGTGCGTTGATGATGAACTCCTTGCTCTTGTGCTTCAAATGATAGTCTCCCCAACACTCAACTCTCTCTCATAGGATTTGGATCTGGTGGAAAGAGGGTTTGAGTGGAAAGCAACTTGGGGAAGGCTAGAGATCAAGATTCATATGGTAGGAATGGAATATCTTGGCCTCAACACATGAGTAGGTAGTTCTTTCTCGAAATGGTAAGTTGGAAGTGTAGGTTCAGTCGATGGCTCTCTCCATGAATGAAGAGGAGGTGGAGGGTATATATAGCCTCCACACAAAATCTAACTGCTACACACAATTTTCCAAACTCGGTGGGACCGAATTGAGAAACTCGGTCGGACCGATTCAGCAAATCTAGTGACCGTTAGGATTTTCGGTGGGACCGAAATGCAACTCGGTAGGACCGATATGGTTAGGGTTAGGGCATAACGTAATCTCGGTGAGACCGATTTTGGTAATTAGCTAACCAGAGAGTTGGTCAGGCAAACTCGGTTGGACCGATTACTCAAACTCGGTGGGACCGATTTTGATAATGAGTCAACCAGAAAGTTTGCATTGTAATCTCGGTAGTACCGATTGCTCAAACTCGGTGAGACCGATTTTGATAATGAACATACACAGAGAGATTACAATCCCATCTCGGTGAGACCGATTTGCCTAGGGTTTGTGGCAGTGGCTAAGACATCCAAACTCGGTGGCGCCGGATAGGAAGAATCAGTGGGGCCGAGTTTGACTTTAGGTTTTAGGACATATGTGTGGAAGTGGGAAAGTAGTTGAGGGTATTTGGAGCATATCACTAAGCACTTGAAGCAAGAGGCTCATTAAGCAACACCTCATCCCTCCTTGATAGTATTGGCTTTTCCTATAGACTCAATGTGATCTTGGATCACTAAAATGTAAAATGAAGAGTCTTGAGCTTGAAGCTTGAGCCAATCCTTTGTCCTTAGCATCTTGAAGGAGTTCCCACATCCTTTAGTCCATGCCACTCCATTGTTGAACTTATCTGAAACATACTAGATAAAAAAGTGTTAGTCCAACAAGAGATATGTTGACATTAATTACCAAAACCACCTAGGGAGCACTTGTGCTTTCAATCTCCCCCTTTTTGGTAATTGATGACAACATACATCAAAGCTTTATATAAAGATATAAAGAATAGCAAGTAAAGCTTTGGAAAGACATGTAACAGGCATAGGCTCCCCCTATATGTATGCAATCATGTGAATATGGAATATAGAAGCATGTGATAGCATAACCATGATAGAGCAGGCAATGTGTTACATGTATCTTGGCCATATGCATCAGAGCAAAGAATATTAAAGAGAATACCTTCATGCCCATGAGTCCTTCTTGCAAACAGTATGTATATCAGCAAGAATTCCTCATACACATGATTGTGATGCATATACTTACCTTGTAGTCTTGAGTTGGCTTAGGATGGAATGAATCATGTAAACAAGGTTAGATAACACAGATGCACCTACTAGCCAGAGCAAACAAAAGAAACCACAAGAATACCAAGACTGGATGACATGTAGAGAGTGAGTACTAAGTACTACATTGGATTAGACATGTCCCCAAGAGTAAAGATATGCAATGAATTTAGATGATTTCTTTCCTTAGATGTCTTGCTCCCCTGAATCTAGCATGGGATATTGGGAGAAGATAGGAATGTAAAATCAGAGCTGAAAGATATAAATGAACAGAGCTAATGCAAGCTAATGCAAATAAGCACATATGAACATGTCTTTCCCCTCAAGAAGACATGTGGCATCTCTCCTCTTGAACACCAAGCATCTGGGATCCTTGAGAAATACTTTCATCTAGTATTCTCTCCCCCTGGAGATCTCTCTCTCCCCCTGAAGGATCTCTCTCTCCTTCTATGATGTGATCTCTTTAAGTGATAAGCTTTGATGTGATCTCTCTCTCCCCCTTTGACATCAATTTCCAAGAAGGGCTTGAAAAAAAATGTGATCTCTCTCTCCCCCTCTGGAATTTGTCGTGAATGGGTTTGATCCTTGAGTCACAACATAAAGCACTTGATAAAAATGTGATGCTTGTAGAGGACAAGATTCATTGAGTGGAGCTGGATCAAAAGAAACATAGAATAAGTGGCAAACTGTTTTTCCTGTTGTGAAATCGGTGGCACCGAGTGGTATGCTTCGGTGGTATCGAAAGTTTTCGGTTGGACCGAAAATAACAACTTGGTGTAACCGAGTTCATCGTAGAGAAAACACTTGTCACCTCAGCTCACTTGACTAATAAGATCTCACAATGATTTGCAAGGAATTTACTGAATGATATGCAATGAATTGGAATGGAGAAAATGCAGAGCAAACAGAAAGAAATCTAGATGAAGTTTTATTTTTTTGAAAAGGGGAAACACATATGCATAAGACGAATGCAAAAACACAGAAAAGAACACAAGAGAACTTCATCTAGAGATGGTCGGCGACAAAGTCACCTATGTTAGAGTATATTGACTTAGGAGTCAAGCGAGATCACTTGATCATAGGTCATACTCATCGTTTAAGCTCAAAATGGGGTTGCCATTTTCGTTTAAGCATCTTGATGTATTCACATCTTGTCGAGTTGCTTTAACTCATGACTTGGAGTAAAGCTTCTCTAAGATGGAATAACATATCTTGGTTGGTGGTGTCGTCCATGTAGTTGAACTTGTGTGGGTTGCTCAAGGTTGATGTAGCCATCAAGAATTTGGAGCACCACTTGGAATTTGAGTCCATCTACCTACATGGGTTAGTTCGTGCAAGGAAGAGCACTTGTGTATCCAACAATGACAATCATGAAGCTCAACATAGAATTTGTCAAAGGATATGTTTAAATGGTTTTGTGCTTCCTTGGCTTCAACCACCTTGTGTAGAGACTTGGTGATGTAGAGATTGCTCAAGATATGAGTTGCTTACAACCTCATGGAATTTGATTCAACCAAGTACCTACATGGGTTAGATAACATGCAAGATACAAATATATCCAAGACATAAGATTTCCATCATAGGAGAGATATCAAGGATTAGGCATAAGCTCATGTCTTGCATGTATCCAATGGAGTTTCTACTCCAAGTTTGAAGCATCAATGATGTTCAATTCTCCTCTTAACCTGCAAAACACTTTCTCATCAAGAGGTTTAGTGAATATATCCGCTAATTGCTTTTCGGTGCGAACATGCTTAAGATCAAAGTCACCCTTAGCAACATGATCTCGAATGAAATGATGACGAACTTCAATATGCTTAGTTCGAGAATGTTGTACGGGATTATGACCAATTTTGATAGCACTTTCATTGTCACAAAGCAATGGAACATGTTTCACATATATCCCATAATCTTTAAGAGTTTGGGTCATCCAAAGTAATTGAGCACAACATGAACCAGCGGCAATGTATTCCGCTTGGCAAGTGGATAAGGATATCGAGTTTTGTTTCTTGGAGGACCAAGACACAAGAGATCTACCAAGAAATTGGCAAGCACCAAGTGGACTTTCTATCAACCTTGTCACCAGCATAGTCCGAGTCGGAGTAGCCAACAAGATCGAAAGAGGCCTCTTAGGATACCAAATGCCAAAATTTGGTGTGTGGATTAAGTATCTCACTATCCTTTTCACGGCCTTAAGGTGACATTCTTTAGGAGCAGCTTGATATCGTGCACACATGCACACACTTAGCATGATATCGGGACGTGAAGCACATAGATATAACAATGAACCAATCATAGAGCGATAAACCTTTTGATCAACCGGTTCATCATCTTTGGTTAAGTCAAGATGTCCACTAGTGGGCATGGGTGTAGTCATACCTTTGCATTCTTGCATATTGAACTTCTTGAATAAGTCCTTGGTGTACTTCGTTTGAGAAACAAAAGTACCTTCCTTAGTTTGCTTGATTTGCAACCCAAGAAAGAATTTGAGTTCACTCATCATAGACATCTCAAACTTCTCCGACATTAGCTTCCCAAACTTTTCACTAAAATGAGGGTTAGTTGAACCAAATATAATATCATCAACATAGATTTGGCACACAAAGAGTTCTCCATTAACCCTTTTAGTAAAAAGAGTAGAATCAATTTTCCCAATTTCAAAGCCTTTTTCAATAAGGAACTTGGTCAAGCATTTATACCACGCTCTAGGAGCTTGTTTAAGACCATAAAGAGCTTTGTGAAGTTTGTAAACATGATTGGGTTTCTTAGGATTGACAAAGTCAGGAGGTTGCTTAACATATACTTCCTCCTCTATTTCACCATTTAGAAAAGCACTTTTAATGTCCATTTGGTACAAGGTGATATCATGATGATTAGCATAGGCAAGTAAGATGCGAATGGACTCAAGTCTAGCAACGGGAGCATAAGTCTCACCATAGTCCATACCTTCGACTTATGTGTAGCCTTGGGCGACGAGACGTGCTTTGTTGCGAACTACTTGTCCATCTTCATCTTGCTTGTTGGGAAACACCCATTTGGTACCGATGATGTTGTGGTTGTTGTCGGGCTTCTCAACCAATGTCCAAACTTGATTCCTCTCAAAGTTGTGTAGCTCTTCATGCATAGCATTTATCCAATCCGGATCTTCCAATGCTTCTTCAACCTTCATAGGTTCAACGCTAGATATTAAAGAATAGTTTTCACAAAAGTTAGCTAAACGAGTTTTAGAGCGAGTGATTCTCCCAGTTTGAATATCATTGTAGATTTGCTCAACGGGATGATCTTTAGCAATTCTTGCTCGAACTCGTGAAAGCTTTTGCTTGCGTCTTCGTTGAACATCTTCTTCATCTTCTTCTTCTTCTTGGCCTTCTTCATTGTTGGCGTTGTCATTCTCTTTTCATGGTGGAGAAGGAGGTTGTTGACGTTCATCTTGATGCACTTCCTCGTTTTCTTCATCTTGGTGTGTCCCACTTGTGGATGCTTCCGTATCAACTCTTGGTTCACCTAGTCGTGAAGTAGAAGCTTCCACTTGGACGGACGAGGTACTCTCCTTCACCTCCGTTGGACGAACCTTGCCAATAGACAAGTCTTGGATTGCTTCAAGGATCTTTGTCTCCTACATCAATTGGCAATTGCTCTATTTGCGAGCCGTTAGATTCATCAAACTTCACATCTACCGCCTCTTCAACCTTTCGGTGAAATTGTTGTAGACACGTAAGTGTGAGAGTTTGAGCCATAACCTAGTAGGAAACCTTCATGAGACTTAGGAGCAAATTTAGAACGACGATGCTTATCAAGAATGTAGCACTTTGAGCCGAATACTCGAAAGTACCCAACTTGGGGTTTGTTACCGTGAGGAGCTCAGATGCCGCCTTGCCGAGTAGCTTGTGAAGATACAAGCGATTTGTTGCATGACAAGCTGTCTCAACCGCTTCGCCTAAAAGTGCTTCGCATCTTGTACTCATCAAGCATCGTTCTCGCCATTTCGATGAGCCTCCGGTTCTTCCTCTCAACAACTCCATTTTGTTGAGGTGTGTACGAGTCGAGAACTCGTGTGAAATCCCTTCTTCGTCAAGAAAGGTGTCCACATTTGCGTTCTTGAACTCCGTTCCGTTGTCGCTGCGAACCTTCTTGATCTTCACTTCAAATTGATTTTGGGCCTTTCTAGCGAAGTTTTTGAAGATCTTTTGGACCTGCGATTTATCATCGAGAAAGAACACCCACGTAAATCTTGAAAAATCATCAACTATAACTAAACCAAAAGAATTTCCACCGAGACTCTTGTAGGAGTTGGGACCAAAGAGATCCATGTGAAGTAGCTCGAGTGGCCTCTTTGTGGTCATGATGTTCTTCACGGGATGCCTTCCTCCAACCTGTTTACCTGCTTGACAAGCACCGCAAGTCTATCCTTATCAAATATGACATCGTTAACTCCAAGGATATGATTCCCTTTAATAAGCTTGTCAAGGTTTCTCATGCCAACGTGACCTAATCGCCTATGCCATAACCAACCTTTTGAGGATTTAGCAATGAAGCAAGTTTTAGGTTGAGCCTTTTAGTGAAATCAACAATGTATAGATCACCTCTACGATACCGTAAAGACCATTTTATGATTGTCTCGACGAAACACTTGGCAATCAATTTCAGAATAGGACATTGAAACCAAATCAGCAAGTCTAGATACTGAAAGTAAGTTGTAGCCAAGAGATTCAACGAGCATGACATTCTGAATGGAGCTATCATGTGAGATGGCCACCTTACCGAGACCAACCACCTTACCCTTTGAGTTGTCACCGAAAGTGACATACTTTTGAGGACTATCATTATCAGCAAGCTCACGAAACATGTCTTTATCTCCGGTCATGTGATCGGTACATCCACTATCAAGAACCCATTCCTTTCCTCCTGACATATATCCCCGAAGATTTGCCATAAGACCAAAGTGTCTCATTGCATCATCAAGACCGAAGTCACTATCATCATCCTCATCATAGTATCCATGTTCAACATCGTCATGTGGTGGATCAAATCCTAGAGAGGGTAATTCGTTAGAGTGAGTTTGACAATGATCTTGGTTATGAATTCTTATAGCTTCGAAAATAATATCACTAATAATACCAACATTTCCTTTGGCACGCATAAGGTTTGTAAGCTCAAATAGACGATCACCAAACATAGGATCACTAGTATTCATTTTACTCAAAGCAATAGACTTATGGAGAATTTCATCTAGATTTTTCAAGGAATAATTTGGAAATCGTTCCTCAAGAAATTTCCATATAGTATAGGCACACTTAAGAGTAGGCAAACATCCAATCAAGTTTCTAGGCAATCCTCTAATAATAAGTTCGGCAGTTCTAAGATTCCTAATCATGTCAATTGACTCATCATGGGTTGGATGCATAGGGTCAACATAAGGTGCACAAGGGCTAGCAATGTACTTGTTCAAATGATATTGATTGAAAATTACAAGCATCTCATTTTTCCACTCATGAAAATACTCTCCATCAAGAAGAGGCACTCTATGTCTAAGACTCCCCAAAGTAGACTCATCCATCTTCCTCCAATGGTCATTAAACCAAGGCAATGGAGACCAATGCTCTGATACCACTTGTAGGCTCTTGAGAAGAGGTGTCTAGAAGGGGGGGGGGGGGTGATTAGACACTAAGTACCAAAGTTGCAGTTTTTAACCTTTTTAAAGTTTAAGTGGAGTTTAGGCACAAGTTTAACATTCACAACACATATCAAGCAAGCATGCAAAGAGTATATGAGCAGCGGAAAGTAAAGCATGCAACTTGCAAGAATGTAAAGGGAAGAGTTTGGAGGATTCAAACGCAATTGGAGATACGGATGTTTTTGTCGTGGTTCCGATAGGTGGTGCTATCGTACATCCACGTTGATGGAGACTTCAACCCACGAAGGGTAACGGTTGCGCGAGTCCACGGAAGGCTCCACCCATGAAGGGTCCACGAAGAAGCAACCTTGTCTTTCCCACCATGGCCATCGCCCACGAAGGACTTGCCTCACTAGCGGTAGATCTTCACGAAGTAGGCGATCTCCTTGCCCTTACAAACTCCTTGGTTCAACTCCACAATTTTGTCGGAGGCTCCCAAGTGACACCTAGCAAATCTAGGAGACACCACTCTCCAAGAAGTAACAAATGGTGCGTTGATGATGAACTCCTTGCTCTTGTGCTTCAAATGATAGTCTCCCCAACACTCAACTCTCTCTCATAGGATTTGGATCTGGTGGAAAGAGGGTTTGAGTGGAAAGCAACTTGGGGAAGGCTAGAGATCAAGATTCATATGGTAGGAATGGAATATCTTGGCCTCAACACATGAGTAGGTAGTTCTTTCTCGAAATGGTAAGTTGGAAGTGTAGGTTCACCGATGGCTCTCTCCATGAATGAAGAGGAGGTGGAGGGGTATATATAGCCTCCACACAAAATCTAACCGTTACACAGAATTTTCCAAACTCGGTGGGACTGAATTGAGAAACTCGGTCAGACCGATTCAGCAAATCTAGTGACCGTTAGGATTTTTGGTGGGACCGAAATGCAACTCGGTAGGACCGATATGGTTAGGGTTAGGGCATAACGTAATCTCGGTGAGACCAATTACACAAACTCGGTGAGACCGATTTTGGTAATTAGCTAACCAGAGAGTTGGTCAGGCAAACTCGGTTGGACCGATTACTCAAACTTGGTGGGACCGATTTTGATAATGAGTCAACCAGAAAGTTTGCATTGTAATCTCGGTAGTACCGATTGCTCAAACTCGGTGAGACCGATTTTGATAATGAACATACACAGAGAGATTACAATCCCATCTCGGTGAGACCGATTTGCCTAGGGTTTGTGGCGTGGCTAAGACATCCAAACTCGGTGGCGCCGGATAGGAAGAATCAGTGGGGAAGTTTGACTTTAGGTTTTAGGACATATGTGGAAGTGGGAAATTAGTTGAGGGTATTTGGAGCATATCACTAAGCACTTGAAGCAAGAGGCTCATTAAGCAACACCTCATCCCTCCTTGATAGTATTGGCTTTTCCTATAGACTCAATGTGATCTTGGATCACTAAAATGTAAAATGAAGAGTCTTGAGCTTGAAGCTTGAGCCAATCCTTTGTCCTTAGCATCTTGAAGGAGTTCCCACATCCTTTAGTCCATGCCACTCCATTGTTGAACTTATCTGAAACATACTAGATAAAAGTGTTAGTCCAACAAGAGATATGTTGACATTAATTACCAAAACCACCTAGGGAGCACTTGTGCTTTCACCTTGTCAAGTTTTTGTAGTTCAAAATGGAACAGTCAAAGAAAGAGTTCTTTCCTGTGTTGCAAAGGTGTGAAATTGAGTAAGACTCAAATCCCGACCACGGCAGAAAATAGAAAAGAGAATGTAAGTCATTCCCTATGCCTCAATCATAGGTTCTATAAAGTATGCTATGCTATGTACCAGACCTATTGTATACCTTGCTCTGTATTTGGCAATGGAGTACAATAGTGATCTAGGAGTAGATCACTGGACATTGGTCAAGAATATTCTTAGTAAGGACTAAGGAAATATTTCTCGATTATGGAGGTGATAAAAGAGCCCGTCGTAAAGAGTTACATCAGTGCAAGCTTTCACACCGATCCAGATGACTCTAAGTCTCAATCTGGATACATATTGAAAGTGGGAGCAATTAGCTAGAGTAGCTCCGCAAGAGCATTGTAGACATAGAATATTTGTAAAATACATACGGCTCTGAATATGATGTACCCGCTGACAAAGCTTCTCTCACGAGCAAAACATGATCACACCTTAGTACTCTTTGGGTGTTAATCACATAGCGATGTGAACTAGATTATTGACTCTTGTAAACCCTTTGGGTGTTGGTCACATGACGATGTGAACTATGGGTGTTAATCATATACATATATGAATATTGGTGTTAAATCACATGGCAATGTGAACTAGATTATTGACTCTAGTGCAAGTGGGAGACTGAAGGAAATATGCCCTAGAGGCAATAACAAAGTTATTATTTATTTCCTTATTTCATGATAAATGTTTATTATTCATGCTAGAATTGTATTAACCGGAGACATAATACATGTGTGAATACATAGACAAACATAGTGCCACTAGTATGCCTCTACTTGACTAGCTTGTTGATCAAACATGGTTGTGTTTCCTAGCCATATACATGAGTTGTCATTTGATTAACAAGATCACATCATTAGAAGAATGATGTGATTGACTTGACCCATTCCGTTAGCTTAGCACTTGATCGTTTAGTATGTTGCTATTGCTTTCTTCATGACTTATACATGTTCCTACAACTATGAGATTATGCAACTCCTGCTTACGGAGGAACACTTTGTGTGCTACCAAACGTCACAACGAATCGGGTGATTATAAAGGAGCTCTACAGGTGTCTCCAAAGGTACATGTTGAGTTGGCGATTTCAAGATTAGGTTTTGTCATCCGATTGTCGAGATGTATCTCGGGCCCTCTCGGTAATGCACATCATTATAAGCCTTGCAAGCAATGTGACTAATGAGTTAGTTATGGATGATGCATTACATAACGAGTAAAGAGACTTGCCGTAACGAGATTGAACTAGGTATTGAGATACCGACGATCGAATCTCGGGCAAGTAACATACCGATGACAAAGGGAACAACGTATGTTGTTATGCGGTTTGACCGATAAAGATCTCCGTAGAATATGTGGGAGACAATATGAGCATCCAGGTTCCGCTATTGGTTATTGACCGGAGATGTGTCTCGGTCATGTCTACATTGTTGTCGAACCCGTAGAGTCCGCACGCTTAAGGTTTCGATGACAGTTATATTATGAGTTTATGAGTTTTGATGTACCGAAGTTTGTTCGGAGTCCCGGATATGATCACGGACATGACGAGGAGTCTCTAAATGGTCGAGACATAAAGATTGATATATTGGACGACTATATTCGGACACCGGAAGTGTTCCGGGTGGTTTCGGAGAAAACCGGAGTGCCGGAGGGTTACCGGAACCCCCCCCCCCCCGGGAGAAGTAATGGGCCTTATGGGCCTTAGTGGAGAGAGAGAGGGGAAGCCAGGGTGGGCCGCGCGCCCCCTCCCCCACTGGTCCGAATTGGACTAGGAGAGGGGGGCGGCGCCCCCCTTTCCCTCTCCCTCTCCCCCTTCCTTTCCTCCACCTAGTAGGAGTAGGAAAGAGGGGAGTCCTACTCCTACTAGGAGGAGGACTCCTCCCCCTTGGCGCGCCCTCCTCTTGGCCGGCCGCCTCCCCCCTTGCTCCTTTATATACGGGGGCAGGGGGCACCTCTAGACACAACAACAATTGATCTCTTGATCTCTTAGCCGTGTGCGGTGCCCCCCTCCACCATAGTCCTCCTCGATAATATTGTAGCGGTGCTTAGGCGAAGCCCTGCGATGGTAGAACATCAAGATCGTCACCACGCCGTCATGCTGACGGAACTCTCTCTCAACACTCGGCTGGATCGGAGTACGAGGGACGTCATCGAGCTGAACGTGTGCTAGAACTCGGAGGTGCCGTAGTTTCGGTGCTTGATCGGTCGAGCCGTGAAGACATACGACTACATCAATCGTGTTGTTATAACGCTTCCGCTTTCGGTCTACGAGGGTACGTGGACAACACTCTCCCCTCTCGTTGCTATGCATCACCATGATCTTGCGTGTGCGTAGGAAAATTTTGAAATTACTACGTTCCCCAACACCGGCAGGAACGCGTGGATCCGCGCGATCTCCGCACGCCGCCCCGCCCCGGTGGGTGGTGGTGGCACCGGCACGCCGCCGGCGCTGATCCGCCACGCCCCCGGCACCCGCATGTCCGGCGGGACCGGGTACTCGGCCTCGAAGAGGAGGCGAGCCTCGCCCTCGTGCAGATGGCGGCGCCCGAAACCATTCGCCGCCGCGTTGTCGCCTAGGAAGCGCTCGGCCATCCTTCTGATGAGCTGGAGACGGCGAGAGAGAGGAGGAAGGGGAAGAAGTGGGCGCGTCGGCGGTGTAGTGTGTGTGTGCGTATCTTCGGCGCGCTGGTTCTCGGCTTTATATAGGCGGAGGCGCCGCTCGGTAGGCTTGGCCAGCGCGTTACGCCTGGCGGGCGAGGGGACGCGCATCGCTCGGACTTAACTGCGCCGCCCGTGAGGCATCAATGGAGGCTGACCAGCGCGGCAGCGAGCGCAGCTTTGGCATTGATTCGCCGCGGGAAACAAGGCGATGAGGACGACGAAGAGGCGAGAAGAGAGTCGAGTCGCTGACGCGGCTGGCCCACGGTGCTTTCGCGCCAAAAAATATTCTCCCGGCGCTCACGAGCGCCCCCAGCGCGCCGGGTTCGGGTTGGGTCCGCCGGCGCCAATTTCGGCCCGAGCCGGCGAAAAATGGGCCCCTGGGGGCGCGACTGGGCCGATTTTTTGGCGCTGACGGCCGA
This sequence comes from Aegilops longissima, assembly GCA_021605205.1. Lineage (NCBI taxonomy): Eukaryota > Viridiplantae > Streptophyta > Magnoliopsida > Poales > Poaceae > Aegilops > Aegilops longissima. The sequence goes on along the minus strand of CM038676.1, from coordinate 140,275,878 downwards.
AAAGTCGCCTGGGGGGCCTTGTTGGGGGCGCGGCTGCAGATGCTCTTACTTCTCAAAGGTTGGTTTTATGCAAGCAACGACACCTTGGCCCGCTTCCGCTCATATGGAGACAATAATTGCAAGGCGTGAAGTTTTGAGTGTTGGTTTGATTAAACGAGTGGAAGATGGCTCCACAATCTCGAACTTGAACGACAAGTTGATCTCGGGGACTATGCGGGCATCTCCTATGCTACGACTAGCTATTTGTCCAATCCAATGGGTCGCGAGTTGATTGGTGAGACCAACTCGACATGGTTTATTGAGCTTTTTTGTGACATGTTCTTACCACTAGATGTTGATGCCATAGTCAACATTCCTTTTTCATACCGGTGGTGGAGATGAATTTTTAGCTTGGGATCATGAAAAATCGGGCAATTACTCTGTAAAATCAGCGTACTGTGCCGATGTAGGGCAAACCTTATAGGTGGACCGATCTTCACGAATTGAAAGTGGATTTGAGGAATAACACCGAGGAAATCAAAAGGGAACGCGGGGAAAGTACATAAATCAACAGATATAGATGCAATAAAAGATACACATAGCGATATTCCTGATCCAAATCATCCACAAGTGAGAGATGGAACAAGATAGGTTCTTCCCCAAAGTCCTAAGACAATGAGAACTTGATATTCCTACATGAATATTCACCCGTAGGTGGCCTTGGTGCTCCTCGGAGCCTTCTCCCTCGGGAGATCTTGTTCTCCATGAGGCGCCATCTCCAATGGAGGAATCTTGCTAGGGGGGGGGGATGAGAAAAATTCTCGGGTCTCTATATTTTGGCAGCCCTACATCTGAGGGGGAGAGGTATATGTAGGTTCACCAACCAAGGGGCACGGGAGGGGTGAAAGAGTGGATACATGGGCCATGGGCCTGTTGGGGAACGTTGCAGAAAATAAAAAAAAATTCTACGGTTTCACCAAGATCTATCTATGAGTTCATCTAGCAACGAGAGAGAGGAGTGCATCTACATACCCTTCTAGACCGCGAGCGGAAGCGTTCAAGAGAACGGGGTTGAGGGAGTCGTACTCGTCGTGATCCAAATCACCAATGGTCCTAGTGCTGAACGGACAGCACCTCCGCGTTCAACACACGTACGGTTGAGGAAGACGTCTCCTCCTTCTTGATCCAGCAAGGGGGGAGGAGAGGTTGACGGAGATCCAGCAGCACGACGGCGTGGTGGTGGATGCAGCAGGGATCCCGACAGGGCTTCGCCAAGCGTCTGCGGGAGGGAGAGGTGTAGCAAGGGGGAAGGGAGGCGCCAAGTGCAAGGGTGCGGCTGCCCTCCCTCCCCCCTCTATATAGGGTCCCTCAGGGCCCGCCCCTAGGAGATGGGATCTCCTAGGGGCGGCGACAAGGGGTGCCTTGCTCCCCAAGGCAAGTGGAGGCGCCCCCTCCCCTAGGGTTCCCAACCCTAGGCGCAGGGGGGGCCCAAGGTGGGGCGCACCATCCCACCAGGGGCTGGTTCCCCTCCCACTTCAGCCCACGGGGCCCTTCGGGATAGGTGGCCCCACCCGGTGGACCCCCGGGACCCTTCCGGTGGTCCCGGTACAATACCGTGACCCCAAACTTGATGGCCAAACTGCACTTCCTATATATAATTCTTCACCTCCGGACCATTCCGAACTCCTCGTGACGCCCGTGATCTCATCCAGACTCAACAACTTTCGGTTACTGCATACTCATATCTCTACAACCCTAGCGCCACCGAACCTTATGTGTAGACCCTACGGGTTCGGGAGACATGCAGACATGACCGAGACGCCTCACCGGTCAATAACCAACAGCGGGATCTGGATACCCATGTTGGCTCCCACATGCTCCTCGATGATCTCATCGGATGAACCACGATGTCGAGGATTCAAGCAACCCCGTATACAATTCCCTTTGTCAATCGGTATGTTACTTGCCCGAGACTCGATCGTCGGTATCCGAATACCTCGTTTATTCTCGTTACCGGCAAGTCACTTTACTCGTACCGTAATGCATGATCCCGTGACCAGACACTTGGTCACATTGAGCTCATTATGATGATGCATTACCGAGTGGGCCCAGAGATACCTCTCCGTCATACGGAGTGACAAATCCCATCCTCGATTCGTACCAACCCAATGACACTTTCGGAGATACCCGTAGTGTACCTTTATAGTCACCCGATTACGCCAGGACGCTTGGCACACCCAAAGCACTCCTACGGTATCCGGAGTTGCACAATCTCATGGTCTAAGGAAATGATACTTGACACTTGGAAAAGCTCTAGCTAAACGAACTACACGATCTTTGAGCTATGCTTAGGATTGTCTTGTCCATCACATCATTCTCCTAATGATGTGATCCCGTTATCAATGACATCCAATGTCCATAGTCGAAACCATGACTATCTGCTGATCAACGAGCTAGTCAACTAGAGGCTTACTAGGGACATGTTGTGGTCTATGTATTCACACGTGTATTACGATTTCCGGATAACACAGCTTATAGCATGAATAATGATCATTATCATGAACAAAGAAATATAATAATAACCATTTTATTATTGCCTCTAGGGCATATTTCCAACAGTCTCCCACTTGCACTAGAGTCAATATTCTAGTTACATTGTGATGAATCGAACACCCATAGCGTTCTGGTGTTGATCATGTTTTGCTCTAGGGAGAGGTTTAGTCAACGGATCTGCTACATTCAGATCCGTATGTACTTTACAAATATCTATGTCTCCATCTTGAACATTTTCACGTATGGAGTTGAAGCGACGCTTGATGTGCCTAGTCTTCTTGTGAAACCTGGGCTCCTTCACAAGTGCAATAGCTCCAGTGTTGTCACAGAAGAGTGCGATCGGCCCCGACGCATTGGGTATGACTCCTAGGTCGGAGATGAACTCCTTCACCAATATTGCTTCATGCGCTACCTCCGAGGCTGCCATGTACTCTGCTTCACATGTAGATCCCGCCACGACGCTTTGCTTGCAACTGCCCCACCGTTCAAAATATACACGTATCCGGTCTGTGACTTAGAGTCATCCAGATCTGTGTCAAAGCTAGCGTCGACGTAACCCTTTACGACGAGCTCTTCATCACCTCCATAAACGAGAAACATATCCTTAGTCCTTTTCAGGTACTTTAGGATGTTCTTGACCGCTGTCCAGTCTTCCTTGCCGGGATTACTTTGGTACCTTCCTACCAAACTTACGGCAAGGTTTACATCAGTCCGGTACACAAGATGGCATACATAATAGACCTTATGGCTGAGGCATAGGGATGACACTCATCTCTTCTTTATCTTCTGCGTGGTCGGGCATTGAGCCGAGCTCAATCTCACACCTTGCAACACAGCAAGAACCCTTTCTTGGACTGATCCATATTGAACTTCTTCAATATCTTATCAAGGTATGTGCTTTGTGAAAGACCTATGAGGCGCCTCGATCTATCCCTATAGATCTTGATGCCTAATATGTAAGCAACTTCTCCAAGGTCCTTCATTGAAAAACACTTATTCAAGTAGGCCTTAATGATGTCCAAAAGTTCTATATCATTTCCCATCAAAAGTATGTCATCTACATATAATATGAGAAATGCTCAGAGCTCCCACTCACTTTCTTGTAAACGCAGCTTCTCCATAAGTCTCAAGATAAACCCAAACGCTTTGATCATCTCATCAAAGCGAATATTCCAACTCCGAGATGCTTGCACCAGCCCATAAATGGATCGTTGGAGCTTGCATACCTTGTTAGCATTCTCGTGGTCGACAAAACCTTCCGCTGCATCATATACAGTTCTTCCTTAAGATGGCCGTTAAGGAATGCCGTTTTGACGTCCATTTGCCATATCTCATAATCATAGTATGCGGCAATTGCTAACATGATTCGGACGGACTTCAGCTTCGCTACGGGAGAGAAAGTCTCATCGTAGTCAATCCCTTGAACTTGTCGATAACCCTTAGCGACAAGTCGAGCTTTATATATGGTAACATTACCATCCGCGTCCGTCTTCTTCTTAAAGATCCATTTGTTTTCTATTGATCGCCGATCATCGGGCAAGTCTGTCAAAGCCCATACTTTGTTTTCATACATGGATCCTATCTCGGATTGCATTGCTTCAAGCCATTTGTTAGAATCTGGGCCCGCCATCGCTTCTTCATAGTTCGAAGGTTCACCGTTGTCTAACAACATGATATCCAAGATAGGGTTGCCGTACCACTCTGGTGCGGAACGTGTCCTTATGGACCTTCGAAGTTCAGTAGGAGCTTGATCCGAAGTATCTTGATCATCATCATTAACCTCCTCTCTTTTGGTGTGCAGCACCACAGAACATCTTCCCGAGTTGCGCTACTTACCGCTTCAAGAGGCAATACTTCATCAAGCTCTACTTTCCTCCCACTTAATTCTTTCGAGAGAAACTCTTTCTCCGTAAAGGACCCGTTTGGCAACAAAGATCTTGCCTTCGGATCTTAAGTAGAAGGTATACCCAATGGTTTCCTTAGGGTATCCTATGAAGACGCATTTTTCCGACTTAGGTTCGAGCTTTTCAGGTTGAAGTTTCTTGACATAAGCATCGCATCCCCAAACTTTTAGAAACGACATCTTAGGTTTCTTGCCAAACCATAATTCATACGGTGTCGTCTCAACGGATTTAGACGGTGCCCTATTTAAAGTGAATGTAGCTGTCTCTAGAGCGTATCCCCAAAATGATAGCGGTAAATCGGTAAGAGACATCATAGATCGCACCATATCCAATAAAGTGCGACACGACGCTCGGACACACCGTTACCGAGGTGTTCCAGTGGCATGAGTTGTGAAACGATTCCACATTTCCTTAAGTGCATACCAAATTCGTGACTTAGATATTCTCCCCCACGATCTGATCGTAAGAACTTTATCTTTCGGTCACGTTGATTTTCTACCTCATTCTGAAATTCCTTGAACTTTTCAAAGGTCTCAGACTTGTGTTTCATCAAGTAGACATACCCATATCTACTAAAGTCGCGGAGAGTGAGAACATAACGATATCCTCCATGAGCCTCAACGCCATTGGACCGCACACATCAAGATGTATGATTTCCAATAAGTTGGTTGCTCGCCCATTGTTCCGAGAACGGAGTCTTGGTCATTTTGCCCATGAGGCATGGTTCGCATGTGTCAAATGATTCATAATCGAGAGACTCTAAAAGTCCATCAAGATGGAGCTTCTTCATGCGCTTGACACCAATGTGACCAAGGCGGCGAAGTGCCACAAGTATGTGGGACTATCGTTATCAACTTTACATCTTTTGGTATTCACACTATGAATATGTGTAACATCACGTTGAGATTCATTAAGAATAAACCATTGACCATCGTGGCATGACCATAAAACATATCTCTCATATAAATAGAACAACCATTATTCTCAGATTTAAATGAGTAGCCATCTCAGATTAAACGAGATCCAGATACAATGTTCATGCTCAAAGCTGGTACTAAATAACAATTATTGAGGTTTAAAACTAATCTCGTAGGTAAATGTAGAGGTAGCGTGTCGACGGCGATCACATCGACCTTGGAACCATTCCCGACGCCGCATCGTCACCTCGCCCTTCGCCAGCCTCCGCTTATTCCGCAGCTCCTTCTTTGAGTTACAATTATGAGCAACCGTGACGGTATCAAATACCTGTGAGCTACTACGAGCACTCGGTAAGGTACACATCAATTACATGTATATCAAATATACCTTTGGTTTTGCCGGCCTTCTTGTCCGCTAAGTACTTGGGGCAGTTCCGCTTCAAAGGACTACTTCCTTGCAATAAAAGCACTCAGGCCTCGTGCTTGGGTCCATTGTTTGACTTCTTCCCAGAATCGGCTTACCGGGCGTGGCAACTCCCTTGCCGCCCTTCTTGAAGTTCTTCTTACCCTTGCCTTTCTTGAACTTAGTGGTTTTATTCACCATCAACACTTGATGTTCCTTTTGGTCTCTACCTCCGCTGATTTCAGCATTGAATATACCTCGTGAATGGTCTTTTCCATCCCCGCATATTGAAGTTCATCACAAAGCCCTTGTAGCTCGGTGGAAGCGATCAAGGATTCTGTCAATGACCGCGGCATCCGGAGATTAACTCCCAAATGAGTCAAGCGGTTGTGCAACCCATATCTTGAGTATGTGCTCACCGACGTAACTATTTTCCTCCATCTTACAAATGAAGAACTTGTCGGAGACTTCATATCTCTCGACCCGGCATGAGCTTGGAAAACCATTTTCAGCTCTTCAACATCTCATATGCTCCGTGTTGCTCAAAACGCTTTTGGAGCCCCGGTTCTAAGTCAGTAAAGCATGCCGCACCGAACGAGGGAGTAATCATCAAGACGAGACTGCCAAGCATTCATAACGCCTTGGTTCTCGTGGATTGGTGCTTCACCTAGCGGTGCTTCTAGGACATAATCTTTCTTGGTAGCTATGAGGATGATCTCGTGTTCGGACCCATCCGATAGTTGCTGCCATCATCTTTCAGCTTGGTTTTCTAGGAACGCGTTGAAGTTGAGGGTAACGTGGGCCATTTGATCTACAAGACATATTGTAAAGATTTTAGACTAAGTTCATGATAATTAAGTTCATCTAATCAAATTATTTAATGAACTCCCACTCAAATTAGACATCCCTTTAGTCATCTATAAGTGAAACATGATCCGAGTCAACTAGGCCGTGTCCGATCATCACGTGAGACGGACTAGTCGACGTCGGTGAACATCTCCATGTTGATCGTATCTTCTATACGACTCATGCTCGACCTTTCGGTCTTTCGTGTTCCGAGGCCATGTCTGTACATGCTAGGCTTGTCAAGTCAACCTAAGTGTATTGCGTGTGTAAATCTGGCTTACACCCGTTGTATTTGAACGTTAGGATCTATCACACCCGATCATCACGTGGTGCTTCGAAACAACGAACCTTCGCAACGGTGCACAGTTAGGGGGAACACATTCTTGAAATTATTGTGAGGGATCATATTATTTACTACCGTCGTTCTAAGTAAACAAGATGCGAAAACATGATAAACATCACATGCAATCAAATAGTAGTGACATGATATGGCCAATATCATATAGCTCCTTTGATCCCCATCTTCGGGGCTCCATGATCATCTTTGTCACCGGCTTGACACCATGATCTCCATCATCGTGTCTCCATGAAGTTGCTCGCCAACTATTACTTCTACTACTATAGCTAACGGTTTAGCAATAAAGTAAAGTAATTACATGGCGTTGAATCAATGACACGCAGGTCATACAATAATTAAGACAACTCCTATGGCTCTCGCCGGTTGTCATACTCATCGACATGCAAGTCGTGATTCCTATTACAAGAACATGATCTCATACATCACATATATATCATTCATCATTCATCACAACTTTTGGCCATATCATCAAGGAAATATGCCCTAGAGGCAATAATAAAGTTATTATTTATTTCCTTATATCATGATAAATGTTTATTATTCATGCTAGAATTGTATTAACCGGAAACATAATACATGTGTGAATATATAGACAAAACAGATGTCACTAGTATGCCTCTATTTGACTAGCTTGTTAATCAAAGATGGTTATGTTTCCTAACCATGAACAAGGAGTTGTTATTTGATTAACAAGGTCACATCATTAGTTGAATGATCTGATTGACATGACCCATTCCGATTAGCTTAACACTTGATCGCTTAGTATGTTAATGCTTTCTTCATGACCCATACATGTTCCTGTAACTATGAGATTATGCAACTCCGCTTACCGGAGGAACACTTTGGTACTACCAAACGTCACAACGAATCGGGTGATTATAAAGGAGTACTACAGGTGTCTCCAAAGGTACTTGTTGGGTTGGCGATTTCGAGATTAGGTTTTGTCATCCGATTGTCGGAGAGGTATCTCTGTGCCTTCTCGGTAATGCACATCACTTAAGCCTTGCAAGCATTACAACTAATGAGTTAGTTGTGAGATGATGTATTACGGAACGAGTAAAGAGATTTACCGTAACGAGATTGAACTAGGTATTGATACCGACGATCGAATCTCGGGTAAGTAACATACCGATGACAAAGGGAACAACGATGTCGTTATGCGGTTTGACCGATAAAGATCTTCAGAGAATATGTAGGAACCAATATGGGCATCCAGGTTCCGCTATTGGTTATTGACCGAGAATGGTTCTAGGTCATGTCTACATAGTTCTCGAACCCGTAGGGTCCGCACGCTTAACGCTTCGATGACAGCTCATAATGAGTTTATAAGTATTGATGCACCAAGGTTGTTCGAGTCCCGGATGTGATCACGGACATGACGAGGAGTCTCAAATGGTCGAGACATAAAGATTGATATATTGGAAGCCTATGTTTGACTTCGAATGGTTCCGAGTGAAAACAGGATGTTACCGAACACCGGGGTTACCGAACCCCGGGGGTATATGGGCCTTCATGGGCCTCAAGGAGAAGGAGAAGGGCCGGCCAGGTGGGCTGCGCGCCTCTCCCCTTCCAGTCCGAATAGGACAGGAGAAGGGGCGCGCCCCTTCCCTCTTTTCCCTCCCCAATCCTACTCCAACTAGGAGAGGGGGAGTCCTACTCCGTGGGAGTAGGACTCTCCTTGCGCGCCCCCCTTGGGCCGCCACCTCCCCTTGTCTCCTTTATATACGGGGCAGGGCACCCCAATACACACAAGTTGATCTACGGATCTTCCTTAGCTGTGCGGTGCCCCTTCCACCATATTCCACTTCGTCATATCGTCACGGAGCTTAGGCGAAGCCTGCGCGGAGAAGTCATATCGTCGCGAGCTTAGGCGAAGCCCTGCGCCGGTGGAGCATCAACATCGCCACCACGCCGTCGTCTTGACGGAACTCATCCCCGACACTTTGCTGGATCGAGTCCGGGATCGCCATCGAGCTGAACGTGTGCGTAACTCGGAGGTGCCGTGACGCTCGGTGCTTGGATCGGTCGGATCGTGGAGACGTCGACTACATCAACCGCGTTGTTATAACGCTTCGCTTTCGGTCTCACGAGGGTACGTGGACGGACACTCTCCCTCTCGTTGCTATGCCATCACCATGGTCTTGCGTGATCGTAGGAAATTTTTGAAATTACTACGCTCCCCAACAAAGGGTATCGAGCCTGGTTTTATGCGTTGATGTCATGTGCACGAGTAGAACACAAGTGAGTTGTGGACGATACAAGTCATACTGCCTACCAGCATGTCATACTTTGGTTCAGCGGTATTGTGAGATGAAGCGCCCGGACCGACATTACGCAGACGCTTACGCGAGACTGGTTTCACCGCCCGAGCACTCGTTGCTTAAAGGTGACCGGCGGTGTCTGCTCTCTCACTTTAGTTGAATCGAGTGTGGCTACGCCCGTCCTTGAGAAGGTTAAACGGAGTCTATTTGACGAAGTATCGCTGTGGTTTTGATGCGTAGGTAAGAACGGTTCTTGCTCAGCCCGTAGCAGCCACGTAAAACTTGCAACAACAAAGTAGAAGACGCCTAACTTGTTTTTGCAGGCATGTTGTGATGTGATATGGTCAAGACATGATGCTATACTTTATTGTATGAGATGATCATGTTTTGTAACCGAAGTTATCGGCAATCGGCAGGAGCCATATGGTTGTCGCTTATTGTATGAAATGCAACGCCATGTAATTGCTTTACTTTATCACTAAGGAGTAGCGATAGTCGAGAAGCAATAGTTGGCGAGACGACAACGATGCTACGATGGAGATCAAGGTGTCGCGCCGGTGACGATGGTGATCATGACGGTGCTTGGCGATGGAGATCACAAGCACAAGATGATGATGACCATATCATATCACTTATATTGATTGCATGTGATGTTTATCCTTTATGCATCTTATCTTGCTTTGTTTGACGGTAGCATTATAAGATGATCTCTCACTAAAATTATCAAGAAGTGTTCTCCTGAGTATGCACCGCTGCCAAAGTTCGTAGTACCCGCACACCACGTGATGATCGGGTGTGATAAGTTCTACGTCCATCTACAACGGTGCAAAACAGTTGCACACGCTGAATACTCAAAGTTAAACTTGACGAGCCTAGCATATAACAGATATGGCCTCGAACACGGAGACCGAAGGTCGAACGTGAATCATATAGTAGATATGATCAACATAGTGATGTTCACCATTGAAACTACTCCGCCTCACGTGATGATCGGACATGGTTTAGTTGATTTGGATCACGTGATCACTTAGATGACTAGAGAGATGTCTGCCTAAGTGGGAGTTTTTAATATGATTAATTGAACTTAAATTTATCATGAACTTAGTACCGATAGTATTTTGCTTGTCTATGTTTGATGTAGATAGATGGCTCGTCTGTTGTTCCGTTGAATTTTAATGCGTTCCTTGAGAAAGCAAAGTTGAAAGATGATGGTAGCAATTACACGGACTGGGTCCGAATTTGAGGATTATCCTCATTGCTGCACGTAAAAATTACGCCCCGAAGCACCGCTGGGTGACAGTTCGCTGCAGATGCCGAGCCGTGGTTATGAACGTCCGCAAAGCAGAGCTGATGACTACTCTATAGTTCAGGTGCCATGCTTTACGGCTTAGAACCGGTCTTCAACGACGCTTTGAACGCTATGGAGCATATGAGATGTTCCAGAGTTGAAGTTAATATTTCAAGCAAATGCCCGGATTGAGAGATATGAAGTCTCCAATAAGTTCTATAGCTGCAAGATGGAGGAGAATAGTTCACAAGGAGCACATACTCAAAATGTCCGGTATAACAATCACTTAATTCAGCCGGGAGTTAATCTTCCGGATGATAGTGTCATTGATGAATTCTCCAATCATCGCCACCAAGCTACAAGAGCTTCGTGATGAACTATAATATGCAAGGGATGACTAAGACAATTCCTCGAGCTCTTCGCGATGCTAAAAGCCATGGAGGTAGAAATCAAGAAAGAGCATCAAGTGTTGATGGTCAACAAGACCACTAGTTTCAAGAAAAAGGGCAAAGGGAAGAAGAAGGAAACTTCAAAAGAACAGCAAGAAAGTTGCTGATCAAGAGAAGAAACCCAAGTCTGGACCTAAGCCCTAAAATCGAGTGTTTTACCGCAAGCGCACCGGACATCGAAGCGGAACTGCCCCAAGTATTTGGCGGATAAAAGGATGGCAAGGTGAACAAAGGTATATGTGATATACATGTTATTGATGTGTACCTTACTAGAGCTCGTAGTAGCACTGGTATTTGATACTGGTTCTGCTAATATTTGCAACTCAAACAGGACTACGGAATAGACGAGCATTGGCAAAGGACGAGGTGACGATGCGCTGTGGGAAATGGTTCCAAAGTCAATGTGATCGCGGTCGGCACGCTACCTCTACATCTACCTTCGGATTAGTTTTAGACCTAAATAATTGTTATTTGGTGCCGCGTTGAGCATGAACATTATATCTGGATCTTGTTTAATGCGAGACGGTTATTCATTTAAATCGAGAATAATGGTTGTTCTATTTATATGAGTAATATCTTTTATGGTCATGCACCCTTGAAGAATGGTCTATTCTTGTTGAATCTCGACAGAGTGATACACATATTCATAATGTTGAAGCCAAAAGATGCAGAGTTGATAATGATAGTGCAACTTATTTGTGGCAATCGCCGCTTAGGTCATATCGTGTAAAACGATGAAGAAACTCCATACCGATGGGCTTCGAATCACTTGATTATGAATCACTTGGTACTTGCGAACCGTGCCTCATGGGCAAGATGACTAAAACGCCGCTTCTCCTAACTATGGAGCGAGCAACTGATTTGTTGGAAATCATACATACCGATGTTTGTGGTCCAATGAATGTTGAGGCACGCCAAGGTATCGTTATTTTCTCACCTTCACAGATGATTTAAGCAGATATGGGTATATCTACTTAATGAAACACAAATCTGAAACATTTGAAAAGTTCAAAGAATTTCAGAGTGAAGTGGAAAATCATCGTAACAAGAAAATAAAGTTTCTACGATCTGATCGTGGAGGAGAATATTTGAGTTACGAGTTTGGTTTACATTTGAAACAATGTGGAATAGTTTCAAGAACTCACGCCACCCGAACACCACAGAGAAATGGTGTGTCCGAACGTCAGAATCGTATTTTACTAGATATGGTGCGATCTATGATGTCTATTTCGATTTACCGCTATCATTTTGGGGTTATGCTTTAGAGACGGCCGATTCACGTTGAATAGGACACCGCAAAAACTGCTGAGACGACGCCTTATGAACTGTGGTTTGGCAAGAAACCAAAGTTGTCGCTTTCTTAAAGTTTGGGGCTGCGATGCTTATGTAAAGAAACTTCAACCGATAAGCTCGAACCCAAATCGAAAAATGTGTCTTCATAGGATACCCAAAGGAGATGTTGGGTACACCTTCTATCACAGATCTGAAGGCAAGATTTTCGCTGCTAATTCGGGTCCTTTCTAGAGAAGGAGTTTCTCTCGAAAGAAGTGAGTGGGAGGAAAGTAGAACTTGATGAGATAATCAGATCTGCTCCTTATTGGAAAGTAGTTCATCACAAGAAATGGTTCCTGTGACAACTACACCAATTAGTGAGGAAACTAATGATGATGATCATGAAGCTTCAGATCAAGTTGCTATCGAACCTCGAGGTCAACCAGAGTAAAATACGCACTGAGTGGTACGGTAATCTTATTCGAAGTCATGTTACTTGACCATGGCGAACCTACAAACTATGAAGAAGCGATGGTGAGCCCAGATTCGCAAAATGGCTGGAAGCCATGAAATCTGAGATGGGATCCATGTATGAGAACAAAGTATGGACTTTGGTTGACTTGCCGATGATCGGCAAGCCATTGAAAATAAATGGATCTTTAAGAAGAAGACCGACGCCGATGGTAATGTAACTGTCTACAAAGCTCGACTTGTTGCAAAAGGTTTTCGACAAGTTCAAGGAGTTGACTACGATGAGACTTTCTCACCAGAAGCGATGCTTAAGTCTGTCCGAATCATGTTAGCAATTGCCGCATTTTATGATTATGAAATTTGGCAAATGGATGTAAAACTGCATTCTTGAATGGATTTCTAGAAGAAGAGTTGTATATGATGCAACCAGAAGGTTTTGTCGATCCAAAAGGTGCTAACAAAGTGTGCAAGCTCCAACGATCAATTTATGGTCCAGTGCAAGCCTCTCGAGTTGGAATAAACGCTTTGATAGTGTGATCAAAGCATATGGGTTTGTATGCACTTTTGGAGAAGCTTTGATTTACAAGAAAGTGAGTGGGAGCTCAGAGCATTTCTAATATTATATGTGGATGACATATTATTGATTGGAAATGATATAGAATTTCTGGATAGCATAAAAGGATACTTGAATAAAAGTTTTCAATGAAAGACCTCGTGAAGCTGCTTACATATTGGGCATCAAGATCTATAGAGATAGATCAAGACGCTTAATTGACTTTCACAAAGCACATACCTTGATAAAGTTTTGAAGAAGTTCAAAATGGATCGTGCAAAGAAAGGTTTTTACCAGACATAAGGTGTAAGATTGAGTCGACTCAATGCCCCACCACAGCAGAAGATAGAGAGAAAATGAAAGATGTTCCTATGCTTCAGCCATAGGCTCTATCATGTATGCAATGTGTGTACCGGACTGACGATGCTTAGCTGTAAGCTTGGCAGAAGGTACCAAAGTAATCCAGAGTGGATCATCGGACAGCGGTCAAGAACATCCCGAAATACCCGAAAAGGACTAAGGATATGTTTCTCGATATGGAGGTGACAAAGAGCTAGTCGTAAATGGTTACGCCGATGTAAGTTTTGACACCGATCCGGACGATTCTAAATCGCAAACCGGATACGTGTTTTTATTAAACGGTGGAGCTGTCATTGGTGCAGTTCTAAACAAAGCGCCGTGGCGGGATCTACATGTGAAGCGGAGTACATAGCTGCTTCGAAGCAGCGAATGAAGGAGTCTGGATGAAAGAGTTCATTTCCGATCTAGGTGTCATACCTAGTGCATCGGGACCGATGAAGATCTTCTGTGACAATATCGTGCAATTGCCTTGGCAAAGGAATCCAGATTTCACAAGAGGACCAAGCACATCAAGAGACGCTTCAATTCCATTCGGGACCAAGTCCAAGTGGGAGACATAGAGATTTGCAAAATACATACGGATCTGAATGTTGCGCACCCCGCTGACTAAGCCTCTTCCACGAGCAAAACATGATCAGCACCAAGACTCCATGGGTGTAAGGATCATTACTTTGTAATCTAGATTATTGACTCTAGTGCAAGTGGGAGATCAAGGAAATATGCCCTAGAGGCAATAATAAAGTTATTATTTATTTCCTTATATCATGATAAATGTTTATTATTCATGCTAGAATTGTATTAACCGGAAACATAATACATGTGTGAATATATAGACAAAACAAGATGTCACTAGTATGCCTCTATTTGACTAGCTTGTTAATCAAAGATGGTTATGTTTCCAAACCATGAACAAGGAGTTGTTATTTGATTAACAAGGTCACATCATTAGTTGAATGATCTGATTGACATGACCCATTCCGTTAGCTTAACACTTGATCGCTTAGTATGTTAATGCTTTCTTCATGACCCATACATGTTCCTAACTATGAGATTATGCAACTCCTGCTTACGGAGGAACACTTTGGTACTACCAAACGTCACAACGAATCGGGTGATTATAAAGGAGTACTACAGTGTGTCCAAAGGTACTTGTTGGGTTGGCGATTTCGAGATTAGGTTTTGTCACTCCGATTGTCGGAGAGGTATCTCTGTGCCTTCTCGGTAATGCACATCACTTAAGCCTTGCAAGCATTACAACTAATGAGTTAGTTGTGAGATGATGTATTACGGAACGAGTAAAGAGACTTACCGTAACGAGATTGAACTAGGTATTGATACCGACGATCGAATCTCGTAAGTAACATACCGATGACAAAGGGAACAACGATGTCGTTATGCGGTTTGACCGATAAAGATCTTCAGAGAATATGTAGGAACCAATATGGGCATCCAGGTTCCGCTATTGGTTATTGACCGAGAATGGTTCTAGGTCATGTCTACATAGTTCTCGAACCCGTAGGGTCCGCACGCTTAACGCTTCGATGATGCTCATAATGAGTTTATAAGTATTGATGCACCAAGGTTGTTCGAGTCCGGATGTGATCACGGACATGACGAGGAGTCTCAAATGGTCGAGACATAAAGATTGATATATTGGAAGCCTATGTTTGACTTCGAATGGTTCCGAGTGAAACAGGATGTTATTGAACACCGGGGTTACCGAACCCCGGGGGTATATGGGCCTTCATGGGCCTCAAGGAGAAGGAGAAGGGCCGGCCAGGTGGGCTGCGCCCCTCCCCTTCCAGTCCGAATAGGACAGGAGAAGGGGCGGCGCCTTCCCTCTTTCCCTCCCCAATCCTACTCCAACTAGGAGAGGGGGAGTCCTACTCCCTGGGAGTAGGACTCCTCCTTGCGCGCCTCCCTGGGCCGCCACCTCCCCTTGTCTCCTTTATATACGGGGCAGGGGCACCCCAATACACACAAGTTGATCTACGGATCTTTCCTTAGCCGCAGCGGTGCCCCTTCCACCATATTCCACTTCGTCATATCGTCATGAGCTTAGGCGAAGCCTCGCGCCGAGAAGTCATATCGTCATGAGCTTAGGCGAAGCCCTCGCGCCGGTGGAGCATCAACATCGCCACCACGCCGTCGGTTGACGGAACTCATCCTCGACACTTTGCTGGATCGGAGTCCGGGATCGCCATCGAGCTGAACGTGCGTAACTCGGAGGTGCCGTGACGCTCGGTGCTTGGATCGGTCGGATCGTGGAGACGCATTTACTACATCAACCGCGTTGTTATAACGCTCGCTTTCGGTCTCACGAGGGTACGTGGGCGGACACTCTCCCCTCTCGTTGCTATGCCATCACCATGGTCTTGCGTGATCGTAGGAAATTTTTTGAAATTACTACGTTCCCCAACAATCACATCACAATCACATGCTGCAAAAACAAGTTAGACGTCCTCTAATTGTTGTTGCATGTTTTACGTGGCTGCAATAGGGTTCTAGCAAGAACGTTTTCTTACCTACGTAAAAGCCAAAACGTGATTTGTCAACTTTTATTTACCCTTCATAAGGACCCTTTTCATCGAATCCGCTCCAACTAAAGTGGGAGAGACAGACACCCGCTAGCCACCTTATGCAACTAGTGCATGTCAGTCGGTGGAACCTGTCTCACGTAAGCGTACGTGTAAGGTTGGTCCAGGCCGCTTCATCCCACAATACCGCTAAAGAAAAATAAGACTAGTAGTGGCAAGAAAGTTGACAACATCTACGCCCACAACAAATTGTGTTCTACTCGTGCAAAGAGAACTACGATAGACCTAGCTCATGATGCCATCATTGGGGAACGCTGCAGTAAAACAAAAATTTCTACGGTTTCACCAAGATCTATCTATGAGTTCATCTAGCAACGAGAGAGAGAGTGCATCTACATACCCTTGTAGATCGCGAGCGGAAGCGCTCAAGAGAACGGGGTTGAGGAGTCGTACTGCCGTGATCCAAATCACCGACGCATCCTAGTGCTGAACGGACAGACATCCGCTGCTCAACACACGTGACGGTTGAGGAAGACGCTCCTCCTTCTTGATCCAGCAAGGGGAGGAGAGGTTGACGGAGATCCAGCAAGACGTCGGCGTGGTGGTGGATGCAGCAGGGATCCCAGCAGGCTTCATGCCAAGCTGCCCAAGGGAGGGAGAGGTGTAGCAAGGGGAAGGGAGGCGCCAAGCAAGGGTGCGGCTGCCCTCCCTCCCCTCTATATAGGGTCCCTGGGCGCCCGCCCTAGGAGATGGGATCTCCTAGGGGCGGCGGCCAGGGGTGCCTTGCCCCAAGGCAGTGACGCGCCTCCCCTAGGGTTCCCAACCCTAGGCGCAGGGGGCCCAAGGGGGCGCACCAGCCCACCAGGGGCTGTTTCTCCTACTTCAGCCCACGGGCCCTCCGGATAGGTGGCCCCACCCGATGGACTCCGGACCCTTCCGGTGGTCCCAGACAATACCGTGACCCCGAACTTTCCCGATGGTCAAACTGCACTTCCTATATATATTCTTCACCTCCGACCATTCCGAACTCCTCGTGACGTCCGGGATCTCATCCGGACTCAACAACTTTTGGGTTACTGCATACTCATATCTCTACAACCCTAGCGGCCACCGAACCTTATGTGTAGACCCTACGGGTTCGGAGACATGCGAGATGACCGAGACGCCTCTCGGTCAATAACCAACAGCGGGATCTGGATACCCATGTTGGCTCCCACATGCTCCTCGATGATCTCATCGGATGAACCACGATGTCGAGGATTCAAGCAACCCCGTATACAATTCCCTTTGTCAATCGGTGCGACTTGCCCGAGACTCGATCGTCGGTATCCCAATACCTCGCTTAATCTCGTTATCGCAAGTCACTTTACTCGCATCAGTAATGCATGATCCCGTGACTGCACACTTGGTCACATTGAGCTCATTATGATGATGCATTACCGAGTGGGCCCAGAGATACCTCTCCGTCATACGGAGTGACAAATCCCAGTCTCGATTCGTGCCAACCCAACAGACACTTTCGGAGATACCCGTAGTGTACCTTTATAGTCACCTAGTTACATTGTGATGTTTGGCACACCCAAAGCACTCCTACGGTATCCGGGAGTTTCACAATCTCATGGTCTAAGGAAATGATACTTGACACTTGGAAAAGCTCTAGCTAAATGAACTACACGATCTTTGAGCTATGCTTAGGATTGGGTCTTGTCCATCACATCATTCTCCTAATGATGTGATCCCGTTATCAATGACATCCAATGTCCATAGTCAGAAACCATGACTATCTGCTGATCAACGAGCTAGTCAACTAGAGGCTTACTAGGGACATGTTGTGGTCTATGTATTCACACGTGTATTACGATTTCCGGATAACACAGTTATAGCATGAATAATAGACTATTATCATGAACAAAGAAATATAATAATAACCATTTTATTATTGCCTCTAGGGAATATTTCCAACAGGGCCTCCAAGACTGTTCGCAGACAGTGCTATCGGACAGTCTGATCAAGGTGGACCGGACAACCTGATGACCGAACAGCCTGATGAAGGTGGATCAGACAGTCCGATGGTGCAACCTTCAGTGGTGCCTAAGTGTGGATCGAACAGTCTAGACCGCCCAACCGAATAGTTTGGTCCCCTCTACCGAACAGTCTGGTGGAAACAGAAGGTTAGGGTGTGGGTAGACGCTCACCAGGCTGTATGGTAGTGCAAAATTTGCACTCCTCCTTCCATTACTCCCTCTTCTTCTGGCATCGCTTCCCTCTTAGATGGTGTAGTTGTGCTCTCTTGCTTGAACTCCTCCTTGACACGTGTGATGCACCACTCAAACATATACATGCACAAGGTGTTGGAAATATGCCCTAGAGGCAATAATAAATTAGTTATTATTTTTATATTTCCTTGTTCATGATAATCGTTTATTATCCATGCTATAATTGTATTGATAGGAAACTCAGATACATGTGTGGGTACATAGACAACACCATGTCCCTAGTAAGCCTCTAGTTGACTAGCTTGTTGATCAATAGATGGTTACGGTTTCCCACCATGGACATTGGATGTCGTTGATAACAAGATCACATCATTAGGAGAATGATGTGATGGACAAGACCCAATCCTAAGCCTAGCACAAAGATCGTAGTTCAGATGCTAAAGCTTTTCTAATGTTAAGTATCATTTCCTTAGACCATGAGATTGTGCAACTCCTGGATACCGTAGGAATGCTTTGGTGTACCAAACGTCACAACGTAATCGGGTGGCTATAAAGGTGCACTACGGTATCTCCTAAAGTGTCTGCTTGGTTGGTACGAATCGAGATCGGATTTGTCACCCGTGACGGAGAGGTATCTCTGGGCCCACTCGGTAGGACATCATCATATCGTGCACAATGTGACCAAGGGGTTGATCACGGATGATGTGTTACGAACGAGTAAAGAGACTTGCCGTAACGAGATTGAACAAGGTATCGCATACCGACGATCGAATCTCGCAAGTACAATACCGCTAGACAAAGGGAATTGTATACGGATTGATCGAATCCTTGACATCGTGGTTCATCCGATGAGATCATCGTGGAACATGTGGAGCCAACATAGGTATCCATATCCCGCTGTTGGTTATTGACCGAGAACGCCTCGGTCATGTTCAAGATGGTTCCCGAACCCGTAGGGTCTACACACTTAAGGTTCGATGACGCTAGGGTTATAAAGGAAGTTTGTATGTGGTTACCGAATGTTGTTCGAGTCCCTGATGAGATCCCTGACGTCACGAGGAGTTCCGAATGGTCCGAGGTAAATATTTATATATGGGAAGTCCTGTTTTGGTCACCGGAAAAGTTTCGGGTGTTATCATTAACGTACCGGGACCACCGGGAGGGTACCGGGGGTCCACAAAGTGGGGCCACCGGTCCCAGAGGGCTGCATGGGCCAAGTATGGGAGGGGACCAGCCCCAGGTGGGCTAGTGCGCCCCCCACAAGGGCCCAGGGCGCCTAGGGTTTGGGGAGGGGGCGCCCCACCTTGCTTGGGGGGCAAGTTTCCCCCTCTTCCCCCCTTGGCCGCCACGCTAGATGGGTTTTGGGGCTGCCGCACCCCTTGGGGTGGGAACCCTAGAGGGGGCGCAGCCCCCTCCCTCTCCCCTATATATAGTTGAGGTATTTGGGGCTGCAAACATATGAGTTTTCACCTCTCCAGGCGCAGCCCTCCCTCTCTCCCTCCTCGTCTCTCGCGGTGCTTGGCGAAGCCCTGCTGGAATACCACGCTCCTCCATCACCACCATGCCGCCAGCTGCTGCTGGACGGAGTCTTCCCCAACCTCTCCTCTCTCCTTGCTGGATCAAGGCATGGGAGACATCACCGGATGCACGGTGTTGAACGCGGAGGTGCCGTCTGCTCGCACTAGGATCTCCGTGATTTGGATCACGACGAGTAATGACTCCTTCAACCCCGCTCACTTGAACGCTCCGCTTAGCAATCTACAAGGGTATGTAGATGCACTCTCCTTCCCTCGCTAGATTACTCCATAGATTGATCTTGGTGATGCGAGAAAATTTTGAATTTCTGCCACGCTCCCCAACAAGGGCATCATGAGCTAGGTTTATGCGTAGTTTCTATGCACGAGTAGAACACAAGTTGTTGTGGGCGTTGATTTTGTTCAATATGCTTACCGCTACTAGTCCAATCTTGATTCGGCGGCATTGTGGGATGAAGCGCCCGGACCGACCTTACACGTACACTTACGTGAGACAGTTCCACCGATCGACATGCACTTGTTGCATAAGGTGGCTAGCGGGTGCCGCCTCCCACTTTAGTCGGATCGGATTCGATGAAAAGGGTCCTTACGAAGGGTAAATAGCAATTGACATATCACGCTGTGGTTTTTATGTAGGTAAGAAACGTTTGCTAGAAACCCATAGCAGCCACGTAAAACATGCAAACAACAATTGGAGGACGTCTAACTTGTTTTTGCAGGGTATGCTATGTGATGTGATATGGCCAAAAGAATGTGATGAATGATATGTGATGTATGAGATTGATCATGTTCTTGTAATAGGAATCATGACTTGCATGTCGATGAGTATGACAACCGGCAGGAGCCATAGGAGTTGTCTTAATTTATTGTATGACCTGCGTGTCAATGAACAACGCCATGTAATTACTTTACTTTATTACTAAAACGTTAGCCATAGTAGTAGAAGTAATAGTAGGCGAGACAACTTCATGGAGACACGATGATGAAGATCATGGTGTCATGCCGGTGACGATGATGTACATGGAGCCCCGAAGATGGAGATCAAAAGGAGAAAAATGATATTGGCCATATCATGTCACTTTTTCATTGCATGTGATGTTTATCATGTTTATGCATCTTATTTGCTTAGAACAATGGTAGTAAATAAGATGATCCCTCATTAAAATTTCAAGAAAGTGTTCCCTCTAATTGTGCACCGCTATGAAAGTTCGTTGCTTCAAGCACCACGTGATGATCGGGTGTGATAGATTTTAACGCTCACATACAACGGGTGTAAGCCAGATTTACACACGCTAAACACTTAGGTTGACTTGACGAGCCTAGCATGTATGCATATGGCCTCGAACACAAGAGACCGAAAGGTCGAGCATGAGTCGATGGTAGATACGATCAACATGAAGATGTTCACCGATGATAACTAGTCCGTCTCACGTGATGATCGGACACGGCCTAGTTGACTCGGATCATGTAATCACTTAGATGACTAGAGGGATGTCTATCTGCGTGGGAGTTCATAAGATGAACTTAATTATCATGAACATAGTCAAAAAGGCTTTTGCAAATTATGTCATAGCTCGCGCTTTAGTTCTACTGTTTTAGATATGTTCCTAGAGGAAATTTAGTTGAAAGTTGATAGTAGAAATTATGCGGACTAGGTCCGTAAACTGAGGATTGTCCTCGTTGCTTCGTAGAAGGCTTATGTCCTTAATGCACCGCACAGTGTGCTGAACCTCGAACGTCGTCTGTGGATGTTGCGAACATCTGACATACACGTCTTGATAACTACGTGATAGTTCAGTAATGTTAAACGTTTTAGAGTTAAGGCACCGAAGATGATTTCGAAACATCGCGAAACATATGAGATGTTTCGAGGGCTGAAATTGGGATTTCAGGCTCGTGCCCACGTCAAGAGGTATAAGACCTCCGACGAGTTTCTTAGCCTGCAACTCTGTGTGAAAAGGCAGTGCCTAGGAGGCGCTTAGGCACGCCTAGGCGCTAGGCAATGGCCAAATGCCTCGCCTAGGGCATAAATGGAGGTCTAGGCAGGGCAAGCAAAGAATTGCCTACCCAAACAAGAAATCATGCCACATAACGCATCGATTTGCCAAACGGGTTATATTCCAAATGAAGAGACGGTAATTAATTTATTTATATGCCCTAAACTAATATCAACACTCATATAATAATCATAAATACACTACGAGTAAAAACTATTTTACCGCCTAGGCCACGCCTAGGGCGCTTAGGCACCGCCTAGGCACTAGGCGAAGGCCAACAGCCTCACTTACGCCTACCGCTTTTTCCAACCTTGGCCTGCAAACAAAGGGAGAAAAGCTCAATCGTTGAGCTTGTGCTCAGATTGTCTGAGTACAACAATCACTTGAATCAAGTGGGAGTTAATCTTCCAGATGAGATAGTGATGTTTCTCCAAAGTCATTGCCACCAAGCTGCTAGAGCTTCGTGATGAACTATAACATATCAGGGATAGATATGATCATCCTTGAGCGCGATGTTTGACACCGCGAAAGTAGAAATCAAGAAGGAGCATCAATTGTTGATGGTTAGTGAAACCGCTAGTTTCAAGAAGGGCAAGGGCAAGAAGGGATACTTCATGAAACGGCAAATCAGTTGTTGCCCAAAGAAGAAACCTGTGGTTGAACCCAAACCCAGACTAAGTGCTTCGTAATAAGGGGAACGGTCATCGAGCAGTAATTACCCTAGATACTTGGTAGATAAGAAGGCAGCAAAGTCGATGTAAGTATATTGATATACATTAATGTGTACTCTACTAGTACTCCTAGTAGCACCATGGTAATAGATACCGGTTCGGTTGCTAAGTGTTAGTAACTCGAAATAAAAGCTACGGAATAAACGGAGACTAGTTATAGGCGAGCTGACGATATGTGTTGGAAGTGTTTCCAAGCTTGATGTGATCAAGCATCGCACGCTCCCTCTACCATCAAGATTGGTGTTAAACCTAAATAATTGTTATTTGGTGTTTGCGTTGAGCATAGACATGATTGGATTATGTCTATCGCAATACGGTTATTCATTTGAGGAGAATAATGATTACTCTGTTTATTTGAATAATACTTTCAATGGTCTTGCACCTAAAATGAATGATTTATGGAATCTCAATCGTAGTGATACACATGTTCATGCCAAAAGATATAAGATAGTAATGATAGTACCACCTACTTGTGGCAATCGCCATGTAAGTCATATTGGTATAAACGCATGAAGAAGCTCCATGTTGATGGATCTTTGACTCACTGCTTTTGAAAAGTTTGAGACATGCTAACCATGTCTATTGGTGTATATGCATGAAGAAACTCCATGCAAATGGACCGCTTGGACTCACTTGATTTTGAATCACTTGAGACATGCAAATCATACCACATGGGCAAGATGACCTAAAGCCTCGCTTTTAGTAAAATGGAACAAGAAAGCAACTTGTTGGAAGTAATACATTTTGATGTGTGCGGTCCAATGAGTGCTGAGGCACGCAGTGGATATCGTTATGTTCTTACTTCACGGATGATTTGAGTAGATACTGAGTATATTTACTTGATGAAACACAAGTCTGAATTATTGAATGGTTCAAGTAATTTCAGAGTGAAGTTGAAGATCATCGTGACAAGAGGATAAAATGTCTATGATATGATCATAGAGATGAGTATCTGAGTTACGAGCTTTGGCACGCAGTTAAGACATTGTGGAAATTGTTTCACAATTAATACCGCCTGGAACACCATGGTGTGATGGAGTGT
>CM038676.1:139624706-139647206 GCA_021605205.1 Aegilops longissima | reverse complement strand
AGGGGAAAAACCCCAAAAAAAGGGGGAAGGGGAAATTTTAAAACCCTTTAATTTCCTTTTTGAAATTTTTTAAAAAAGGCCGGGGGGGGGTTAATTGGGTTTCCCCCAAAAATTTTTAAAAAAAAGGTTTTTGGGCCAAAATTTTTTTTTTTTGGATTTTTAGGGTTGGGTTAAAAAATTTTGGGGGGGGGGAAAAAGAAAAATTTAAAGGTGAATGGGGTTTTTTTCCCCCGGGGAATTTCAACCCTTTTCCAAAAATTAATTTTTTTTTTTAATTGTTTAAAATTTTAATTTTTTTAAAAAATTTTTAAAAAAAAAAATTTTCCTTGGGCCCCAAAAATTTTTCCCCAAATTTTAAAAAGGGAAATAAAGGGCCCTTTTTAAAACCCAAAAAAACCATAAATTTCTTTAAAATTGTAAAGGGCCAATTTTTTTAAAATTTTAAAACCCCGGGGAAAATAAAGGGGAAAAAAGTTTTAAAGGTTTCCCGGGTGGAAAAAAAAAATTTAATTACCTTTTTGGATTTAAATATTTTTTTTTTAAAAAAAAAAAAAAAAAAAAAAGGAAAAAATTTAAAAAAAAAAAAAATAAAAAAATTTTTTAAAAAAGGGGTTTCATCCTTTTTGGGGGTTAAAAAATTTTTGGAAAGAAACCCCTTTTTCCCTTTTTGGCCTTTAAATTTCCCTTTTTTTTTAAAAAGGTTTAAAAAAAAAATTTTTTTTAATGTTTTAAAAATTTTTTTGGGGATGCAACCTTTTAAATTTAAAAAATTGGTATTTTCCCCCCCGGGGGTTTTAAAAAAAAAAAAAATTGGGGTTTTCCTTGCATAAAGGGAAAAACCAAAATTTGGAAGGCCCTTGGAAAAACGGGGGTTTTAAAAAACCAAAAATTTTTCCCCCCTTTTTTCCCTTTAATAAATTTTTTCCCAATCCTTTTTTTTTAAAAAAATTAAATTTTTTCCTTCCCTTTTTTTTTTTGACCAATTTTTTTTAAAACCCAAAAATTTTTTCCCCTTTTAATTAAGGAATTTTTAAAAGGAAAAAATTTTAAATTTTAAAAAAAATTTCCTTTTTAAAAAAAGGGGGAAAAAAGGAAAAAAATTTTAAAAAAAAAAAATTTAAAAAAAAAAAACCAAACCTTTCTTTTTTTTTAAAAAAATTTAAAAAAATTTAAAAACCCAAAAAATAAAAAAAAAATTTTTTGGGAAAAAATTTTTCCCCTTTTTAAAATTGTTTTAAAAAAAAGGGGTTGCCAACCCAATTTCCCCAATTTTTTTTGGAAAATTTATTTTTTTTTAAAAAAAAAAATTTTTTTTAACCCCAAAAATTTTTTTTTTTAAAAAAACCCCCAAAAAAAGAAAACCCCAAAAAAAAAAAAACAAAATTTAAAATTTTTTAAAAAATCCAAAATTTTTTAAAATTTTAAAATTTGCCCTTAAAAAACCCAAAAAAAATAAAATAAAACCAAGGAAAAAAACCAAAAAAACAAAATTGGCCAAAACCGGGAAAATTTAAGAAAAATTTTCCCCAAAAAAAATTTTAAAAAATTTTAAATTTATTAAATTTTTTTTCCCCCAAAAATTTTTTTTTTCCCAAATTTTTTTTTCCCCTTTTTTCAAACCAAAAATTTAACAAGAAAAAATGGAAAGGTTAAACCCAAAAAAACCTTTTAAAAAAAATTTAAAAAAAACAAAAAAAAAAAACCCCCCAAAAAAACCCCCAAAAATAAAAAAAAAAAAACCAAAAAAAAAATTGCCAAAAGGGGCCCGAAAAATTTAAATTCCTTATATTCCCTTTTTTTAAAAAAAAAATTTTTTAAATTTTTTTTAAAAATTAAAAAAAAATTTTTAAAATTTTAAAGGGAAAATTTTTGGGTTAAAAAAAAAACCCCAAGGGGAAAAAAATTTTTAAAAAAATTTTTTTTTTATTGAAAAAATTTAAAATTTTTAAAAAAAAGCCAAAATTTTAAAAAAAAAACCCCAAAAAAAAAAAATTGTTAAAAAAAAACCAAAAATTTAACCAAAAAACAAAAAAAAAAAAAAAATTTTTTTAAATTCCTTTTCCCCCCCCCAAAAAACCCTTTTCCCCAAAAGTTTCTTTTTAAAACTTGGGAAAAACCACCCAAAATTTCCCAAAATTTTTGGCCCAAAAAAAAACAAAAACCCATTAAAAATTAAAATTTATTTTTTTAAAAAAAAAAACCAAAATTTAAAAAATTTTTTTTAAAAAAAATTTAAACCCTTAAAAAAAAACCAAAAAAAAAAAAAAAAGAAAATTTAAAGCAAAAATAACCAAATTTTCCTAAAAATTTAAAAAATTTTGGGAAAAAATTTTAAAAAAAAAAAATAAAAAAAAAAACCCCAAAAAAAATTTAAAAAAAAAATTTTTTTTTTTTTCCCTTCAAAAATTTTCCCAAATTTTTGGAAAACAATAAAAAACAAAAAAATTCTTTCCAAACTAAAGGATTTTAAAATTTTAAAAAAAAAAAAAACCTAAAAAAATTGGGGCCCCCAAAAAATAAATTTAAAAAAATTAAAATTTAAAAAAAAAAAATTTTTTAAAATTTAAAAAAACAAAATTAAATAAAATTTAATTAAACCCTTTTCCTTAAATTTTTTAAAAAAAAATTAAACAAAATAAAAAATTAAAAAAAACCAAATTTTAAAAATTTTAAAAAAAAGGGAAAAATTTTTTTAAATTTTTTTTCCCCCTTAAAAAATTTTTTAAAAAAACCCCAAAAAGGGCCCAAAAATTTTTTTTTAAAAAAATTAAAATTTAACAACATTCCAAAAGCCAAAAAAAAAAAAAATTTTTTAATTTTTGGGCAAATTTTTTAAAAAATTTCATGAAAAATTTAAAAAATTAACAAATTTCCAATTTCTTTAAATTTTCTTTTAAAAAAAACTTTTTAAAAAAAAAAAATTTAAAAAAAAATTAAATTAAAAACCTTCCCAAACCCCAAAAATTAAAAAAAAAAAAATCTTTTTAAAGGGGGGGGACAAAATTAAAAATTTATAAAAAAAAATTTTTTTTTTAAGGCCTGGTTTCAAAAATTTCATTAAAAAACCCCCATGGAATAAACCGGGAAGAAAATTTTTAAGGGCCAAGGGAATTACCCCCCCTTAACTTGGGGGTTTTTAAAAAACCCTTTTAAAAACCCCCCTTTTTTTTGTTTTTTTTAAACAAAACCGTGAAAAAAAAAAAAATTTTTGAAATTCAAATTTCCCCCCCCCTTTTTAAAAAAAAAATTTTAACCCCAAAAAAAACCCCGGCGTAAAAGAGCTTACACTACAAAAAAAATACACTTCCGTGATGATACGTGTTTGTCACAGTAGGTCGCGTTTTTTGTCATGCACGTACATCCATGAAAAATTTATGGCAGAATCAAGATAGTCATACCTGTGATGTCGTAGAAGTGTTCCGTGACATTACCAAAATTATCATCACAGAAGTGTCCACTTCCATGACGATAAATCGCGCGTAACAGAAGTGCTTTCGTCAAGGGTGACCGACATGTGGAATCCACCGTAACGGAACGCCGTTAAGCTGTCGGGTCGGGTTTTGTATCCGATAACCTGTTAACAGCCCCGACCGATGGGAAATTTCCTCGTGTAAAATTCTTATTGGCCGGACGAAACACGTGTCAGCTGTCAGTGGGCCAGATAGGCGCCTATGATATGTCGACACGTGCCACGGCCCACCACTGTCGACATCTGGGCCGTCGAATATAACACCAGCCCATTTCACTTTCGGCCCATGTATGGCCCACGACGTCTTTCGGCCCATATGAGGCCTTCGTATCTTTCGGCCCTTTACAGGCCCACGGTGACCCTAGCCCATAATGAACAGTAATTTTCTTTGTACCCATTAACGGCCCGTGATTTACATGGGCCGTTTGCAGCCCGTGTTAGCTTTCGGCCTATTGAAGGCCCATACGTTCTTGGGCTCCTTTTCGCCCTCGACATTACTTCGGCCCGTTCGGCTGTTCCCTAATGGGCCAAATTCGCCCATGGCAAGAGTCGGCCCGTTACTGGCATGTTCCCCAAATGGGCCAAATTCGGCACATGGCAAGAGTCGGCCCGTTACTGGCATGTTACCCTAATGGGCCAAATTCGGCCCATGGCAAGAGTCGGCCCATTTTTGGCCAGCCCGTCCTATATTCTGGCCCATTAACGACCCATTATGCCTGTGACAGAATTAAGCTTTTGCAGTTCTAAGGCATGTTAACAGCCCGTTACTGTGCTGGGCCGATACCAATTACGCCCGATTACGGCCCATGTAGACCCATTATTCGACGGCCCGAGGCCCACCGATTACAGGCCCATTTATCGATGGCCCGAGGCCCACCGATTACAGGCCCATTTATCGACGGCCCGTAGGAGACCCATGGATCCTACGGCCCGTATATGGCCCATGGTTAGTTGCGGCCACTAGCAAACCAGGGAAAAGAAGACTAGGAAATAAATAAGGCCGAAACTAACGCTAGGCTATTAAGGCGATTGCACAGATTACATCCACTCAGTATCAAAGATCGCCACCAGTGCAAATATAGGGAACACCCTACACTATACAAAAATGGCTTGCTGTTTTCTTCAGCCGGTGACTGCACGTTAAGAATAAATTTTGTATCGCACCAAAACAAATTACAACTATATAACAAAAGGAAGGTTGGCATAAAACTTAACAGTCTAGCAAATAAATGCACCACCAGAAGTTTAGAAGCTCGGTTCATTTGACTTGACTGTTATGTTTTCATGCTGTATTGTCCGATGGAGCACCATAACCCTCGCCTTCATTTCCCCTAGGCTCCTGAACAACATAGCAAATGTCTGATAGTCTGGTTTCAAAACCATGCATATCTTAACGACATTGAGCAATCTTTCTCCTTGTTTCACAAAGGGCCTCTGTTAGGGAATGGACTTGTGTCTGGAGCGCAGATACAACATTGCTTTGAGCTTGCAAATCTGGATCATGAGGCAGTTTGGACAATATTGCCTTAACAACCAACCTAGTATTACGCAGGAACGTGCTTTTGGCACTGTTAGTGGACAGGTACTGACCCACTGCAGCAAGAGCTGACATTGCGGTTATAGTTGCCTCGCCACCTTCAGAAGGTGGTGGTTCCACCATTTTTTCCATAGCTCGCTAAAAAGTTGAGGTTTTACATTAGTAGTACCAGAACAGAAGATATTAAGGAGGCAGCAAAACCGAACAAAATAGCTTTGGTCTATACACAGAACTTATTCTGGTGAACCCATGTAAAATATTAGTTGTATTTTATTGCAAAGTACATAATAAAACCAAGTTCCAAACATATGACCATGTACCATCGCTAATGTATTGTCTATTTCTTCACATTGTATTGAGGGCTAAGGATAAAGAGACGAAGTTTATAATACGGTAAGCATAGTATGACATCATTCATATCACAAAACAACTGAGAACAGACAAATAGGCAATTGTAACATTGTGTGGGCAAGTCCAGCACGGAACTAGATTACGGGTCAAGATCAAAGGAACATCACTCCTCCCTTTTAAACCTTGTAACGTGCAATGATACGCTAAGACAATTGTGCATAAAATTGAAAAGAGTAATAGACATTGGCTGCAAACCATGCAGTTCAAGGCACAAGTCAGAGTAAGTAGTAATTAAAAGGCATGAGGATTAAGGACTTACAACAGCGGCTTTGACTGGTGTAGTCATGCCCTTCTTCTTGCTGGTGTGACAGTCCTTGAAGATTTCCACAACATTTGGTCCAGGTACTTTTTGGTCCTTGCGGGCTTTCCTCTGCATTTCGAACAAGTCAATATAGATCTGATAATATGGTACAGCGAAAAGAGTGAAACAGCAGCTAATTACAAGAGCCTCCAGTGTGCAATATAGCTACGAGATCCTGTCGTTTGTTGGAATTTCACTTTCGTACGGTTGGCCTTGTTCTTTGAACAGTTCAGCTACAAGAAGATAGATTTGTGTGGCACATGCGTCAATAGGACTTCAACATGTGATCTGATCACATATATAGAATGTACCTGATACTTGGGATCAGACCAGTGTTTAACAAGGCCCCTCCAGTCTTCATCCGATATATTTTCCACTAGAGATGTTTGGGAAAGTTCACTGTTAGCCTTGCCTTCAAAGTGAGTTTTCCTCAAGTTATACCGATACTGTCATAGAGCAGACTTGAAAACATGGGTGCAAGCTTGTCTGGTTGCATCATCTTGGCTATCCAACTTGAACCTCATCTGTTGAAAATTATGGGAGTCTCATTATCAGCAACCAAGAAAGTATGGGACAGAGCAAGACGATATTACTAGTTTCCATACATGACCATACTTACAGATAAATGGTCGAGGAAGGTGTTGAACTGGGTTTCTTCTTTGTCATTCCTGTACTGAATCCATGTTGGGAGGATACGTACATGACACCAAACGGCAACCGCTGCCTCTGATACTAACTTGGCTGACTCTGTTGCATCACGTGGCCTTTTTAAACCTGCCTCAAAACGGATCTCCATTCTTCCTCCTCTAGATTTAGTTAACCTTTCGAGCATTATCCCTGATGTTTGTTTCCTCTTGCGCCTAGGTGCTAGTCCAACAACGAACATAGGAAGTGTTAGTGTACATCAAACTGTGAGACTACATATAAAGAAGCATGCAACTGTAACTTGACTCCAGCAACTACCTTCTTGCTGTTGAAGCTCACAAGGTTCATCTGATATTTCCAACTCGTCTTGTGTCAAGAGTGCTTGGGAAGTAGTGTCAGGTGGCAAGGGAGCTTGGGAACGTGCTGCTAGCTCAGTTGACGCACGAGTATGTCGTGTAGCTGGTAGTACTGTGGTAGGTGTTGCAAGAACTAGGGCTGTCTCTGCTTGTTTGGTGGCAGCTATTTGTTTCTGTTTGGCTTTTTTTGCAGCTCATGTAGCATGGGATGCCGTGTTTGTAGAATTTTCCGATGGACTTTCACCTTCTATTGCACCATCAGTACCAGCAGAATCTGCAGGATTCATCCGCTTATCATTCCCTGCCATTCTGTGTTTCTTCCTCTTTCTCTGTGCCATGTTAAGTCAAGCCGACAAGAAAAACGAATAACAATTTAGTTCTTCAGAACAAATTGATGTGTGATGCAGATGAACTAAACTTTGATGTTAGACAACCACATGATAGGAGGATGTAATATGTATGAAAAACAGGACGGAAGAGATAACCAGAACTATGATGTGTAAACTAAGAAGAAGACATTTCACCAAATTAGAAGCAATGCAATCAAGGTAGACACCATATGAAAGATGCTACAAATATCGCTCTGCCAAGTTAACGTGTCTCAAAGATAAATGGCGTTTAAACAAATGTGAAGCAAGACAAGAAATAAATCATATGCAAGATGCAAACAACATCACACTACCATGTTAGAGGTCTCTCGTCATTAGTGCCATTGCATATTCACAGCATTGCATATTCACAGCTTATGATGTGTAAACTAAGGAGAAGGCATTTCAACAAATTAGAAGCAATGAAAGCTAGACACCATATGAAACATGCAACGAATATAACTCTACCAAGTTAAAACTGTCTCGTCATAAGTGCCATTTCAACAAATTAGTAGTACAAGCTAGAAAAGAATGTGAGATGTAACCTATATCACACTCCGAAGTCAAACGTGTCTTATGATAAGTGATTGTTCCAGGTTACACAACAGTAGTAATTTGATGTAAGAACATGGTGTGATAGACAGATATTGTATGTTCTAGAAACAGGAACACGTGTCTTATTCAAGTATAATGTGTAAAGTAAGTAGATGGAATTCAACAAAATTAGAAGCAATGCAAGCTAGACATCACACATAACATGCAACCACATATAACAGTGCCAAGTTAGAGGGAGCACCAGTGATGCTGCACTAGGGGAGACGTGCTCATCATAAACACAGCTTTGTTGAGTGTCTATGCATGTGTTGTCTTGGAAATCATCTTGAGGGTGTGGAGGAGTAGAAACTGTAGAGGCCCTCCGTTTGGAAGGAGCACCTTTATCCGCTACCTTGCTAACTTCCTTCCACTTTATTGATTTTGAATTGTCAAGTAAAACCGATAAGAAAAAGCAATAAAATTCTCTCTTTAGAACTCATTCATGCATGATACTGGCAATCACTACTTTGATGTAAGGCAAACACATGATACCAGGATGGAATATGTACGAAAAATAGGACGGCATGGCATGTTCACAACTGTTTGTGTAAACTAAGCAGAAACCATTCCAGCAAATAAGAAGCAATGCAAGCTAGACACCACATGAAAGATGCAACCAATATGACTCTGCCAAGTTAAAAGCGTCCCATCATAAATGGAAATTCAACAAATTAGAAGCAGCGCATGCTATAAATCATATGAAAGATGCAACTAATATCGCACTACATATACTAAAGGTGTCTCGTCATATTGATTGATGCGGGATACAAAAAAAAAACAATAGTTTTATGTAAGGACATGCTTAATAGACAGCTGTACTATGTACTAAATACAGGAAGGCATGTCACATTAACAGGTATAATGTCACATTTACAGGAATATAAGCTAAGCAGACTAGCACATGTAGTTTAACCAGATTGGAAGAATTACAATCTAGACACCATATGCAACATGCAGCCACATATCACGCTGCCAAGTTAGAGCAAGCACCTGCGATGCTAGTGTAGGGGAAATACTGTAATCAACTACAGAGCTACGTTCACTATCTTCATCTAGCATTTCTATTTCTTGAGAATCATGTCGGGAGGCTGACGCTGCATTCTTTAAATGAGGAGTAGTCCCCTTGCCTGCCTGCCTCGTCATAAGTGATTGATGAGGGATACACAAGAACATTAGTTTGATGTAAGAACATGGTTAATACACAAATGTACTAGTATGTACCAAAAACAGAAAGGCATGTCATATTCAAAGGTATAATGTGTAAGCTAAGCAGATGCAATTTAACCAAATTGGAAGCAATACAAGCTAGACATCCGGCTGGAGTGGTGAACATGATCATCTAGGACCTGAGAGCCTGGTGGGAGGCGGGCTGCTTTGCCACTGTCGCGGCTTTTTAGTTGGCTTCCAGGTGATGCCTATCTTTGCTGGGCTTGTCACTGGCTCGGCCAGTGCCCTGACTAGCTATTTGTCTTCTGGTGCTCACGGGCTGGTGGTTCATGTAAAAAATATCTTTCCTTATCTTATAAAGACCGACTTCGGCCTTTCGAATACAAGCTAGACACCATATGGAACATGCAACCACATATGACACCGCGAAGTTAAAGCAAGCACCTGGGATGGTGGTTCATTGCGAGCGAGGTCATCAACTCCATAGCAACGTTTACCGTCTCCATCTGCTGACACTGCACCCTTTAAAGCGATGTAACGTGCCGCTCCTAGCCGCGTAGAAAGCTGGCACGACTTGTCTCTTTTCTTTTTTGCTTCCCTTTTGGCAGACTCTGAAATACCCTTGCCTAAAAACACAATAGTGAGAGTATGGATGAAGTGTGTGCAGAACTAGTGCACTATAAAAGTAGCAGATAGCAGGTGGCTGAAAAATAAATGACAGGAGATATGATTGCTCTACAACATTGCATGGCAAACAAAATTAGATTCTACTCGTATGATTTTGTAATATATGAGCACAAGAAATGCAGGTACTCCTCCAGCACACCACCACATGTGGTCATATCTAAGATAACAGTCGACTGAAAATAAATAGGTCAGTCGATTTTTTTAATGAACCGTATGATCTATAAGGAACGGGCA
Organism: Aegilops longissima; assembly: GCA_021605205.1. Classification (NCBI taxonomy): domain Eukaryota; kingdom Viridiplantae; phylum Streptophyta; class Magnoliopsida; order Poales; family Poaceae; genus Aegilops; species Aegilops longissima. Next base: position 139,637,437 of record CM038676.1, on the reverse strand, counting down.
GATGGACTTCGTCTACCTCCCGCCAGTCACTGTGGACGATCTTTCTCGAACCGCCAGTGACCACCGGCCCAGACCCCCTCCCCGCCCGCCTCCCATCGACCTCACACCACCGCCGTGCTTGGCAGCGCCCCCAAGCCATCCCTTTAATCCCGGCCGACCTCTAGATCGGGCGCTGGTAGCTCTAGGCCGCAGACGCCCCTAAGATAAACACCAAGGCGCTGCTTCCCCGGCGTAATAGTCGTACTAGCGCATGTTACACCGGGGAATGCTTCATTAATTGGGAATCAACGGCCAGAAATTGAAATTGAGGGGCGACGGACCTCTAGCTAAGGTGAAATAGTATATGAGGAGAAACCTTGTGCATCGCGAGTTACTAGGAACATCTAGTATCAAGAAGAAGTGGTCAACTAGTGTCTTCTGTGGGATGAATACCGTGCAAGCGAGACGTAAGATTTGCACGAATAAGGGAAGAGGAGTACCTTCTTGGTTGCGGTGTGGTCACCTCCACATGTCGCGGCGATCTTCTTCTTTTTACCGGGGAAACCGATGTTCTGGAGGGTGCAGGCCTTGACGAACCCATGGCCAAATTGTTGACTGTGTTGCTGTGGCCGTATGTCGGCGGAGGGGAAGCAGATCCAAGGCGGCGAAGGACGGCGTAGCAGGAACAGCTCCGGTGAGGTGGAGGGTGGCGAAGTTGGAGCGGCAGTGGTGAGGCGCAGGACGGCGTGGTTGAACTGGCTCTGCACGCAGACGGCTCGGCCTCGGCTTCAACTACTAGCCGTGGAGGGCGTTGCGGTTGAGGTTGCGGTGGGCGATGACGTCGGGTATCGGCTCCAGCGTGATGGAGGAGGCGGCGGTTGATGGGTGGGATGTGGTGGCGGACGGAGGACGCCGGGTTTCATGGCTGGTGGAGAGGTAGTTTTGGCGCCCACGAGTACGAATGGGGAATCGACGGGTGGGGGAACCATGTTTGATGCAGGGACGCGCTTGAACAGAAGATGGGACGCGCTTGTTTGAAATTTGGGAAAGTACAAACTTTGCCCCCTCTTAAATTTCGGACCCATCTGCGGGTCGGGGTAGGATGGTAATCCTGGTGTCCCAAACAATGGGCGGGGCGATTTGACCGCGCGCATGAGTGGTTAGGCGGCCATTGTGTATGAATGTTTTTCGGAAGCGGTTGTGTGGCGTCTAGATGAAGCTACAAACCTACCCCGGTTTAGACCTTTGGACGTCGGGCCGGTAGGTTTCACAGGTCGGAGTTATTAGAAAAGTAATTTCCTTGTACTATCAAACATTGGTCTCATGCGGTTTCAGGCGAGTAGAGGCTCTTTTGGCGCTTCGTCCGAAATTTTGAAACAAAAGCATTCACATTTAGAGTACTCTTGAACTATGAGGATTTGACCTAAATAGACAACGTTATATTTGACCTTGTATGTTTGAAAACCTCATTAAATTATCCGCTTCCTTTTGAAATTTTGACACTTGAAAATCCTATAACTACGATTATTTTGGAATGGAGGAGCTAAATTTGAATCTATTTTGTACACGACTACATATGCTATTATGTACAAAATCAGAGCAAATATTGGTACCCCCATAGTTTAGGTATGGTTTACAAATGCCATGATATCAAATTCAAATAATTGAATGGACTTCATGTTGAATTCGATTTTTTTAAACCACCTTAGGTTGAATTCAAATGTATGCTAGTTCATAGGTAGCTATTTATAAATGTCCATTGTGTAACTTTCGTATGTATAATGTGCTTTACACACACAACATGAACTATACTCACGCTTATATTCGATTGCTAAGCGATGCATTGTCCGGAGTTCAAAATACTAACTATGTGGATCAATTGTGTCAAATAATAACATAGACATTCTCAAATTCGATAGAATCTAGATGTCCGATGGATCAATGACCGCCCTTACGCTGAATTGCAAATATCATGATCCCATCCTAATATTTGGATACAATTTATATCTTTAATCAATGTGTAGAGCAGTCTTTTACGTGTAGTTTCACTCTCCATCGGTGGTCTCTCACACATGCTCACACACTCTCTCCGAGGTGTCTTTCTCGCACACATGCTCTAGATATAACCCTCCTCCCTCTCGTAACCATTTACAATTGTTTTCACTAATCTTTATCACATGCACTCTTCCTCTCGCAAACATACACACGCACAATCCTCATCGACCCTTTCTATATACATGGACCTGCCTCGTGTCTCATGTACGCACATTATCTTTACGCTTGTCTCTCACACATTATCTCACACCTCTCTTCATAATCGATTTAGTATGATTCTAGCAGAGAATTTTGTAGGATGCCCTTAAAGTTAGGTTGGATGAATAGTAATATCGAGATAAAGGGTTACCTTAGTCCAAGAACCTAGGGTTACAAATCCTAGCCGGCTTTGTCAGTGGACACGAGTCCTTCACAATTCTGCTATCTTTGTCTTGTACGACTAGTCATCCATGGGTCTTCCTAAATGTGTCATGGGCCGACCAATGTGGCGCAGGACGGAATCGAACGAAGGGCCTCACCTCGACCCACCGGACCTCACGCGGTGACACACCCTCTGCCCCCACGTCTCATTATCTTCTCACACCCACACATACCAACACAAACACCACACACACATAAAATTTCTCCTGGTGCCTCTATTCCCTCCCCCCCTCTTGCATATACACACTCAAGGGAATGGAATCTCTTGCCGTGACGTCATATTCTCTCTCTCTCTCTCTCTCTCTCTCTCTCTCTCTCTCTCTCTCTCTCTAGACCACTCTCATTTCTCGTGCTATCTCTCCCACCCACCCCCCCCCCCCGTCGGCCCCTCTATCCATGCCTCTCTCAAATACGTAATACACACACATACTTCTCTAGGCCCCGCCAAATGCATTAACTACACATTCACATGTTACATCACATACCCCATTAATCAAAAAAGCCCTCTCTTCACGTTTATTTCGCACACAACATTCCTTTTGAATAAAGTGTGGCCAAAAAATTATTTTAGAGTTTCTACATATATACAACATTACAAAGTTATATGGAGGAGTACGAGCGCTAATTTGCATTGCATGGTGCCCACAATGATATTTATTCCGCACTGTGAATTTGTATATTTTTATACTATATACAAAGTTAGTCATAATAAAGAGAAACGAAGAGTCTCTCTCTCCATCGCAAACCCCCCCGGTACGCCCCTTTCACGTATGCACACAAAACTATCTCCAGGTCCTCTAAAAGCAAGCCCCCAGAAAATTCACGCGTGTTTCATCTTTCTCTCGCGATATATGCAATGACGATCATTGTATTTGAAGCGAAAGCACGATACATACATTGGACTTCATAATCCACTCATTACGGTCACCGTTTACGTTTAGTGGTTATTATACAGTCACGGGCTCACCGTACAACTTTGTATTTGCTCATGACATGACTAGTTGACCAGTTAAACGCTCCACGTGGCACCTCTAGTGTTGCATCGCATTATCTCACTAACATCGTGCCCACCTGTCGACTTGTATCTACTCTACATCTACACTATTATAAAATACATAAAATACACTCTTATAAAAAACAGAGTTGGTGATGATGGTGTGCCTGCCATCCTGCAATATAGGTCGTCCGATTTATATCTGACGGATAGGAAAGAAACTATGGCAATTTTGCAAAAAGGTACCCACACACCTCTCCACATTTGCAAATAAGGCCTTCCCTCGTTCATCCTTTTCTCTCACAAGATAAACAAGTCATACAAATGCATCTTGATGTTACGTGCAACGCACGGGCATCTTGCTTGTAAGAATGAAAACAAACGACAAAATTTTTTTTTGACGGTGGTTCGAAGTCATGACCGCGGGCACAGCGGACAAGGTGGCCTTGTATTGGTATGCTAAGCCATCTATTTTAACACACATGAGCTGGTGTGGTGATTATACACACACGCACGCATGCACACGAACTCCATCCATGCAACACTCACACAAACACATGCACCCACGCACGCACGCAACACTCACTCGTACACATGCAGCCACGCACGCACGCAACACTCACACGCACACACGCACGCATGCATGCACACACCAGTACACCACACGAGCAACACACACTCTCACGCCCAAGTGCTCAACCTACACGTGCATGCGCACACATCAGGCCCTGATAGACACATACACAACCAGGTGATTCCCGCGCACGGGTTGGAGCCTTGTCGCGCCTGCATAAATTTGTGTTTATCTGACCTTTTCCTATGCGAACTGACAGGTGGGACCCACAAGGAACGTGGTCAATTTAACTAGTGAACATGGCGCCACGCAGACTATTTGGTCGGTCAACAGAGTGCAATCTGATGCTGAACTGTGAGCAAGTGATCGGATAATCACCGCAAAACGTATATAGTGGCCGTAATCAGCTTATTCTGAAGTTCGGTGACCGTATTACGCTTTTCTCTCTGTAGGCCCTCCAAAACTACATCTCTACACGTTCTCGCATGTTACATCTAACAACTATGCAATACAGCACTACTACTACACTCTAACACAATAAATCATATGTGTTTTTAGTTTTACTAGATATCATATTGTTACTTATAATTATTCAGTTTGCATACATTAAAATTGCCTTTGAAATGTATGGCCAGTATCATCTACCGCGCGGGAAAAATCCCGCCCTTTCCTGTTTAATCACGTTTGTATCGATGGATCGTGCGAAACATCAAAACTATAGTACTATACCGTACAAGTGACAGTTCACTGGGCCGTCGTGTCGTCTACTCCTCCGTCGTAAGAGTGGAGCGCTTGCTTTCATAAATCTTTGTGACGCCCGGGTAATTACGCTACAGTAATCCCCGCTAATGATGCCACGTCACCTCGGTTACTGTGGATAAACTCGCGCTAGTTCGGAACCTAGTTCGAATTCCAAATTCAAAATCGAGCAAACAATAAAAGTTTTCAAATATTAAAACTAAAATGTTCGAGAGGTGACATATAAGGCATAGGTAATTATGGTGATGAAACCACATTTTTATAAAATGTTTAAATGCTCAAAGGTAAAGAAAACAGCAGCAAAAGAAATTAGTTAAATGCCTTTTTCAGTTAATAAAATGTTGAGCTAATTTTGTTTTATTGCCCGGAACTAATGGTGCAGTGGCATATTTATTAAAACTAATTTAGGAACTAGTTTTGTAGTCATTAAACTATAATAATGTGAAACTAAGAGTAAACAAAATAAAATAAAGATAAAATACAAAAATAAAAGAAAGAAGACCCCCACCCCCCTGGCCAACTGGGCCGAACGGCCCAGCCGGCCTACCCACTAACCTAACCAGCCCACCTCCACCTTATCCCCCTCCTCTGTACAGGAGACTGGGAGGTCGTGGAGGGCATCCATGGCGCCCGGGCCATGTGTCGGCCATCCCACGGCCTCGTGGATGGATTAGGTCAACCCTCAGCGCCCCCTGGTCGAACCCTAGCAGCAATCCCCCTTCCTCTCTTCCTCCCCGCGCCGCTTCGCCCTCACACACGAAATCGACGACGTCGCCGCCATAGCCTCCTCCGTCCACGCGGCCATCCCCCTCCGAGCCGGCTGAAACTATGCCTGGAGATCCGCCGCACTCGACTGCTTCGACTGCGACCACCCGTTCGAGCTGAAGCGCTCTACATCGTCCCCTTGCCTTCGTCTTCTTCTTCGGCAGCCGCCCGGCGCCGCCTCGATTCGCCGCCTCCCGACTACCTCCGGCCTCCCCGACCACGCCCTCGAGTGCGCTAGAGCACCTCCTTCGATTCCCGGCCTTTGCCCTGTCGATCCGTGCCCGTAGTGTCCGCGCCGCGTGGTCCGTTTGCCATGGCTGCCCCGAAGCTCTGCCTCCGCGTACGTGTACTGCTGCGGCTGCAGCCGCCCGCCGCCCCCCTGTAGTCCACCCCGGCGCCGGCCCTCCCCACCGTTGGGCGCGCCGCAACGGCCACTGCCCGGCGGACCCTGCCGCGCGTCCACCTGCTGCCGGAATCGACCGGCAGGAGCTCCTTCGCTGCGCTGGATTAGCGCCGGCGTTGGTCGCCGACTAGGCGCTGACGTGGCCCGTAATTAGGCACTAACCCCCCCTCTAATAGTCCATGACAGTGGGCCCGAGGCCACTAACTATTTAGTTAAGTTTTGTTTAAGAAAAATGTTAACTAACTTTGAGTCAATGACATGCGGGTCCCACTGGACCCGCTGACTAGTCAACCATTGACCAGTCAACTGCTAAGTCAGCAGTTGACTGGCCCCATTGGTCAGCCCCTGGGTGCTCTATGGGTGCACTACACCAGGTGCACTTAGCAGTTTTGCTATTTTAATTCGAATTAATAATAAATCCAGAATATTGTTTAAACTTTGAAAAATCATAGTAAATTAACCGTAGCTCGGATGGAAAAACTTTGTACATGAAAGTTGCTCAGAACGACGAGACGAATCCGGATACGCAGTCCGTTCGTCCGCCACGCACCCCTAACCTATCGAACCTGCAAACTTTCCTCTCCGGTTCATCATGCGTCGCCGACGTCCGGAACCGGAAAACTTCCGGATGATTCCCCTTCGCCAAGATCGCCTTAGCGCTGCGTTAGAACACGCCTAGCTCATGCATTGTCCCGATATGCACATGCTCGCTATGTATTTACTGTTTCTTCCCCTCTTCTCTCCGTAGACCCCGAGACCGATCTTGACGACCTGTGATCGACTACGCCACCGACGACCCTCTCTCTTGCCGAGCAACCAGGCAAGCCCCCCTTGATCACCAGATATCGCCTACTCTTATCTACACTGCTTGCATTAGAGTAGCATAGCATGTTACTGTTTTCAGATACTCCTATACTGATGCATAGCCTGTCCTTGTAACTTCTGTTGTTACCTTACCTGCAATCCTATATGCTTAGTATAGGATGCTAGTACTTTCATCTGTGGCCCTACTTCCTTGTCCGTCTGCCATGCTATACTATCGGGCCGTGATCACTCGGGAGGTGATCACGGGTATATACCATATACTTTACACTATTACATTACCTGTGGTACTGTTCGGAGATGGGGGCTGAAAGGACAGGCGGTTCCATCCCGGTAGAGGTGGGCCTAGGTTCCCGACGGCCCCCGACTGTTACTTTGTGGCGGAGCGGCAGGGCTGGTTGAGACCGCCTAGGAGAGAGGTGGGCCTGGCCCTGTTCGGCGTTCGCGGATACTTAACACGCTTAACGAGGTCTTGGTATTTGATCTGGGTTGGCTACGAGCTTATACGCACTAACCATCTACGCGGGAGTAGTTATGGGTATCCCGCGTCGTGGTATCACCGGCATTACAGACGTCAACGGCGAGCGCGCGTAGCCGGATTGGACTGGAACGCCGCTGGCTAGGTCTGCTTCGCGTCAGACGCGTCGCGGTGTGCTTTCGAGGCGATGGGCCTGCACCCTGCTGCGCTTAGGTTTAGACCGGCGTGTTGGCCTCTCTGTTGTGCCTAGGTGGGGCTGCGGCGTGTTGATCTTCTGCGGCGGGCATGACCCAGAAAGTGTGTCCGCCAAATGGGATCAAGCGTCTGGGTAAGATGGTGCACCCTGCAGGGAAGTTAATCTATTCGGATAGCCGTGATCTTGATAACAGGGCGACTTGGAGTTGTACCTTGAGCTTATGACAACTAGAACCGGATACTTGATAAAACACACCCTTCCAAGTGCGGATACAACGGTGGTCGCTCTCGCTCGGGGTTATGAGCGGGGATTGCGGGTAGGATTATTGCTATATGATGTTACTTGGAGGACTTCCGTTGTCCTCTTACATGCATGCAAGACAGTGTCCGAAGCGTAGTCTTCGTTAAGACTAGCTATCCCCTCTTATTACGGCATTCTGATTCAGTCCACCGATATGGCCTTTACCCATATATCCATGCATAAGTAGTGTAGCTCCTTGCTTGCGAGTACTTTGGATGAGTACTCACGGTTGCCTTGTTCCCCTTTTCCCCTATCTCTACTCGATTGTTGCAATCAGACGATGGAGCCAGGATCGACGCCACCGCCTCGGCGACTACTACTCCGGGGCGCCTACTACTACGTGCAGCCCGGCGGCGACGACCAGGAGTGACCTAGGAGGATCCCGAGCGGAGGCCTGCTCCTCTTCGATCTGTATCCCAGTTTGTGCTAGCCATCTTATGGCACCTTGTTTAACTTATGTCCGTACTCAGATATTGTTGCTTCCATTGACTTCGTCTATGATCGAGCACTTGTATTCGAGCCCTCGAGGCCCTCGGCTTGTATTATGATGCTTGTATGACTTATTTTATTTGTAGAGTTGTGTTGTGATATCTTCCGTGAGTCCACGATCTTGATCGTATACATTTGCGTGCATGATTAGTGTCGATTGAATCGAGGGCGTCTGAGTTGGTATCGAGCCGATTGCTGTAGAAATCCCCTTCCACACTCCTTGGCGAAGTCGAGTCTAGATATTGCAAAACTTTTACTAACTTGGCTGTGTGCCTTACGGGCCCACGTCGCCATCGGGTGGTATTAGGATCTTTTACTCCTCGATCTTTACTCTGGGATTCTGAACTCTCTTCTATTCGGGTTAAATGAATTTGCTAAAAACAAGACTAACTTTAGGTTCTCGCGAGTACTTTCTCCCGGAGAGCCCCTCACTCCAGATGATCGTCTGCTAATCAGAAGAATTCAGAGATAATCTTTGATATTCTCTCGAGACTTTGTGCCCGTCCCTTTTGCTATTCCCGACCACCGATAAATCCGTATGGAAAACTACTTACACTTGCCAATCATACGATCATCCCCCGTTGATCTTGTTATTACAAGATACCCCGAAGTTTTCTCTATTGTTCCGAGAATACTTTGTGCCTACTGCCTAGCAGTTCTTGTCACATGAATACCCCTTATAAATCCTCGCACTTGTCGAGTATCCGCTCATCCCCAGTTGTTCATGTGTTTCACAAAAGCCTTCAAAATAAAATTCGAGCTTCCGAGAATCCTCTGGAGCCTTTGGCTCTTGGAATTCTTGCTTGCTTGCATTATGGTTAATCCCATAAGTCTCGTAGTCATATTGACATTCCTTGTCATTATCATTTTGGGTCTGTTGACTCAATATGTTTGCAAATACCCGCAATCATCATTGATCCTTATAAATTACCTTTCTGGCTGAGCTGCCATTCTTTTAACTGGAATTGGTTCTCGACCAATCCAATTGTCGTTGATTGTACCCTAAGGCTGTTCAACTTATCCATCCCTAATCAGAGCATTGCTTCTGATCCCTTGATTTGGGAATCATAATTCCTTTGCATTTGACAATTGAGTTAGTCAGTTGTTTCTATAATTTGATCTCCTTGCATTCTTCTTCCTCTAGCTAAGTACTCATGCTCACGTCAGACCCCTTTTGGACCATCAGGTCCATTATTGGATTTCACCCGTCAGCATCCTTCATATTCAATAACTTTGTGAGACCTTCCCCAGATACATAATGCCTTTGGTAAATTGTATCCTCTGCTTTCTCAACCATGCTCTGCCTTCGAGCTTGAGTTAATTATTTCTAAAGATTTTGGTATAGGTTTCCATGATACCCTGCCGGGTTGAACATATGTCTTCCTTTATATGCGTGAACTCGGAAGTTTTCACGAGTCATACTCATCTGGTATTTCACCAGGTAAAACTTTCAACACTAATGCCTTTATCAAAGCGAGAAGTGAATGGAAGGTTATACATTGAAGAAGTGGGAGTCGACCTTGTTCATGCCCATGGACACGATGTAGATCCTGTCTTGGAAACTTCTTGTAATAATAACTATTTTCTTGGTAAATATTATCTGGTGTCTGTGAATTGATCCTACGCAACCGTGGTTCCGACCATGTTTGTTCTCCCTTGATTCTAATTCTCAGACAAGTTAGAGTACTTGTCTTCTGTAGAGCAATAACCCCCGTCCAACCTCTACTTTGATATGTCATCGAGTATTACCCCTGGTATCTCGAGATTATCATGGAACAACATAACTTCTTATGAGTTCTTCATCAAGTGCTACCTTCCCACTGAATCCAATTTTTCATGGGTTCTGAGTTATTATTACACTCAAAGACACCGATAACTGAACCGAGTCTGCATTACGGTTCAACGACACTTGATAATCTTCTTTAAGTATGAATTTGTAACCGATCACGCCATTCCTAGCCTGTTTGGCTATATCATTGTCGTGATGATTCTAACTGTGCTACCCGGTCCTTCTTCTCGGAGCACAATGTTCGACGATGAATTAACCTTACGTCGATCCTCATCGTCATATCATTTCGCCTTGAACAACAGGCTTGGTTTCAAGTTTGTGCCGTACCCTTGGTTCCAATAACCTTTCACTTCATCATTACTTTGACTTGATGTCGTCGCCGATCGATTACATCTTCATGAACTCTCGCGACAAAGGTGTCGTGATCATCAACATTCTGAGCTCATCCAGGATATCAATTGAATTCATGATGAGAAATACCATCCTTGCCCTCGATGATTTGTATAATCACCGACCACTCTTTTGCCTTCCCACCAACACAAGCTTGTTCATGTTTGGTGTTATACCTTGAGATCCTTGCTATCCAGCAATTGTTCTTCTTTACCTTGGAGTATTACCATCCTTTATGTCAAGAATGTTCTGAGATTTGCTCCACCTCTTGAGAATTCTTGACATAGAAATACTTCTCACCATCACCCTTCTTTCTTGGTCCCCGTGTTAATACCATCAAGTGAACGGTGTTGTTTGAGTTCTGGACTTCTAGCAACCCTATTGCTTTGAAGTTAACGATCGAAAGTTCATTCTTAGGTTATTGATTATTGAATCACCCTTCGACATTGGTCGTGCAACCCAACCCATATTTGAGCGCACCTTTCAACCAATGTTTAATTGTGTATGTTTTCCTCGAGCATACTTCCTTATATCATTTGACCGACAAATGTTATCTCCTTGTTCACTTAATTGTGGAAATCCATCTTTGGGAATCTCGATGAATTACCGTTGAGTTCACCGAAACCTCCTTGTCCTCTCCTTGGGTTAATGATGGACTTTTGTTAGCGGAAATCACTCCATAGTTCATTTTCGAGAATCTTACAATGTCATCTCGTCAATTTGCGTTGCACCTTTTCTTCTCGGTATCCTAAGTCCGAGGTATCCCGACACCAATCGGATCTGAATCTCGGTCGATATGATGGTTGGGACAACTTTCAAGAGTTATGATGTTGATCCTATGATGACCCGTAGCATGATGTCATGCCTAGCACCCCCGGCCGGAGGACCTATCGTTATAGATTCCTTTTCAGCGGGGTTATCCATTCCTCCATGAGGGAATTGTAATCTGATTCTACAAGTTATTCGGATGGATCCTTCGTGATTCCAAAGTCTGATCTTCACCTGAAGGCCATGTCAATGCTATCTCGAAGCATGTCTGTGATACTCTGATTTTCAAACAAGAACATTCGAAGCCCAATGCTAAATGTTTCTTGCTCAATTATCCGAACACCGTTGTTTGGGTATTGTCATGAAATTTCTCTCCCCTTACCTAAAGGGTTCTCTACATTATATCCTGTCATGGATATCATGTTCTGCTTATCCTTGGGAAGGATATACCCCTGTAATATGTGTTTAAACACATTTTTCCTTTCAATGGGTCTGTTTGACCCTTCTTGGGATATACATAATCTAAGCAGTGATAACCCCCTGCTTAGGTAAGCACCTCGTTGTACCACTCTGTAAGTAAGACCCTATTACTATTGTTGATGACATTCCGGTAACCACCGATGGACGAGAACCTTGCCTATTGGTCCGCCTCGTTCGACGAGCAGGAAAATGGTTCTCTTCGTCCCTCGCCCTTGGTACCTATGTTGTTGCCGACATGACCCTCGAGTCTCCTCGACTTGCCTTGCTTACATGATCGTGTAAGAGGTCACCAACCTTCTAATTGTAACCACATGGTGGGCCCATAACCTGACAGCTTTCACGGATCGAAACCTCGATCGTCTCCTGTACCCCTTATTCCCAAAGTTATTCCTCCCGCGTGGACTCGTATGTAATTCACGGGCCACCGACATAGTGATCTATTCTGGTATCGACGCAATACTTACTCTCGCTACTCAAACCCCTTTCTCACTCGTTCAAAGCTTGAGCAAACTACCTACCGCTTGGAGCCTATTGTGGTACCTTCGTACCTTACTCTCGAGTATTTCATATGTTCAACTCGAGATAATCTTATACTAATTCATGGGTTAGCCCAGTTGTTTCCCTTAAAAGCATTATGTCGTGAGAGCTGCCCTTTATTTTTCGTAAAATGCGATGGAGTTCCCGAAGAAATGATGACCAGTTTATCATAATGCATCGGAATAAAGGATTGAAGACATCAACGAGAAGGATTAACTTCTTGAGAAGTTCCGTTAGATTATCGTAACCAGACCTTTCCCCTTGCTCCCCTCTTAAATCTCGGGGCGAGATTTCTTGTAATGGAGGAGAATTGTGGCCTTGGGTAATTACGCTTACAAGAATCCCGCTAATGATGCCACATCACCTCGATTCTTGTGGATAAACTCGCTAGTTCGAACCTAGTTCAATTCCAAATTCAAAATCGAGCAAACAATAAAAGTTTTCAAATATTAAAACTAAAATGTTCGAGAGGTGACATATAAGGCATAGGTAATTATGGTGATGAAACCACATTTTTATAAAATGTTTAAATG